>JAJTUV010000947.1:0-490710 GCA_021653895.1 Mastomys natalensis
TCCGTGAGCTGAAGTAAAATCTCTCCTTCGCAAGTTGTCTTGGTTCAAATGTTTTTATCCCAGCCACAGAAACAAAGCTAGAACCTTCCCTCCGTAACTCACGTTGGAATTTAATGCCCATCACGACACAACTATAAGAGGCAGGACCTGTAAATGGTGATTAGGGTTCTGCCTTCAAGATTACACTAACCTACTTAAATAATGAGAGGTTTAATGGGTTAATGAACTGTCTGGACAGTAGTCAATTCGATTTAGACTCTCAAGTTCACAGTCTTTGCCAGGAACATACAATGTCTGCTCTCCTTTGGTCCTCTTGTTAGCAAGAGGGCCGCCATTAGAGTCAGTCCTTTGACCTTATATCTTAGGTGAAAGCTGAAAACAAAAATCGCTTTTCTTTATAACTTACCAGTTATTGCAGTAAAAGATGATTAAGGCAAAGGGGACAATGGAATTCGGGTCTTCTACTGAAGAAGAAATCACGTAAGGAGGATACACGGGACTCTCATGCTAACCATCGCTTCTTAGAGGTCTTAAAAATGATACAGAAGTAGTGACAAAAAAAAATAAATAAGAAATAGTGACAGTCTCTATACATTCCTTCCCAGTTCAGTAAGCGTTACTGTTATGATAATGTGTTATGAGACTGTAGAAAACTCAAGATTAACAATTACATTGGTCGTATGTGTGGATGAGTTATGTTATTTGAGTCAGTCACTTGACAGTTGTTGAATAAACACCAAGCCAACAGCTACTGAACACTGCTGTTGGGAGACAGTGCCTAAAGTCGGGAGAAGCTGGGAACAGGAAGAGTGGGCTGATCCTGTGTGGCGCTCACAGCTTAAAATGGAGAAGGAGATGATAAAGAGATGACTAGGGAAATAAATGTGCAGATAGGAACCACGAGGAGCTCTGTGGAAGGGGCAAATGTTACCCCGGGAAGCATTGGTTATCTGATTTGGTTGCAGGCTGCCACGGAGCCTGGTTGACTTTTCCTGTTTGTGTCATCTCAGAGCGTAACCACCGTGTGCATCTGGTAGTGAGCCAGGAACCCTCAACCATGCCTTTGTTGGGCTTTGCTGCGCGTTTGGTTTGCCTTTTACCAGAGAGCATGGGTATTTATTCACAGGAGAGTCAATTCTTTCTGGATATATGGATTTAAAGTTCTGTTGCAACAGACTTTATGATTGCGTTGTTTTCAACAAACTTTGCTTGATGAGGACATTTGTCTGTAGTGTTTAAGGCATAGATCTGCCTTTCATTCTCTCCTCATCTGCTCGAAATGAAAGCTTGGGTTTGGAATGGAAACTTCCGGTTCACCACGCCGATTGTGGATGGAAGCCACTCCCCAATCGAGGTGTTTTCTTTTCATGTTTGTGTTTGATGTCAGATGTTATAAACCGAAGCTGTGTCGCTCTTCTGGAGAGCTCATTACATATTCCTTTATTCTCGTCCTGTACATTGTGTTCACTGTCTGTATCTGTCTTGTTTAGACAGTTAATATGGTCCTGACAGTCTCAGGTGGAATTACCAGGAGAGACATATGTTTTCCATTGGACCTCCGGGAGGACTGGTGCTGAGGGAGGGCTTTGTCTCCCTTGTTTAATTAGAGAGTTGTTAGGGTTGTTTGTTCTGCTGTGTGTGCACATGTGTGCATACAAAGGGAGCAGGGAATGAGTGAGCCTGCGGGGGGGGGGGGGGGAAGGCACCTCTCCGGCACACCCATGTGGGTTCCTAGCCCTGTTTATTGGAAGGGGTGGCTTTGCTCCCTCTTGTAACACCTTTAATCATTTCTGTGCTCTTTCTAGTTAGTCACTGCTCTTTGGCAAGAACTGAAGAGTGTAGGAACTAGCACCCCCAGAGAATCACTGTGTAGGAGTCAGGGTGCTAATGTTCTGTTCACTGCTCTGACTCAACGGATGCTCATAGAACCTGAGGTTGTTATGTGCTCCTTGGACTGGGTTCATCTTGCTAAAATCTAGTTCACCTGTTTCCAGAATCTCTCCTTAACTATACACACACATACACACACACACACACACACACACACACACACACACACACACGGACATGCACGTGAATACACTCATTTGTGCTCGGATTCTAGGGTTGCTCTGCTTTGCTCGTGGATTCTTTTCTACAGCGACAAGGCAGGGACAGTTTCTTGTGTTAGTGTGACTTCTATTCTGTTGAGGATACAGCACACTAATAATGAAGTATCAAGTTCGCACCCTGAAGGGTGAGTCTCAACTTTGTGGCTGTCTTCATGCCTTTCAGCTCATGGTTTGAATTCTTGTGGGCCACCCTTTAAGAGTCATCTTCATGTCTGTGGTTGGATTTTCCTGTGCCTAACATATTTATGTTTTACATTTATGCTGTGTAATAGATATTTAATCTCTCTAAATTATTGTTTGGACGGAGATACAGTAGAAAGGAGTGCTCATGGAAGCAGGCAAGTTATGTGAGCATGAGTGCAATGCGTGCCTGTGCGCAGTTAGGAGGGATTATAGAAACAGATTAACTAGCTTTTAGCAAGATGAGCCCGGTCCAACGACCCATCTTTCTGAGCTGCTATATTTGTAAATGTATTTGTATTATTTGTAAATGAAAACAAACAAGCAAAAAGAACAACAAAAACCCCAAAACAAACCAAATCAAACAAAAAAACTCAAAGAAACATAAGATTCGTTTTATAAACAAACATTGAAGCCCTGGTAGTTAGCCCCCCTCAATAGCTGTAGCCCACCATGTGGCTGTAGTCCACCTCAAAGGTATGGTCCACCTGAATCACCTGAGTGTGTGGCCTTCAGATCACATTCAGGACAGTAGCCTTGCCCTGTGGTACTTCCAGTATGTCCTGGCTTCCTGCTTTAAAAATGTGTCAGTAAACCTCGTATTCTGTGTTTTTGAGCCTCTTACTGAAGGTCACTTTTAGAATGATCAAGTATGAAGTGGGACATTAGAATATGATCTCAAACACAGACACCCGTCTGCCTGAAGGAAGCCCGCTCTGCAGCCCATTGTACGCGGACCTGGAGATTCAGTTTCTGCTGTGCAGGCTTGTGGTTTGAGGGTGTTTGTTGAGCTGGAGCCAGAACCCTGCAGGCGGGTACACTGCCTCTTTCAGAGTGGATAGCATGGTCTGTGTGTGTGTTGGGGCTGGGGCCAGAAGAAGCTAGAGAATTAACAACAATGGAAAGAGATTCGTTCTTATCCAGTCTTACCTCTTAAAGTACTGTGTTCTGGAAGTCCACAGGTCCACAGAAGCTGGAGCTGTGGGGTCTAGGAGTTTTCTCTCATCTCCCTTTCATTTTTTGATTTATCTTCTCTCTCTCTCTCTCTCTCTCTCCTCTCTCTCTCTCTCTCTCTCTCTCCCCCCTCCCCCCTTTTAATTAAAAAAACCAAATTTAAATGTTTTAATGATTTAAAAAATTTCAGTCACCTGCATTCACTGTACACGGTGCTGTGTCACGTAAGGTAATTTCACACAAGTGTACATAGCTTGTCTTTTATTTTGACCCACAGGAGAGAACAAGAAAAATTTTTACCTTCCTAGGAGGGATAACAGTCTCTGGCCTTGAGGCAGGCCTGTCCATCAAAGACCAACTGTGATGTGTTGTGGTCATTGACATCAAGTGGCCATTCCCGATATGTAATATTAGTGACCAATATCTGCCTCCTTTCTCCCCTTCTTTGTTTTGGCTGTAGAATGACAGGTAGTCTTCTGTCTGCAGACAGTGGAATGGAGGGCCATGACTCTTCCATGCCAGCAGCTGAAAGGGTGTCTACTGAGTGTGCTGTGGCTTCTTTGTACTGTTCTTAGACACCACTTCTTGCTTGGTGTTGGTTGGGACAGCTCCTCCAACAGGGATTAGCTTCCGTTTTGAATTCCATATCTTAGGCCTGCCATGCCAGGAAAGACTGTGACCCATAAGCATCCTTTGACACTGTGCTCTGAATTTGACAAACTATTCACATCTGGTTTTGATGTATGGTTTCTTAAAAGATTTTGCCATTGAATAAAAAAAACAAAAATGGAATGTTTTCCAGAGCAACTACTGGATATGTTCCTGATATTAAAGGTTATCTGTGGACATAGCTCTTCATATACCCAGGGGGACTGTGACCTTAGACAGAGGCCATAAGCAGTATGACTAGGCCAGTTCTGCTGAGACTTGTACCTTTACTACACTAGTAAAGGAGACCTGATCATGGCCTTCAAGTATGTGGTCCTCCAGATGACAGTTCAGAGTTCCTTGTTCTATAGATTTTATTTGGGGGGTTTGGAAACAAATTTGATAATCGCTTCTCTTTGTGACTCACATTTTTTTGGATCCTGAATAGGATGATACAGAACTTACTGTCTGACCGTAAGTAAGCCAGGGCACTGTGCAAACGAGACAATATGGCCTCTGGTCTTAAATAAACTGCCCTATTTTTGGCATAGTTTACTGATCAGTCAGATCCTGATGGTCAGATCATTTAGCCTTATTTACATTATAGCACCTAGGAAGAAATGTCACAGTGGGTGACACACCCATTACAGGGCTAGTCAATAGTTTGGGATTAAGGCAAATCTTGGAGCAAGTCGTTGACTGTCTAAATGTTTGGTGTCATGAACGGAACCACATCCTTCCAAACTGTACACACTGAGGTCCCAACTCACAGCACGCCCTGCGGAAGTGACTGGCTGACTGTGTATTTAGAGCTAGGAATTTTAGTGAGAATAATAATGTTAAATTAGTTCATATGAGCAGACTATCACCAAGACACCAAGGAGTGTGAACAAAGATGTTATGAGGGCACCACAGGAAAGCATGCATCTGCAAGCCAAGAGACAGGCTGTAGGACACACCGTCTTCTGAATTCCCAAACTCTGAGAAAACACATTTTAAAGCCATACCCATTAAGCTTGACATCCAGGACCCAATAACTGGAAAGTCTCAGACTGAGTTCTGGAAGTGAGGATTGTGGTACTAGATTGGGAAGGAAGATTTGGCCATATGTAACCTCATTTTCAAGTCTACAAACTTGGCAATGAAGGCCATTAACAGAGGTCAATCTGCACATGGTCAGGACCTTGACAGTGGATTATTGAATCTGATCAAGCTTAAGTTTCCCAGATATGTGTTCCCTAGGTCGAGGTGACCAAGACGCCCCCCCACCCACACCTCCAGAACCCGAGAAGGAAAGCTCTGTGGCGTATGAGCCACCTAGGCAATGGTATTTTTGCTGCAGTGTCAGAATGGACCCGAAGGCAGTCTGTTCTTCATTTACTGACTTAGGAAGAATCCCCAAAGCTGCATTAGATGTGTGGTCAGTTACATCGCAGAGAAGGTTTGAGTGGAGGAACCCGAGGAGCCTGAAAGTCTGTATGCTCACGGGTAGACCTTACGTCTCATCCACACCTTCAGTGTTCATCCGCCTGACTCAGAGTGACATCCGGGAATCTGGAGTTTTAAAACGTGCTTCAGGTAATTCCAGTGATAAAAATGCCCTTTGAGGAAGGCTCATCTCACTGGGCCTCAGTGGAAACACGAGAAGTCTTGGAGAGGCGGTGTGTACATTTCTGAGCTGTGCTGGTCTCTGGGCTGTACTGACCTCTGTGCTGTCGGGACTGTGCTGTGTAGGCAGATTGCCTCCTTGCCATTTATACCCAATTCCCAGTCAACTGATGGTCCATTGGCAAAGGGCCCTAATTAATTTTATTTTAAAAATTAAAAAAGAAAAAAAATCGTGCACGCGTGCGTGCACTCAAATGTCCAGGAGGACCAGAAGAGGAAGGGCATCAGATCCTTCTGGAACGAGAATTAAATACAGTTGTGACCTACCCAAGTGGCTGCTGGGAATTGAACTCTGGTCCTTTTGTAGAGCAACCAGAGCGTTCTTAACCACTGAGACATCTATCTCCCCAACCAGATGTTTATTTCTTTTCTTTTTGCTTTCTACTTTCCATCCCTCTTAATCCCCCCTTTCCCTCTTACCTTTACCCAACTCCATTGCAGCATGTGCTTTTGAGAGACATTTCCCTCCTTTTAGCTCCTCCTAGACTTACTCTGGTGTTAGGTTGAACTTACTAGTAACCAGCCAGAGCAGGTTGCAGAGTATCTTACCTCCCACCCTGGTGTTTACCAGGTCACATACAAGGTACAATGTGTTGGCTGACATCCAGCTAAACTTATGGTGCTTGAAGGAGTCCACTCCACTGCCCAAAGCGCCACCCGGCTTGACTTTCCTGGGACGTTTTTTTCCATAGCTAGAATACAAGGTGGCATGCCAGGCAGTATTGCTCATCTTGGTCTCAGATGGCCCACTCCAGCTGTGCACTGGCTTCTCCCTTCCTCAGCTTAAGTGTGTGTAAACAGAACACAGGCTGTGGGCTGTGACCCCCCTCCCCGCCCCCTGCTGTCCTGTCTGTTTCTGCACCAGCATGCTTTGCTGACCAGACACATTCCCTGAACTCACTGGATTGCCACAGCCCCTGTACCTTGCAGTTCTCCCTCTTGGCAGCAGCTGCCAGCATTTCCTGGTTCTTGAGGTCTCCAGAAGCCCCATCTTCCTAAAGGAAGAGGTGCCCCTACACCCATTTCTCCTCTCATTCACTCTTTTGGTCATTACAAGAGTAGTGTCTCAAGGAGAAAAAAAAAGTTACCGAATCTGAATCTGTGGTTTATAACTAAATATATTACTTGGGCCTAGAGAGATGGCTCAGTTGGTAAAGCCCTTGGCACGCATAAGCTGGGGACTCTTGTTTGGATCCTGACACCCACGGCACTCACGTTAGAAAGCCTGGGAGAGCAGCGAGTGTCTGGAAATCCGAGGACTGGGAAAGTGGAGACAAGCAGATCCCGGGTACTCTCTGACTAACCAGACTAGCTGTGTTGGTGAGCTCCAGGTTCAGTGAAAGCTCAAAATCAATCAATCAATCAATCAATCAACCAACAACCAATCAGTCAAAATCTATCTCAAAAAATAAGATGGCGGGTGAATAAAGAAGACATTTGATGTTGATCTTTGGACTGCACACTACACGCTAACACATATGCCCCCCTTCCCACCTCCACCCCTCCCCTACCCCCTTCCCTGTTCCCCTCCCCCAACCTCCCTCCACACCCCCAGGAATTATTATCTTATCTCATTCTTCTCTATGATTAATCTTTTTTCAAATTATTTAAACCATATTTTATTGATTTTTAAGACGTATCCCCCCGCCCGCCCTTTCCAAGTACACATACATTTTACAGTGCTAGGGATTAAAGCTCAGTTCTCATGTGTGCTAGGCAAACACCCTACCGCTGAACTTCATACCACATGGGTTTTAAATCAATCTAAAAATGAAATTCATATTATAATTCAAAGTACCAAATTAACTTGGTGAGGTTTTTTTTTTTTTTTCTCTCTCTCTCTTTTATTTCCCCCCTGATTTTTTTGAGACAGGTTTCTCTGTGTAGCCCTGGCTGTCCTGGACCTTACTCTGTGGACCAGGCTGGCCTTGAACTCAGAGATCTCCCTGCCTTCTGCCTCCCAAATGCTGGGATTAAAGGCATGCCCCCCCAATACCTGGCTTTAAAAATTTAGCTTTGTTATATTAATTATGTGTAGGTCAGTGTGTTTACATATGGTGTATGCATATTAGCTGCTGAGCAACAGGAAACTGGAGGCATCAGGTCCTCAGAGTTATAGATGGTTGTGATCCACCCGATTTGAGTGCTTGGAGCCAAGCTTGGGTCCTCTGGAAGAATAGCATGACATTTAATTTCATGCAGCATTTTCAGTCACTGATTTTGTAGAATCAATATGGAAGATTCAGGATTTTCTGATACTGAGGGAGATGGTGCCAGTGTGTCAAACACTTGGTAAAATTAATGATCATTTTGGACTTTGAATCATGCTTGGTAAATTTTTAGACTCTTGAGACTTTTGTCTCCCCTCCCTCCATATCTCCCTTCATTCTCCCTTCCTTTCTCCTTCCTTCCCTCCTTCTTCCCTGCCTCTCTCCCACCTCTTCCCTCTCCCTTTCCTCCCCTTGTGGTACTTGGAATTGAACTCAAGGCCTCATGTATGCTAGGCGTTTGCCCCACCACTGAGCAACCCTGCCATCCTCCTCATGATCAGAACTACTGTAATATTAGATAAACCTGGCATAGATTGAAGACAGCCTCTGGGCCTGGTCTGTAGTTCCATATATTTCAGTGAAGGGAAGCAAAGCTGTGCTTTCGGCCCTCTGGTTTGAAAGAGGTATGAAGCTAGATTCCCAGGGTTTCCACACCAGAGCCACGCAGGGGTCCAGTGGTCTGTTTACAGTTTACAGGCCATTCTTTTATCTCTTGACAGCTGTTCATCTCATGGTGCAAAATGGGTAACGGAGGTCAAGTTTTCCCACATGGAAAGAACCAGGCCTGTTCTTTCCATTCATTATTCTAAAAATTTTCCCTGGCACCCTCTCTCTCTGTGTGGGATCCTTCCCTTGGCCCTAGAAGAAATCTGTTCAATGTGGCCATGTAATTTAACTTTGCAAAACTCACCATGGAGTAACAATGGGGCAGAGTGGGGTAGGGGATGTCAGTCTTCCTTGTCAAAGCGTATAGAACGAGGGCTTCCTCAGAGGGTTTGCACTGTAGGGCCTGAGGCCTATCTCCACTCTCTAGCCAGCCTGGCCATTGGCTTTGGCTCTCTTCTGAGCCTCTGCAGCCACACCCAAAGTCCATGTATATACAATGTTTCATCTAAATGTCAATGAAGGCCCAAGAAAGGGCTAGGATCTGGGCTGAGGGCTGAGTGATCTATGCTCAGAAAGTCAGGCCCCGGACTGTCATTTCCTTGTTGGGTGTTTGCGGACCGAGTACCTCAGCTCTATTGTCGCCAGGAGGATCAAGCACAGACAGATTCTGCTTCCGTAGAGCCTACATCCTGATAGGATTAAATTCTGTCCTTAAAACTATGGTGCATTCTGAAACGGAAATCATCTGATCTTTACCCAGGTCTTCTATGTCTAGAGGAAAGTGTTATTTTTGCATTCTTTGAGTCTTTCTCTGATCTTTCTCCAATTTTCTTGTGTTTTTATTGGTTTCCAAGCATGTGGGTTGGCTCTTATTTTTTTCATGCTTTTTTTAAGATTATATGATCATATCATTTTCTTTTTCATTCCTCCAAACCCTCCCATGTACCTCTCCTTGCTCTGTCAAATGTGTGACCTCTACCCTTTAATATATAAGTATATAGTTTATATATTTAATGTATGTATATTCCTAATTTTAAAATACAATTTGCTTAATACTGTAATATTTTATACACACACAGGCACACACACACTCCCTCTCTCTCACACATACTCTGTCTCAACAACACTTCCTGTCTCTCATACACTCTCTCATACACACACACTCTCTCACACTCTCTCTCTCTCTCTCTCTCACCCACCACCACACACACACACACACACTCTCACACACTCTCTCTCACACACACCTTCTCACACAGACTCCCCCCTCTCTCACACACTCTCTCTCTCACACGCTCTCATATACACACTCCCTCTCTCTCATACACACTCACACACACATTCTCTGTCACACACACTGTCTCACACAACATTTCCTGTCTCTCACACACTCTCTCTCATACACACACACTCTCACACACACTCCCCTCTCTCTCACACACCTCTCTCTCACACACACACACCTCTCACATATTCACTGCCATACACACACACACACACACGCAGTCACACACATTCTCTGTCTGTCTGTCTGATACTCTCACACACATTCTCTCTCTCTCTCTTCTGTCTGTCTACCACACACAACTCACACACACACACACACACACACACACACACACACTGCCTTTTAGGGCTGACCAGTTGCTACTGGATAACTAATTGGCATACTCTTCCCTGGGGAAGACTGTTTCTCCTACTCTCAGACTTTCTTAGTTGCCTGTAGTTCTTTGTCTGTGTTCTAGGTCTCTAGAGCTTTCCCCCTTCCTCATCAACCCTCATGCTGCTGCTCTTGCTCAGTTCATGGTTAGGTAGCCATGTTGGTGATACTTCATGGGTGTAGCGTTCTCAGACATTGCTAGGAGACACAGTCTCAGAGCCAACTACCTGTCGCTCTGGCTCTTAAATTCGGTAAACTCCCTCTTCTGCAGCGTTCCCTGGGCCTTCGGGGTGAAAGCTGTGGGTGTCACCTCGTAAGTGACCCCACAACTGAACTATCCCAAGGATGCCAAGTGGGAGGACACAGCTGGTTACATGGGAAGCATTTTAAAATTCAGAATAACGTTAGTGATTCTGAGAGTGGAGGAGAAACAAGGGAAAAACAAACCAAACCAAAACAAAAGAAAACAAAACAAAACATAAGTTGGGTAGAGATATAGATTTCAGGAGGGTGTCCGTGTAGCAAGCATAAATCCTGGTTTTGTTCTCCAACCCTAAATAAACTAAGCAGGGTATTGCACACCTATAACCACAGCACTCGGAGGTGGAGGCAGGAGGGATCAGGTCACGGTCACCAACCCTGTCTCAGAAGAGGGAAGTAGACAGATTGAAGGAAATAGACAGATTTACTTAGTATAAAAATGAGTCAGAGAAGATGACTGATAGGCATGGCTGGAAGTCATCCGTGGGTGGTGGCCGTGAGAGGACCGAGCCACCTGGGTGATGTGGCATGCTCTTAAAGGCACCATTGTGTTGGGGTGGAGAAGTAGGTCACAGCTCGCTGACAGAAGGCACGTGGGTCGATTTACAGAACTGTCCGCTGCAGCAGCGTCCAAACATGTGCAGTATGTCTTCATAAGACCAGCAGGCTATTATTACACATGAATAACTAACTATATTTGATGTGTGTGCTTGCCTAAGATATATGTTCATTATAATTGTCATATAAATTTGCCTTTGTGTCCAAAATATGGAATATCTATGAGTGTAAACACCATATGTATTTTAATTAAGGACAGTACACTAGTTTTTTGGTTATAGTAGTTACCTGGTTGCAAGAAGATCAGATATATAGAAGAAGATGTTTCTGGTTGTTGGAACCAGGCATTAAAGATCTGTGGGAATGGTCTTTCTGGGTGTTCTTGCATCTCAGTCCCTAAGCTAAACTATACAGACATGAGGGCTAGAAGCCTTTAAGAAATGAGCTAAAATTTCTTTTAAAAGAACGCTTTTATTGGTCACTCAGTGAGGATACAGTTTATGTCCTGTCACTTGGTGTCTCCCTGCCCACCCCACCCAGGGACGCTTGCATTTCACTGTGGCTGCTCGTCCTTCAAGGGATGTGAAGACAAGGACTGCGATCCATGGCCACAGAGAGGCAACGGCATCCTCTTCTTAGAAGTCAGTGACGAGCACGGGACAACCACAGGCAGTCATGGGGTAGGGGCTTCCTGTCTTTCCTAGATCATGTCCCTTGAGTGTCCTGGAGTGTAGACCACAGTAGGTTCTGGGTTTCCCGTTTTTGTTGGAGTGAGAGCTAGCTGGGAGGGGCTGTGCTGATCGATCAGTCCTGCATAGTGCTGACATTCACACTTCACCTTGGACCTCGGTTATTATCCTGAGTGAGGATAGTGTATGTCCCGTCGCAGACTCTCCCTTTACACTGCACGTAGCTTGTCTGCTTTTATGAGCTCTACAGTATCCTATGCTTCCAACCCAGTACCTCCTGTGATAACCGCTCTGCAGCATTCTGGAATCATACAACCTGCATATAACTGTCTCATCCCAGACTCCCACCATGGTCCAGGTAGTCACACAGGCTTCTGGGAACTATGTGATTGGGTAAATTAGTAAGGTCCCCGAGCATTGAGGCGTGTCTTGGGCTATTGCTATCATGAAGTCCTGGCAGAGGTCTGATGGTGGAGATGGTCTGATGGTTCTTCTACAGAGGACTGTTGAATATTTCATAGTGGTTCTGTACAGCAGGCAGTGAAGTAATGTAGACTATAGCTGCAGTGGCTTTGAAGCAAGTTGTTATGAAAGTCTCTTATGGTGGGGTGACAGGGACAATGATACATGGGTTCAAGAAGTGCTGGCTCCTAAATGTGGGTCACCCTGGCAATGGGGAGTGGCGGAACCTGAGCAATCATCTGTACCTGTTACCACTGATGTGACTAAGGAAGTACTGATACCAGATATTAAACACGCAGGTGTCCTGTGGCCAGACAAGGAATCAGGTGTGATTGATGGTCTCTGTCAAACAAGAACAGATTCAATATACTTAGGTTTGAACATCAGCTGAAAAACAGAACTGTCTATAAATTCAGCACAGGCAGCTACTGACAGAATTGTTAAAAAAAAAAAAAAAAGAGACTGTTCTGAAATGAATTGAAAAATGTATGTTCACCCAAAATCCAGCATACAAATATTAATGATAGCTTTGGTCTGAACTGCCAACAATTGGAAGCAATCAAGGTGTTCTTCAGTAGATGAATGGGTAAATTTTAATGTATTATACAAGAGAGTATTATAAACAAAGGTTTAAAACAGCATCCTATCAATCCACAAAAATACAGTTTGGAATCTTCTATGTTGCTGCACAGCTGTTTGTTGAGTGAGTCCACGTAACTGTATATGATGTTCTGGAAAAGGCGAAAGGGTTGAGTCAGGAATACAGCTGCTTTCGGGGACTTGCGAGAAGGAAGGGTGGAGCATAGGGGATTTTAGGTAGTGCATTATTCTGTATCATCATGTAAAGGCAGATACACGACAGTACGCATCCATCAAAGACCAAAGCATATACATCACAAAGAGCGGAGCTTTAAGGACTGTAGTTACTAACCGCACATTGAGAATGGTTTACCCACTGTAATAAATGGGTCCCATCTGAATTGCAAGAATTCTATAATAGGGACATGGTATTCAGGGAGAGGGATTGTATGGGAGCTCCCAGCATGCTCTGCTCAGTTCTGTTGTAAATCTGAAAGTGTTCTTAAAAGTAAAGTCCATTTATAAACTGGTGACAGTGCTTCTAGCCCTTTTTACAAGGGACACATGAAGTGGCAGACACCATCGATCCGAGAGGCAGTTGGCACAATGGAAGGGCTAGGCAGCCTGTGTTCACATCTTACCCTCATCTTGTCTTGGAGCCCTAGGCAAGTTTCTGACCTCTCCTTGCTCATCTGTGCAATGGGGATAATGATCAAACCTTCGTCATTTACAGTTGGGTAGAAGGATGAAACAAGTGACTGAGAAACCCCGGGGCAGAGCTCTGCCCATTGCACAGCAGCTAGTCCATTCCCTCTGAACTTGGCTCTAGAGGATGCACCCCACACCAACGAGTACAGGGGTCAGGGGTCAGGGGTCAGGCGTCAGGGCTCAAGGCTCACCTCCTAACTGTTAGTAGGTTCTACGTGCTCTCGCGAACATGGTCCCCTTCAGTCCGGAACATGCCTTCCCTTCTCACCTGGCTAGCGTTGACTTCTCTTGGAAGACAAAATTTTAAAGCCATCTTTGCCCTAGAACTTCGTATTTCTTTTGCAGTTAGGGTAGGGGCTCTGCTCCTACGGCGGCTTTGATGCAGCGTGGCGATGTTCTTCTCTGCTTTCCTGTATTTATTGGGCAGAGTGGATTCGATATAATCCCAGCTGCTAGCCCAGTGTCAGAAACATACTTAGCAGAATCGAAACAGTAATGATAACATGCCATGGGAAGTTGATGATATAAGGATGTCGGTCATATTAGGTGGGATGTGTTAAGTAGAAGTCCGTGATTCCACCCGAGGTATTCCTGGACCGATGGAATGAAGAGGGCTCTTTCCAGTTTACTTGTGCTATGACAGTGACAGCATTTTTCAGCTGGTATGACACAGCCCTGGCAGCAGGATCATCGATGCAGACATGATGGGGATTGCTATGTTGATGTCCTTTTCTGTGGAAGGATTAATTGAAAATTATTTGTTTCAACACAAGATCGGTTATATCATTCAGGAGTATTTATCCGAAGGAATTAGACAGTATATCATAGAGATGGCTGGACAGCCACGTTTATCATGTTTATCTGGCTTACAGAAGAAAAATTATAATACTGGCCTAAGTGTCCCTTGGATAAACGATTAAAGAAGTCAACACACACACACACCAACACCACTCCCCTCAGAGAGAGAGAGAGAGAGAGAGAGAGAGAGAGAGAGAGAGAGAGAGCTGTTGTAATCAAAATAGTGCTGTTTTCAGGAAGTTGCTGTAAATAGAGATTATCATGTTAATCAAAATAATCTAAACTCAGAAAGATAACTACTGTATGTCTTCCCTTACACACTAGATCTAAGAAGAAGAAAACAAGAAAAAGAAAGTGGAAGAGGCACTATTTTTTTCTTTTCTTTTATTGGATATTTTATTTATTTACATTTTCAAATGTTATCCCCTTTCAAATGGTTCCCCCTCTGGAAACCCCCTATTCCATCCCCTCTTCCCCTGCTTCTGTGAGGGTGCTCCCCCATCCCCCACCTACCCACTCCCTCCTCCTCACCCTGGCATCCTTCTACACTGGGCATCGAGCCTTCACAAGATCAAGGGCCTCTAGCTCCCACTGATACCCAACAAGACCATCCTCTGCTACATATGCGGCTGGAGGCATGGGTCCCTCCATGTGTACTGCTTGGTTGATGGTTTGGTCTCTGGAGCTCTGGGGATCTGGTTGGTTGATATTATTGTTCTTCCTATGGGGTTGCAAACCCCTTCAGCTCCTTCAGTCCTTTCTCTAACTCTTCCATTGGGGATCCCATGCTCAGTCCAATGGTTGGCTGCATGCATCTGCCTCTGTATTTGTCAGGCTCTTGTAGAGCCTCTCAGAAGACAGCTATAACAGGCTCTTGTTACCAAGCACTTCCTGGCATTCTGTGAATCAGTGAACTTCCAGAGCTCTGGTCTTCGTATTCAGACAGATACTTCCATGGCTTCTGGTTAGCTTTTGCTCTCCTAGGGCTCTGCCTCATTCTACAAAGACTGCTGGCACATGCTAACCTAACACTTGATTCTCACTTGACAGGGAAAGACCTTGTCCCCCCAAATAAGGTGGAAATTGACCAAAACAGACTTCAATGTCAAACACTGCCCAGCTCCAGACATGTGCAGAAGCATCTGCACAGATACATACATGAGCATGTACACATAGATACAGATATATACACAAAAGGACTGAGGTAAGGTCTCTCATGTAACAGTGCTATAGTTCAGTTATAAAAAGAGCTCTGGGTTAACCTCATAAGAAAAACAACAATACCAACCAACCAGATCCCCCAGAGCTCCCAGGGACTAAACCACCAGCCAAAGAGTACCCATGGAGGGACCCATGGCTCCAGCTGCATATGTAGCAGAGGATGGCTTTATCTGGCATTAGTGGGAGGGGAGCTCCTTGGTTCTGTGGAGGCTTGATGACCCAGGGTAGGGGAACACTAGGGCGCTGAGGCAGGAGCGGGTAGGGGAGCACCCTCATAGAGGAGGGAAGGGGATAGGAGGTGTGTGGAGGGGAAACTGGGAAGGGGAATAGCATTTGAAATGTAAATGAATAAAGTAACCAACAGAAAATAAAACTTGAATGAAAAAGAGCTTTGGGGAAGATAAATGGAGACATTCTCAGATTAAATGACTTCTATGGGGATTCACTTTCAGCAGGGCGCAGGTACTTCGTGGTGTGGCCCGGGGTGACGATCTGGAGGGCATGCTCCTGCATAGGGAGTTGTTGAAGCCGGGTTAGTAAACCCTGGCCTCTCTTTCGGGACATGTTTGAAATTTACCAAAGTGATTTTTTTTTAAATGACCGAGATTATCTAATACCATCTCTATAATTCTAATATCTAGAATATCTAATAACATTATCTCTATAACGTTAGGCAACTTCTTAAAAATGAATGCTAAACTCATCAGTGTTTCTAAGATTTTTCATTTCAAATCACAAATATAAATTACCAAACTATGGATTTTTACGGATTTTTTTATGGGTAGTGAAGAGATGAGTTATATTAAACATGATACATAATTAAGATACCAAGTATGTACAGATTTTTCTATACGTGTGTCTATTTACCTTAAATATTTGCTTCTCAGTGACATTTCATTCTTTGAAACAATAGACACTGACCTACCAAGGAGACAGCTAGGCAGCCCTGATCGTGGTGGCATCACTTTCCCAAGCATTGTTTTGTTGCCTTCTCAACTGACCATGGATTCTTAATGACCATCAAGACCCTTGGCTGAGATGCCAACTGGGCCTTTGCCCAGAAAGACACAGAAAGACCTCTAGAGTGTTCTTTGGCGTTGCTATGGCAGTCCCGGCCAAATGAGGTCTGTGGGCTGACGTTCTACCATTACCTAATTTTTTTTTTTTTTTTTTTAATTCCTGGAAGTTGGAACTCCCACGAAGAGAGCAAGTAGTGGCTTCCAGGGCTTCAGTTAAGTCTGTGATTCTTTGTTTTCAGCCAGATAATTGACTCTCTGGCTGGTTCTGAAGATGCTTAAACTTGAGTGAACTTTCACTCTTTCCAGGGCTCTGCATCACTCTACAGAGGCTGATACATGCTAATCTAACCCTTATGTGAGCCAAACTATGAGTTACAACTCGTTAGTGGTTCTAAGTCAGGTCAGTGAGTGACCAGAACCCCATAAAGAACATCTGAAGGCAGGCAGGTAGTCAGAAGCCTCCTGGAAGCTAGGCTTCATTGAGAAATATTTCACTGTGAATATATCACTTACTCAGTGTCTGGAATATACTCATAAGAAAATGTATAGCACCGTGTACAATAAATAGTTAAATAAAACATTTTAAAGGTAAGAATTTTCTTATGGTGGATTTCTAATAAGAATCTTGAAAGCTGCCACTTCAATATGATTTGGAGATATCTGTAACATGGACAACGGCAAGGGTTAATTATAAACTGAAACTAAAGAGGTAGGCTTGGAAGAAAACAGATGTCAAAACACAGCCTGTGTAAAAACAAATGTAAAAGGCAAAAAAAAAAAAAAAATGTTGTGGCCCTATGCTGGATAGTTTTATGTCAACTTGATACAAGCTATAGTCATTGTACAGTTGGAAACCTCAATTAAGAAAATGCTCCCATAAGGTCAGGTTGTAGGCAAACCTATAGAGCAATTTCTTAATTAGTGATTGATAGATGCAGTTGAGTCCATCTTGGGTGGGGTCATCACTGGCTGGTGGTCCTGGGCTCTCTATAAAAAAGCAGATGGAGAAAGCCATTAGGAGCAAACCAGTAAGCAGGGTTTCTCTATGGCCTCTGCTTCAGATCCTGCCCCTAGTCTCTGCCCTGACTTCGTTTGATGACAGATTGTGATGTGAAAGTGTAAGCAAAATGGGGCCTTCCTTCTCCAGGTTGCCTTGGGTCATGGTGGTTTATCACAGCCACAGGAACCTTAAGTAAGACAGAGGCAGAGCCCTGATTTAGAAGCACCCATCTGGTCTACCCTGCATCACATCCAGTTCCTTTTCTTCTCTAGAGAGCCTTGCCATTAAACATTTATTAACGTAGCTTTTCTAGGATTTCTGAGTACATCCAAGTTAATTTCAGTTATCAACTTGGCCAGTTACCATGTGACCATCAGAAGCTTCATCCTTTAGTCTCACCGAAGAGTCCAAGTTCCTTCTGAGTTCTTGGCTTGTCCCTTTCTCTTGTAGTCCTTGCCAAAAGGAGTCTTGCAGATATTATATGCTCTTTATGGTTAGGGGATTTTACTTTGTTTTTCTCCAGAGAGGAGGTGGGCATATGGACTAGACCCCTGTGTGATCTTAAGAGGAAGTGGTAGCAAATTGGTTCCTTTTTTAAAAAAGAAATGTGACTATTTATTTATTTATTTATTTATTTATTTATTTATTTATTTATTGTTTAAACCACACTATCTTTATTCCTCTGTTGTTGAACACATAGATTGGTTACATAAAAGAACTCTTAAGAATGGTACTGCAATAAACGTTCCTATACAATTGTCTCTGAGACATGCCAACTTGGAGTCTTTGCAATAAATACCCAGGAGTAGTAGAGCTAGGTTGTATGAAAGTTTATTTTTGTGTGTGTATTTGAGTCAAAGTATGTTACTAACGCAGGATAACCCTACACTCAAAGGCCCCCTGTCTCAACCTTCTGAGTGTTGGGATTACAGATGTACCATCATACTGAGATTTAAAATCAGTAAACTTGGGAAGGTAAAACTTTGTGTGGGAGTGTGGAGTGCTAAAGGAGGGAAGTGATGTATAGATGTGATCATAATGTTGTATATACATCTAATTCTTAAGCAGTAGGTAAGAGGTGTTCAAAAAGTAAAGGAGTATCATTACATAACCCCACAAGTGGCAAATTACAGAGAACAGTTGACGGAGTTGCCCAGCCCCAATTGACACATCTACCACGCAACCCGATACCTAAGGCTTAGGGAACATCACAAAACATCATGGAAAGGGGCACAGAAGTACTGTAAGAGCCAAGAGACTAAGACAAGACTTCTGCTGCAAGACAGTAGTGTCTACTATATATGTAATCTCAATGATATGGGTACATAACCAAGATCTAAGCACTGGTATTTCAACATGACATGCCAATGTGGATGAATCAATTTTCATAATTATTTATTTATATTTTATGTGCATTGGTATTTTACCTGCGTGTATGTCTGGGTGAGGTGGTTGGATCCCCTGGAGCTACAGTTATAGATAGTTGTGAGCTGCCATGTGGGTGTAACCTGGTCCTGTGAAAGAACAGTCCATGCTCTTAACAGCTCAGCCATCTCTCCAGCTCACAAATTGGATCCTTAGTACCATTTTTTTGCACGTGTGTATGAATGTGTGCATGTGTGTTCCCGTATATGTGTGTGTCTGTGTGTGTGTGTACGCACATGCGCATTTGTGTGCATGTGTGTGTCTATATGTGTGTGTGTGTGTGCGCGCATGTGTGTGTTCCTGTGTGTGTGCCCAAAGATGATGTCAGGTGTCTCTCTCAGTTGTTTTCTACTGTATGTATCAGGGCAGAGTTTGTTTCTGAACTCAGAGTTTGCAATTCTGGCTAGTCTATCTTACTAGCTTACACCAGGGATTCCCTATTACTGTCACCAGGGGCTGGGAACATTGGCAGCCACCATACCTGCTTGGCTTTTACATGGCTGCTGGGCATCCAAACTATGGTCATTGCACACAGCAGCTGAAAATTAGGGACGTAGAGCATGCTAGAGCACACCTGGAGAGGCCAGGCAACCTGTGGAAGCTAGCCTTCTCCTTTCAACATGGGGGTCCCAGAGATCTAACTCAGATCAGAAGGCTTGGCGCCCAAGTGCTTTAGCCCTCTGAACCGTCTTAGTGTCCCCCTTAATGCTATTTTTGAGAGACAGGGCATCTTCTGTAGCTGCTCCATGTTGGTAGAGCACCCTGTAGCCCTGGCTCAGTCAAAACTCAGCTTTAGGTCATTCCTGTTTCACTGGTAGCACCCACAGTTGCATTTGTGTCAGACCCAAGAGAGAGAATCCTCTGTCCAAATTAGAGCAGAAAGCTGAGTTTGATACAGTAAGTTTTGCTGGTATGGTTTTTAAAAAGAGAAATTATTATCGAGTTTACTTTTTGTTCCTGTGAGAGGAAGTCAACTTAGAGTTTAAAAAAAAAAAATGAAAGTCTTCACAGTAAAATGGAGTCATGTCTGTTTCTTTTGGTCCTAGGTTCCTTGCCTTGACTCCGTGGAGAGTGTATCATCTCATTTCTGTCATGATACTTGGGCGTGTTATCATGCAAATCATCAAGGAAATGGTTTTGTCTAGGACAAGAGGTAAGAATATGCAACTTGATTTTTGGGCATTTTATTTCTAGAGTCTAAATGTCTAATTTTTGGGTGGATATAGTCATCTTTTGAACATGAGGATCATGTAGACAGACACTTTTTTTCTACTTTCTTTACTTCCTGTTTCTTCCGTTCTGCACATCCTCCTTCCCTCTGGGTGTCTGAGATGGGGTCTTATTCTGTACCCAGGTTAGCCTAGAATTCTCAGTGATCCTCTTGTCTCAGCTTGCTGAGTGCTAGGATTTAGACCTGAGTCAGCATATTGTCTGGGTTTGCTTTTCACACACACATACACGCGCATGCGCGCGCACACACACACACACACACACACACACACACACACACATGCACACGCATACGCACGCACACTGAACTTTATTTTTTTCTTCAATGCTGGAGGTTAAACCCAGGCCCTTGCACATGTTAGCCTAACTGTGTACCACTGAGGTACATCCAAGCTTTATAATGTAATTTATGATTCTCTCTCTTGTCAGAACAAGTAAAAGTTCCCTGTGCTGGGCTCTCCCTTGGTTCTAAGCCACGTCACATACCAGGGTGATATTTAAGTAGGCCGCTGTAAGAAGAGCAGTTAAGTATTTACTCTACCCTACAAGCTCATACCGGGCCACTGGAAAATGTAGTAGTTTGAGAACAGTTTTCTTTCACCTCAGCGACAGAAAAGCAACAAGCTTAAAAAAAAAATCACCGAGAGTTACATAAAAGTTCTGGTGATTAATGGTGTTGGAAAGAGAATCAGCCGTAAGCACTACATTTTAACTAAAGTGGGAGCTTGACTCATTTTTAAAGAGTGCTTGGCTTCCTTAGGAGCTATGTACTATATTTACCCAAGTGCAACCTTTCTATGCATCTCCATATTCCTCTACTAATGCTTGAACTAATTTTTGTAAATGGGCGAAAATCCCTCCTGGACATAGGAGTTTATACAAATCATAAGGAAGAGGCTTCATATGGACTGCTGTGTATCAGAACTGCCCAGATTCCCTGTCATGGGATGTGTTACAAGAGAGGCAACATCTCTCAAACAAGAACTTGAGCCCTGGAGTTTCACCATCATGGTGTCCATGGGTCAGCTTTAAAGCGGGTTCATGTTTAAGTATCTAGATCTTAAACCAACCACTATAGAAGCAATCTTTAGAAAGATTGTTTCACGTTTGTGTATGCAGATGTGGAGGTGACTCCTTCATGCCTAGTCTTTCTGGGAAGGTAAACAAATTCATTTTTGTCTAGTTCAGGCATTTCACAGAGCCACAGATTTAAATCATATTCTCATATACACATTGCCTTCTTCCTCCTCATCCCCTTTCTTCCTCCTCACCCTCCCCCCTTTCTGAGAATAGATGCCTGGTTTCCTCACTTTCAATCCCAACAGCATTTGCTGTTATATCGCAGTTCCACCAAGGCCTCCTGAGGCCAGTGCCTCACACCTCAGGATCTGAGGAGAAATCAGTTAGGCCCTGGCAAGCCCCGTGTTTCTGTATTGATTCATAGTGGGAAGGGAAGGCTTGCTCTCTTGGATATATTTTGTAATAAGTTCTTCCCTCAGGAGAATGCAAGAAGGGTAGCCATTTTGTGGATGTGTTCACAGGCTTCTAAAGCATGCTGACCACCCAGGAGGTTGAGCACCTGAGTGCTTTCTACTGTGTGCTCACCCCGGCCATAACTTAGGCGTGATTTAGATGAGTTAAAAAGATCAGAGGAAGGAGGAGAGGAGGGGCTGAAGGCCTTGGCTTCTGAGTGTGGGGACCAGACTTGAGAACGGGGCTGTTCAGAAGTCTTTCAGCTCTAGTCTCAGGGCCCGCCAAGGTCTTCAGTTTCCATTTAAACCAGCCATTTTGGTGACTACACCATGGAAACTGATGTCCTTGAAAACTCCTCTCACAGCGAAGCTGCCCTTAGAAACACTGAGGAGGGCACACTGAAGCCTGCCAGCCTGAAGTGTCTTTAATTCTTAAATCGGATTGCCAAAGCAGGTCTGTAATCTCTGTGACTTGGAGGCCAAGGCACAGGATCAGAAGACTGAGGCCTGCCTGGGCTGGGGAGGAAGTGCAAAACCACAGAGGGGCTGCTGATTGAAATCCTGTCTTAAAATAAAAAGCGGATCTAGCTCAGTAGTACACTGCTCACCAACGTGCACAAACCTTAGGTCCGGGTTCTTAATGATGCAAAAAGAAAGGAAGGCTGACTAACATGAAGAAAGAAAGAACAATTCTTTTAAAAAATATTTATTTATTTATTTACACTCTCGATCTTATTCCTCCCCCTGAACCCTCTGACTGTTCCACATCCCATACCTCCAACCCACCATCTCCCACCCCCACCCCACCTGACCTCTAAACTCGCTGGGGCCTCCAGTCTCTTGAGGGTTAGGTGTATCTTCTCTGATTAAACACAGGCCCGGCAGTCCTCTGCTGTATATGTGTTGGGGGCCTCATACCGGCTGGAGTATGCTGCCTGGTTGGTGGTCCAGTGTCTGAGAGATCTCGGAGGTCCAGGTTAATTGAAACTACTGGTCCTCCTACAGGGTCACCCTCCTCCTCAGCTTCTTCCAGCTTTTCCCTAATTCAACCACAGGGGCCAGCAGCTTCTGTTCATCGATTGGGTGCAAATATCTGCATCTGACTCTTTCAGCTGCTTGTTGGGTCTTCCAGAGAGCAGTCATGCTACGTCCCTTTCTGTGAGCACTCCATAGCCTCAGTAATAGTGCCAGGCCTTGGGGCCTCCTCTTGATCTGGATCCCATTTTGGGCCTGTCACTGGACCTAAGAAAGAATAATTCTTAAGCTAGTTAATGTCTGTTCCTAACTATGGAGACGCTGCAGGAACGATGGTTTCCTGTGGCTGCTGTAATGAATTACCACACACTTGGTGGCTCAAAACAGCAGACAGTACTTTCCCCATAGCTCTGGAAGCCATCAGTTCAAACAACACACCAGCAGGTCTGTATTTACCACGGAGGCTCTAGTGCAGGACCCACCCCTATCTCTTACTGACTGGTTGGTGCTGTTGCCCCTGAGTTAAAGCTACATCGTCACGGTCCTCAGCTCTATGATCACGTCAGCTTCTCTTGTGCTTGCTCAGACCTCTCTCCCAGCTCTCTGCAAGGAACCCTTGTGATTGTGATTGATACCCACCTGGGCAATCACCTCTATTCTTAACATGATGGCAGTTGGAAAGTCCCCTTTTCTCTATAAAGTAACATTCACAGATACGCATCCTGCTTTGTTGACAAAACCACTTCATCCTGTAACAGAAGAGAACCCATTTTTTGTTTTTTAAAGATTTATTTATTTTGTTTATGAGTACACATCGGATCCCATTCCAGATGGTTGTGAGCCACGATGTGGTTGCTGGGAATTGAACTCAGGACCTCTGGAAGAGCAGTCAGTGCTCTTAACTGCTGAGCCATCTCTCCAGCTTGAGAAGCCATTCTTATGCCACAGATTTGAATCCCTTTCAGGTAAAGACTACCATGAGTGACAGTCCATACTGTGGCTGTCTCTCCTGTTTAGCTGGCTCTGTCTTCTCATCACCCAGGCTATGATAAGTGTCTTTTTAAGGCAAGGATACTGGTAAACACCAGTTTCTAATGAGGATACAGACGTGTTGGCCTCTGTATCAGGCTCATCTTTCTCTCTGAAGATGAGGGGTTTTCACTGAATGATGTTCTGAACACAGCATTTGTATGCATGGAAAAAGGAAAAAGGAAAAGATGGGCTTCCTTCTTCTGCTCTCCCCAGGCACTGGCTGGAGAAACCCTAGGGCCTTCTTTGTCCCTCTTTACTGAGTCTTTTAGGACAAAGGCCCAATTGAACCCCATGAATAGCTGGCTAGAGATGGCAACAGGGCTTCCAGCCCAGCCCAGTGCTGGCTGCAATCGGCTTCTCTCAGGGAGACATCGACTTCATTGCAAGCTATATCTAGAAGCAGCTGTGGGATCTTGGCAGCTCCCATGAATCACCCTGAGACTCTGCTTCTGCTCACAACAGCAGCCGGGAAAGCCTCGGTCAGCAGAGCTTTGTGGGACCTGCTGCCCCTTTCCCTCCCAGAGCTGCCCACTCTCCACATTCTTGGCTACAGATCCGAACTTTGCTGGTCATGACCTTAATTGTATCCTTCCTCCCATTTTTTTTTTTTTTTTTTTTACTATACATTCCCTCATTTTATGGGCACATCCCTGTGAACTGTGTGCATGTGACTGAGTAGTTAATTGTGAAGTTTTTCATCTTAGGAGGCAGGAACTCTATAACCACTGAGAAGCGAGCAGAGCCCATGCCACAACCACCTTCTCCTTTCCTTCTCCTCCTTCTTCAACTTCTTCTCCTTCTTCCTTTCTGCCACCTTCACCATCGTCCTCCCTGACACACCCTTCACATGAAACAAATGGGCAAAGGGAAACAGAGATACAATCGTGTGCGTTAGCTTTTCTCTGTGAAGCATGCGGTACCCAGGCCTGTATCTGTAGACCCTGGAAGTGTGCACCCCTGCATTACTGCTCATGCCTGTATACCCCTGCATCACTCCTCACTCTCAGGCCCTGAGGCTGTCTTCTGTAGCATGTACAATTTCTCCTATGTCCTCAAGCTTGTCTGTGACCACCTTGTCCTTTTCTCCCATGGTAATAATCGGGGCCAGCCATCTCCACATCAGGCTCTAAGATCTTCAGGGACTACCTGTGAGGAAAGAGAGTCCCGCAGGTGTCCCCATCTCTGCCCACAGCCACGTCAGGGGGTAATTCTATAACCACTGTGTCTTTCTGTCTTCCTTCCTGTGAAATTCACACTAACTATCGATGCCGCAGCTCAACAGTCTCTTGATTATTGAGATTAGACCTAGATGAGGTTGGGCCTACGGTCTTAGTCCTTCATTCACTCTCCCTTTGTGTTATTCTGCCTTGGCTTATGTGTGTGGTGGCCGCTTGTCCGAGCTCAGCCCTTGGAAGCTTGTCAAGGTAACCTGCAAAGTCCCCAGAGTCGGCGCACTCTGTTTGCTTCTAGGTCTCTGCCCCTGTGGAATCAGATGTTAGTTTACTCTTTCCCTCCTCAGCCCTTTGCTACTTGTGCTGGGCTTTGACCCCATCTTTGTCAGAACTTGCTCCTCCTACACAATCCCTACCAGATCTATGCTGAGTGGTGGAAGCAATTCCAAAGTGTCTCAGCTTTTTTGTCCCTCAGCCATAATTATTTCTCCAATTCTTAACACTAAGACAAGCATCTCACACTAGAATCTCTTGTCTTCACTGTTGGCTCCAGAGTCTTCGGAGAAACACTGTGAAGACTCAGGTTAGACTACTGTGAGGTGAGGGTAGACTGCTGTGTTTTCTATTCATATCGGTAACTCCAGTCGAGTTCACATTGTTGCTCACAGCTACCTGGGCTAAGTTGACTTCCCTTTATATACTCTTAGACTCTAGAAGGTTTGAGTTATTCTAGAAGGTACAGGAAACACAATTGTTTCAGAGGCCTGAGGAGAGCAGAAGTCTATTATTCTACCATGACTTGAGGAACGATTCATACCTATGCTTATGCAACCAAGACAATGAAGGAAACCAGGTCAACTGCATGATTCCATGATGACTGAAGAATTGAAAACCAAGAATATTGTGCAACTGTTTCCTAGCAGTAAATGTTAAGAAGAATTTGATATGATGTGTTCACCTGATAGGGGATATTCAAGAACACACAAGGCAATAGCTTTGACATTTGGTTCAATAGAAAGTGCAGAAAATGTTTTATAATTGTTTCATATTGAGCTTCCTTAAATCTGGTAGCTAGGAATATACTATCAAGACTTGGTCCAATAAAGATAATCCCTGGAGTTTTGACAAGCAAATCAGTCAATCAATCAATCAATCAATCAATCAATCAGTCATTTTATCTATCCATCCATCTACTTATCTATCCATCTATCTACTTATCTATCCTCATCACTATCTATCCATCATCTACTTATCTACCCATCTATATACCCATCTATCTACTTATCTATCTATCTATCAATCTATCTATCCATCCATCTATCTATTTATCTAGATATCTATCCATCTACTTATCTATCTATCTATCTATCTATCTATCCATCTATCTATCATCTATCTATCTTCTTATCTATCTATCTATCTATCTATCTATCTATCTACTATCTATCTATTATCTATTATCATCATCTTTCTGTCTACTTTGTATCTATCTACTATCTATCATCTATCTTCATATTTATCACCAATTAAATTTTTTCTGTTGTTTTCCTTGGAGCTTAGATATAAGTTTAAAATATCTGAAGACTGCACCATGCCAGCCTCCCCTTCACTACCATTTCCATTATTCTCACTTGAGCAGTTGTGTTTCTGTCCTCTCTGAAGTACGATGGTTTACACCTCTTGTCAAATTTCATACTGATTCTTTGACAGCACTGTTTCTTAAATGGACATGTTTTCTTCTCACAGGGCAGGGACTGTGTTCTAGAGTGTCTGTCCTACCTTTATGATACATACTTGGGTTTTATAGACTGTCACCTGCGTCCTTCACGGTAACGGACATAGACACTGTGTGGATTGACAATGTCTAGCGCTCGAGAGACGTGAGCATTCTGCTTGCAGAAGCGTGGGGTGTTTCTAAGCTATGCTCCCGGGAGTGACAGCTGGCTTAAGTGTCACATTTTACTTCCCATTGCAGGTGCACAGTTATGGAGAAGCCTCACTGAAAGGTAGGAGATTTTTTTCCTTCAACAATGTGGCTTATGGATGGCAGGGCGGTGGCGTGGTGGGCGGGTGACTTGAGTTGCAGAGGTGTATTGCTGAAGTCGTGTTTTAGCGACAGGGACCTGGTTCCCTGCAACGAAATGTGAAGCTGAGGACAAGATGGGACGTCACTCGAGGGATACATGCATTTCTCTGAGTGGCTGGGCAGCGGATTTATGAATCACTTGGGTGAGGATGCAGTAGGAAGGGTGAGGAGCTTACCTGTTTGACGTCTTCTCGCAGATTCAGTTTTGGAGTGTGAATGACAGTTGTTGCGGTGGAAGAATGGGGGTGACCGCAAGTTATAGAACTCTGTTAGAATGTTCCAGAAGGGCTGGCCATGATTTCAGTTCAGAGGACTTGAGAGAGGAGGAGAGCCACTTGGCCTCTGACTCACTAGGGCTACATCTGCTCCTTGACCACCACCTGCCCTACAGGGAGGTGGATGTTGCCAAGTGGAAGAAGGAAGAGTTAGGGCAACGAGGGGAGACAGTTTGTTTCACCCGCTGTGCATAGGAGACAAGAAAGATGGAGGAAGTTTAAGGATCAATATTCCAGTGACATTAGTGCTTGTAGGAACTGATTTTTTTTTTTTTTTGAAGAACGGATTTGGCCATATGTATTTGTGTTACTTAATAAAGGATGGTGGGAATACCTGATGTAGTCATCAGAAATGGACACACAAACCAAGGAACAAAATAAACAGTGCCACGAAACTCCCACGAAGAAACAAGGCCTTTTTTTTTTTTTATTGGATATTTTATTTACATTTCAGATGTGATCCCCTTTCCCCATTCTCCCCCCAACCCACCCAGGGACCCCCTTTCCATCCTCCCTCCTCCTGCTTCTATGAGGATGTGCCACCACCCACTCCCACCTCCCCACCCTTGAATTTCCCCACACTGGGCATTCAGCCTTCATGGGACCAAGGACTTCCTTCCCCACCTATGCCTGACAAGGCCCTCCTCCCTACATATACAGCTGGAGCCATGGGTCACTCCCTGTGTGCTCCCAGGCTGGTTGTTTAGACCCTGGGAGCTCTGGTTGGTTGGTATTGTTGCTCTCCTCATGGGGCCGCAAACTCTGTCAGCTCCTTCAGTCTTCTCTCTAACTCCTCTGTTGGGAACCCCATGATCAGTTCAATGGTTAGCTGTGAGCATCTGCGTCTGTATATGCCAGGCTCTGGCAGACCTCTAAGGAGACAGCTATATCAGGCTCTTGTCATCATGCACTTCCTGACATCCACATCAGTGTCTGCGTTTGGTGACTGTACATGGGATGGATACCCAGGTGGAACAGTCTCCAGACAGCCCCTCCTTCAATTTCTGTCCCACACTTTGTCTCCATATTTGCTCCCATGAGTATCTGAAACAAGGCCTTCTTTCTGCCGCTTTGAGAATCTGGCCTGCCTGTGCTGTGCCCGCTGCAGTTGCTGAAGAAGCCTGCACTGCACACACTGCAGCTGATGAGGTAGCCTGTGGTGTACACACTGCAGCTGATGAGATAGCCTGTGCTGTGCACACTGCAGCTGATGAGGTAGCCTGCGCTATGCACACTGCAGCTGATGAGGTAGCCTGCGCTGTGCATACTGCAGCTGATTAGGCAGAGATGGTTTACCCTTTCTTGTCTCAGTCCACACTCTGCGTAGGTTTCCTTAGCTGTTGTGGGGTGCCATTTTCTAGTTCCAGGACCCCACTCAGCCACCTAACCCAACTGCATCTTGAGTCCTTTGAGTGGCTCTGGGCTGCAATAGCTTTTTAGACGTCCTTAGTTCGAATTAACAGCTGCGAGGAGTGCTGCAGGTGAATGGTGACATTTGTCTCTACTCAACCTTTGCCTCAGGTTGTTCTCAGGGCTTGGTGTTCATTTCTGGGAAGTGGACTGTAAAGGAGAAGCATAGGCACCATGGAGCTATTCACAGGTATAAGCTATGACACTTAAGGAAGGACAGAGAGCATGCTGTCTCCAGGCAGCCCGGGTAGTGGAAGCGGCATTGAAGAGCGGTTTATGCCGTTTGTATCACATCGGCATGATTTATGCCTGTTGATATCACCCTGGACCACCTGGCCTGGGACTGTCTCCAAATTATCTCTTCTTTAGAGACTGTCTTGGGAAGCTGGGTAGTCAGGAGGCTGCTGATGAGAACACAGTCAGAGAAGGGAATCTGAGTTCCCCAAATAATGTTCTTGAGACATTCACATGGCTCCATGCACATGCCTGGTGTCAAGGGGTCTGGTCTTGGCTTCATGCTTGACCACATTCTGTAGCTTATGCTTTCTGTGCTTCCCATACATTGGGGAATATGGAGGCTGACTTTCTCATTGTGGTGGTGGTAAGATAAGACCGAGTAAGTCCACATGATTTCAAAGGATTAAAAAGCAAGCAAACAGAGCTTTGTGCTCTTTGATTCAGAGCTCTCAGATTCAATAATGCTCGGAGCAGTCTGCTCTGGATTGGAAAGTGTCTATCAAAACTCTTATGTCAGTTCACAGCAGCTAAGTCATGGGGCGGACCCGTGTGCAGCCACAGAGGAATGGATCTAGAAGATATGGTATATATGATGTAATTGTTTTTAGCCACAAAAGACATAAAAGAGAATGGCACTGCACAGCTTGCAGGAAGATGGGCAGAACTGGAAATAGTCACGATAAGTGAATCAGGCCAGTTTCCAAAGGACAATGGTCATATGTTGTTGCTTCTTGGTGGTTTCTAGATTTTTTTGCAGTTAATGAAAAACATACATACATAGAATAGAAGTGGAAGTGAGGCTGTCTAGGGTAATAGAGGGAGAAACAGGAAGGGGAGGAGCGTATGGCCGGAAGTATGCTCACTGTGCAAAATATACTTTTATGAAAAAAATTATAATGTAATTAAATGAAAATCTGAAAGAAAATTTGCATGTCAGAAATTTAATCTCCCAAATAATAGTGACCACTTAGTGTTATTTTAGTGGTGGGGTATTGTCTTAGTTAGCATTTTACTGCTGTGAGCAGACACCACGACCAAGCCAAGTCTTATAAGTTAGCGTTTTCCTGCTGTGAGTAGACACCACGACCAAGCCAAGTCTTATAAAGGACAACATTTAATTGTGGCTGGCTTAGAGGTTCAGAGATTTAATCCATTATCATCAAGGTGGGAACATGGCTACATCCAGGCAGGCAAGGTGCAGGAGGAGCTGAGAGTTCTACATCTTCATCTGAAGGCTGCTAGCAGAATACTGACTTCCAGGTAGCTAGGATGAGGGTCCTAAAGCCCATACCCACAGTGACACACCTACTCCAACAGGGCCGTACTTCCTAATAGTACCACTCCCTGGGTGAGCATATACAAACCATCACAGGCATAGTGGGAAGGGCATAGGTCATGAGGACTCCTCCTCATGGGTGGAATGACTCGGCTATAGAGAGAACTGCAGTGGGGAGTTGCAGCTCTTGCTTACTGTATGGTGTCACGTCCCAGCAAGAAGGTCTGTATCACATATGCTCCTGCTCTTGGATGTCTGTGTTTGCTTACCGAAGTTTCCAGTGATGGGAATTTCTAATATTTCTGCCTGAGTTTCCTAGGTGATAACTTGCCATGCATATTCTGTGGTTCTCAGCATCTGTCTGGCCTGAGGTAATGCTATGTCTTTAACAGTGAAAAAAAAAATTAAGAAAGAAAACAACTTACAGGTTAAATACATGATGATGGGCAGATCGCTGGGGGCTAGAGCGGGCACTCTGTGCTCATGGGAGCCGTGTGTGAGTCAGATCTTCTTTATTCCTAGTTCACGGATTCTAACGCTAACCCTGACTCTCACCCGCCTCCTTGCCAGTGGCTGGACATTGTCCCCCACTGTCCTTTGGTGCAACAGCTGACATACTCAGGTTACGCAGCAAGGGTTAGTCTTCCTTTTTCCAGTGTCTGCTTTCAGTTTGGGCTTGATCTCAGCGTGAGCCTGGCTTCCTGTCTGTGAGCCTTTCTTCAGTTGGGGTAAAGCATTCGACGTCTCTCAGGGAGGTGGTGGTGCCCATACGCACGTGTACACTACTGCAGACATTTTGTACACTACTGCAGACGTTTAAGGACTGTTTGCAGACTCTGCAAGTGTTTGCATTGCAGCAGTCCGTAATGCCAAAGCCAGGCTCTGATTTTCAACGGCGTCGATCGTGACTGGGAACTTTAACTCAGAGGCCATGTCATGTCGGTCAAGGCACACAGAACAGTCATTTATGCAAGTGTGACTCTAGGTGAGCATGCTCTGAGGACCGTTCACTTTTTCACTTGTTTGTCTGACAAAAGGGCCTCTGCAAACTGTGTGAAGGATTTATACAGAGGTTGCCATCAGCTGGACTGAATTAATAACTCTTTTTAAAATTTAATTTTTTTTAACTTATTCACTTTACAGCCCACTCACTAGCCCCATCCCGGTTAACTCTTTGCCCTTCAAATAGGATTTTTAAAAACCCATTTACTTAATAGTTTATTCATTATAACCCAAATTAAAGGGCTAGGTTTCTTCATCATATGACACTTTATTGTTTAGTATCAATTTACTTAAGGTTTATTTCATTGGCATTAAAGTTGTAGAAATGGAGACTGACAGAGCACTGAGGGACTTCTGACAGATCTTCTGGAACATCCAGAATTGCTAGCAGGGAGCTGTCTGTAGGAGGCAGTGCTGGCCCATGGATTCAGCTGCCACTGGGCGGTGCACCAATCTGACTCACCTTGAGGCACGGCACAGGTCGTCCTAGCCAGCAGGGGTAAGCAGGAGTCCTGGGGTTTTGCCCCTGTGTGGCCAGATCCAGATCACCCTTCTTCTTCCGGGTCTCACATGCCTTCTCCGTTTCTCACATGCTCAGAGCAGCAGTGTGGGCGCGGACATTTGACACTGACATGCAATGTTCTTTTGTTCCATGGCCTTCCAGATAATTCCCACAGAAATTGCTTTTGCTGCTCTGTATTTTGAGGGACAGGGAGAGAATCCAAGTCATGGTGTCCGTCCAGTTCACAAGCCTGGAATGAGTCAGAGCACTTCAGGCTGATGGCTAGAACATTAAATTCTGAGGATATTATTCCTCTTAAAAAATGAAAATTCAACTAGTATCTACGTTTGCTGTCTCTGACAAATGGAACATATTTTTAAAAATGTTTTTTTCGGTTTGTTGTGTGTGTGTGTGTATGTTGCAAGGACTTGAACCCAGAGCTTTTATATATACTAAGCAATTGTTCTACTACTGAGCAACATCTCCGTCAGTGACAGGTTCTTTGAGGGTGTCCATGAGTTTAAAGGCGTATCTTCTGGTGAAAGGTACATTTGGTTGAGTTAAATGAAGAAGGGTTTTCTTTTTCAGAAAATATAGTCACTAAACTCAAAGTGTGTTGGATGCCCGCATAAGCCTATTTTGGCTAACGATACCCGGGCGAGCCTGGAAGCCGAGCTCCACAAACTTAAAAGTCTGTTTTCTGCCAAAATGAAAACTCCAATAGGCCTTTTATGCCTTAAAAAAAAAAATAGCAGTTGAGCACAATTTGGTAGTTATCTATTGTTCAATAGGACTCAAAGCCCCTTTCTTCCTCTCCTGACAAAAGAAGAGGCCTATTCATAGGCAGAACAAATCCTCACAAGGGTGGCTGGGCTGAGTCTCCAGGCCATGCACAGAGGACTTCCCAAGATTCCAGCCAACTCGGCCATGTTGTTCAAGCTGTACTTGGCTGTTGAGACCCATCAAAGCCAACTACAAAATGGAGCTCAAGCGTGAGGTCATTCTGGAGCAAATGACGTGGATAAGTAAGCTTATCTCTCGCCACAGTTCGGATACTTACATATAAAGTTATTTACGAGCCTTTTAAAGTGTCCCATGCTAGATGTTTAAGACCCATGTTCTTCTTTGTGGTGGAGACTGTGAGACTGAAGGAAGTGCCAGCCCAGACTGGAAGTCAATCTCCCTGGAGATGGATGTATGCTTCTGAAATGGCAATGGATATGTTTCTCAAAAAGTATTCAAAATAAAACTCCAGGTATTAAAAATAAAATGAAGGCTGGGTTAATTTAGCTCAGTTGGTAAGTGTCTGTCTACCATGCATGAAGTCCTGGGTTCAGTCTCCAGCACCTCATAAAACCAGTGTGGTGGCCATGTCTGTAATTCCAAACCTAGGGTGGTAAAAGCAAGTGAATCAGAAGTTCAAGGTTATCCTGGGCTACATAGCATGTTCAAGGCCAGCCTGGGACATAAGAATACTCTCTCAATAAAATATCATAGTTGTGCTTCTGGATCTAGCTTACGTTTTTATGCTACGTAAAGTTCCATCATGTGGACACAGCACTGCCTTTAAATCCCATCTATTTGCACTGCTCATAGTTTCTGTGAGTCTCTGAGCTTATGACATTGCAGTGCAAAAGCTTGAGAGAAGGCGAAGAGGAACGCCTGGTGCACACGTGAGCATCTGCTGAAGTCAGGAAGCTGCATCTGTTGTGTTTTATAAGAAAAAGAAAGGAGCCAGGGATATGTTTGGTAGAGTGAAGTATGGTGTGAGGGGAGGGGGAATGAAAGGGGCTGAGGCATTCTTTCCCTCTGAGGTACCAGCCACATCATGAGTATAGAATAGATATTATTTACAGCATGGGGAGGGGAGTTGAGGGGGTAGTAGAGACAGAGAAAGGCAGAGAGAAAGAGAGAGAGAGAGAGAGAGAGAGAGAGAGAGAGGAGAGGAGTAGAGGCTGGCTATGAGCACATAGAGAGAGAGGAGGAAGGAGAATGGGGAGAGTAGAGACAGAGGGGCTAGAGGGTAAGAAAGCAAGAGAACAAGAGAGCGAGGAGGGGGTAAGCAGCCCCTTTTATGGTGAGTCAGGCATACTTGGCTGTTGCCAGGTAACTGTGGGGCAGAGCCTAGGAGAAATGCTAACAGCATCCATGGAAGGGTGTGTGAAATTGGCACTGGTTTCTGGGCCCAGATTGATCATTTAGAACCATTCCAAGCCTTCTGGAAAGGTTTCCTTAGGACTTAGTAGTGTGCTCAATGGTGCTTCTCCGCTTGTGGCCACTAGAGGGAGTGTAGGAGGCGGGACCTCTCAGTTCCAGGAAGCTGAGAAATCACCCACTGCTAGGGAGATAAAGCCATCCACTCCAAAGCCGGGTTAACAACCTAAGCATTTGGGCAAGACAAAAACATTCATGCTTCCCCAGTTATCAGAAGAAAATCCAATTAAAACTTACACCTGTCTATACTTAGAAGGCATGTTTGCATGTGTATGCAATGTAGAGAAGAGTAAAAAATAAGTAACATAGACCAAGAGAAGCAGTAGAAAAGTGTGAACTAATACATGCTTATGGAGAGTAAGGCAGACTGGGTGAGGAGGACACCCACAGATGAACGGCACGGACTAGGGACAAATGGCTGTAACACTTAGTTTTAAAAGCTAAAGGTTTGGGAGGGCAGAAGAACTCTATGTTCTGGGACTTTGTACTCACTGTCTTTTGTTGCTCTAAAAAGTTTTTCCCCCCTCCACCACATCTTGTTTTGAATCAAAACACACAGACATTTTCTTCTCCCTCCTAGTCTAGAACCCTATATAAAGACAAATTACAAACCCCAGAAAAATAGCTTCATTTTAGAGGATAAATTGGTGGTCCATTGATTCTGGGTATAAAATAACCATTGCAAGTTCCAGGCAAAGATCCCTGTTTGTTAGAAAAATATGCAAGTACTATGGGATGCTTCCAGAGCCTTGATGTACTTAGAATGGACTCGCAAGCCTACTACCCCCACCATGTCCACAGTCCAATCCCTCCCTGTGACTGTCACCTTATATGGCAATAGGCACTTAGCAGACCTGGGGTGTAGATATTTTCTGGAGGATGCCCATGGATCCGGGGTCACCACAGGGCTCTTTCCAGAGCAAGACAGGATTGGGTTGGACAGAAGGTGAAGGGAGTCCAGGAGAGCAGGCTGGTCCAAGCAGCTGGACAATTTGGGTCACCGCCTCTGGAAGGAGACGGCTAACAGACCGCAACTCTAAGACTATGCTGGAGAGACGCTTCAAGCCACAAGCCTGTGGCAGTGTGTTGCAGCAACCATATGAAATAAATGGAATATTCGTTATGATGGGAAAGAACCAGTCTTTACTGAAAATTGTCAAGGGTAAATTGGTCAGGTTTATTTACGAAAGCAATATGGTTTTACCTGGTTGTTGGGGTAGTTGCGTCCTGACAGTTTGACCCAATTCATCCAAGGGCAGTATCAGGGTTGTCAGGGTTGGTGGGACAGAAAGATGGAATGACAGCCAATAATGTGCTTAGGAGGATGTTGCCACTGGGCCAGAGGTAAACTGAGGGTCGAAAGAGGAACCAGTGTGGTCGGGAGGGTCCCGAGTCATGTGACAATGCTTTGCCGGAAGCTGGGGTGGGGCACGGCTTGGAGACAGCAGCATCTGTGTCCCGAGAGACTGGAGGAAAGAACTAGGGTGTGGAAAGACATTGAAGACCTGCGTGACGAGCTCTCTGTGGGTTTCCTTTATATGTCAGGTTGGGGAGGAGGCTGTTAGTACTGAAAACAAATCTCGGGGCTTAAAGATGAGAGGAAGGCTGGGGAGATGGAGGTCGGTGGTATGAGGTGCATCCTGGGAAAATGATGGCCGAGTGAATGGGCGGAGACTCACCTTTGACCTGGCGAGTGAGTGGGCGGAGACTAACCAGTGACCAGGAGAAAACCCTAGGGTTGCTGTCTGGTTCCAGAATATTCTCATTACCCTCAAAGGGAACCTCAGAGCTGTCAGGTAATTGTTCACATCCTCCAACCCCCAGCTCTAGACAACCACAGTCGGCTTGTTCTTCATGCATTTGCCTCTGGACATTCGTATAAACAGCCATGTGTCCTTCACGAATTGCATCTGGCTTCTTTTGCTTAGCGTAGTCAGTTCAAGATTCACCTATAATATAACCGTTACCATACTCGACTTCTCCTCACAGGAGAGTAACAGTCCGCTGCCTGGACAGGGCACAGACATCATTAATTTGATGGTCTTTTTGGTTATTTCCAGTTTTTGGCTAGGGAGAAGTTTGATTTTGTTCTCAAAACAGAGAGCTATGATCATGTGACTAAAAGATAAGTGAATGTGTGTGTTATAATGTTATATATATGTATAATGTGTGTATATATGTGTTATTATAATACACATGTACATACACATACATATACATAATGTGTTATAATGACTAAGTAGAACTAACCAGAGTCCTCAGCCCTGTCACTGGGGACAGAATGTTTGTGGCTGCGTGGGATGGACTTCTCATTGACTTAGTTCACAGTTTACAGATTTTTTGTGGAAAACTGAACCTGGCGTGAAGTAACTCCACAAATGCTGAATTCTGGGCAATAGTTACACCCTTCCCTCCTTCAGCTCCTGAAACTTGAGCTTGGCACCTGTTCCTTCATCTGTCCTTTGGGTCAAGCTTTCCCATGAATCTTCTTCTTCTCTTTGTTTTTAACAGTAGTAAGGAGTTTGCAGGGAAAAGGGAAGTAGGGGTATTGTTAGTCGGGCAGGGTTGTTGTCCAAGGTCTGATTAAAGGATGGGCAGCCATCTGGTCCCCTGACTAGGGAGCATTGCATCATAACTCGTGTGCTGTTCGTTAGTTATTTTGAAGGCTATTCTTACTTGTGCCTGCTTTTAATACCTGGACAACTGAGAGAGAACTTATAATCCTGCAGTCATTTGGCCTGTGTTCTTCGAGAGTATTTTTAAACCAAGACATTTGGAGCCGTTTCGTGTCATGTGGGGCACAAGCAAGCACCCTTGCTACGCTTTGCTTTCCTTCTGGACTACGGCTTTAGATTTCAAATAGTATTTTGAATTCCACAAAAAAAAAAAAAAAATGCTTTGTAAACGCCTTCTCTTGGTGTTTTTCTTTTCTTTTCTTTTCTTTTTTTTTTTTTTAGTTGATGGCTGTTTTTATCATAATGAGCAAGGAAACTGTCAGTCATGACTGTCAGGCCATCTGCTATGGAAAGAAAACTGGTGTTTCCTAAAAACGTACCAAACTAAATGACCTCAACTCAGACACGGATATGTAATTTCAGTAGGTTGTACATGGAACTATTTTCTCCACCCTGACTGAGATGATCATGTTTAAGGGACTTTTAATGAATGCATTGTGTCCAGTAGATAAGGATACTAAGTAATTGGGAGGAATTTTAAATTTTAACATTTAAGTTTGATTTTATGTGTCTAAGTGTTTATCAGGGTGCATGTATGTGCACCATACGCATGCAGTGCCCTCAGGGGGCCAGAACTGGCGTCAGATTCCTTGGAACTGCAATTAGAGATGGTTGTGAGCGGCCGTGTGGTGCTGGGAACTGAACCCTTGCCCTTGGAAGAACAGAAAGTGCTCCCAGCCTTCAGCCTCTAAGCCATTACTTCATCCCTCAAAAGAGCTTTAAGGAGAATTGACACTTATATTTTTAAATGGAATGTTGCGTCTGAAATGAATTTGGAATAGAAACAAGATGGCCTCGGGTCCTTCCTTATTAAGCTGAGAGAGAACAGATTGGTGTTTTCCTTGTTGTGATAACTCAGCGGAGAAAAGTTAAAGGAGGATTCATTGTGGCTTACAACACAGACTTGAGAGCATGGGCCCTTGACTTTGCTGTGTCGGCTCCCTTGCATGGTGAGCTGGGACATCCTCCGTGGGGAAGGTGTGTTGGAGCAAAGTGGCTCATCTCATATGTCTTTCACTGGCAAATTCCTCACAAGGACCTGCTAGTCACCTGTTCATGTATGTCCTTATTCATGTACTGACCTACAGATGCTGTTGGCGCCTTCACAGTTCTCTCTCAATAGCACCACCAGAAGGCACCAAGCCTTTAACATGGGAATATCTTATGGGGACAGTTCACATCTGAGCCACAGAATTTACATATGAGTTAGTTGTAGTTGATTCAATGACCTTTTTTTTCCCCCAAGTGGAAGGAGGTATTGGCATTGGAGTAAAGAGTTTGTTTGTTGTCTGTTTAGGAACCGTGGCCACTAGAAACCAATTATAATAGAAGTTTGTCTTTGGTCCGTCAGTCAAGGCACACGAGAGCTTTCTAATAGTGAAAGATAACATGACTTGGATGGATAAGCCGCCTCTTGCTGATCAGCAATATGGAGGTCGTATGTAACCAACAGCAGGAAGGCACTTGTAAACTCCAGAGAAGGCCTTGCTCCCCGATTGCTGCCGATGGATGTTAGGAATGGGAGAAAAGCTATTCTCTGGTAAGCAAGTGGTTTCAGGAACCAGAGAGGCCATGGAGAAGTGGATGATGCTCAGTGACAGGTGTCCAGTGCCGGTGCCACATCGGCAGCTCTGTTGGTCTTCCCCACCTCTGATTAGCATGACCTGTTGGCCCAGATACTCTGTTTCTTGGTTTGGACCGCTCTTAAAAGAATGCTATGGACTGGGTGGCTCGATGACGAGCTCTATTTCTCACATTGCTGGAAGTTGGCAGTCTGAGATGATGGGTTCTTGGTATGATTCCTCTTCTGGGTCTGACAGCACCATCTTCTCATTGTATCCTCATGTGGCAGTCAGAGAGCACTCTGTCCCGTCATCCCCTTGTAAGACAACAGTTCCACAGTGGGACTTCATCTCATCAGCTCACCAAGACCCACTTAGCTCCAGAAACTCACTTTTGGGAGTTAGTGAGTTACATGCAAATTCAGGGTTTGTAGGGGTCAGCCCCAGGGCTTTCTTTGCTCTGTTGCTTAGCTCTGTCCTTTTAGATATATCCAGGAGGGGCATGGAGGGATAGAAGGGGTTGATCGAACTACTCAGAATGCAGAATTAAGAGAGTTAGGTGGAGCCCTGTGTAATCTGAGCCCAGGAAAGGATCAACTTGAAGCAAAGCACAGAGGTCATCGGCTCTCCCTGACTCCAGAGGAGGGATTACGCCTGATGCCTTCTGATTAAGGGGTGCTGGGACTTCACAACCTCCTCAGATACCAGGGCAAAATGTTCCTTTTAGATACTTCCCTTGCTTATTACTGTTGAATCCAGAGACATGAGGATTTGGGGAATTTTTTTGTCATGTATGTATGTATATGTATGTATGTATGTATGTATGTATGTGTGTATTTTTACACTCCAGATTTTATTCCCACCTCCTGGTCCATCCTCTGACTGTTCCATATACCATACCCTGTCTCTTTCTCCATGAGGGTGTCCCCAAATCAACCCCACCCCCCGCATCCAACCAGACCTCTAAACTCTCTGGGGCCTCCAGTCTCTTGAGGGTTAGGTACATCTTCTCTGACTGAACCCAGACCCAGCAGTCCTCTGCTCTATTTGTGTTGGGGGCTTCATATCAGCTGGTGTATGCTGCCTGGTTGGTGGTTGGTTGGTGTCTGAGAGATCTCAGGGATCCAGGTTAATGAGACTGTGGGTCCTCCTACAGGGTTGCCCTTCAGGGATTGGAGACTTTTTTACAAGAGGTATTGTAAATACTTTACTGTGGACCCTGGAAGATTAAACCATTTCAATGTCATACTGCCTTCATTCAGTTATGTTTTGTTACCATTGGCAGCCAACTTTGTAGCCTCTAACAACTCTATAAGGTTGTGATAGATGCTGGGTAGGAAGCGAGGGTCCTGTGACAGTCAAGGTCAGAGGCATCAACCAATCCTGATCACTTCACTCCTCACAAGCCTGGCGCCTCAGTGACTCCTTATGTTGAGAGAAGAATCCGAGCACAGCAGAATCACGGGTTATACTTTCCTATTACTGTGACAAGACACTTGGGGCCAGGTATATTCCTCAGACTCCTTTCATGTGATTGAATACTCGACAACATCAGTCTATAAGAAGGGAAGAGCAGTTTGGTTCCGTGGTCACTTAACCCCATGGCAGTAGAGTTTATCATAGCAGGCGTGAGTGCTGAAGAAAGCTGCTCTCCCACAGCCCATGGAAGTCACTGGAAGAGATGGGGGCCAGGATCAGAGCTCAAGCATCCTCTTTAAGAACATATCCCCAAGGGCTGGAGAGATGGCTCAGCCATTAAGAGCACTCACTGACTGTTCTTTCAGAGGTCCTGAGTTCAATTCCCAGCAACCACATGGTGGCTCACAACCATCTGGAATGGGATCTGATGCCCTCTTCTGCTGTGTCAGAAGACAGTGATAGTGTGGTGTACTCATGTGTATAAAATAAATCTTAAGAAAGAAAGAAAGAAAGAAAGAAAGAAAGAAAGAAAGAAGAAGAAAGAAGAAGAAGAAAGGAGGAAGGGAAGGAGGGAGGAGGAAGGAAGGAAGGAGAGAAGGAAGAAGAAAGAAAAAGAGAACATATCCCCAGTGACCTAACCTCTTTCAACTATTCTCTTTCTCCAAAACGTTCTATACTTCCCAGAATGCTATAAGTTGGCAACGAACTAATACCTGGGTCTCTTGGGAGACATTTATGATCAAAACCAGCCAGCCATACTGAATGAAACCTGTAATTTCAGAACTTGGGAGACTGTCTAGAAAGGCTGTGGTCTGAGGATACAGAGAGATTCAAAGCACTGCCTGATTTTTTTTTCCTTAGAAAAACCTGAACCCAAATGGGGGTCTATGTTTTGTTTCTGGGGTGTGGGATACCACTGAGTCACTGCTGGGGTGTGGTGGGCAAAATGCAGGAGCACTAGGTTATGTTCTTCCCTTGCTGCTGGGGTTCCAGGCTTGTGGGATCCCGACACCACACCCAGGGGAGGCAACAAGCAACCTAAGATAGGGGTCCTAGCCTACACTGGGACAGAGGCTGTGATTCTTAAACTCTGGGCACCCAGAAGTGACTGGGAACTTCGAAGAGTTGAGAACAGGGGACTCCCATCCTCCTGTGTACCCAGACACCACTGAGGAATGGGGGAGGGGATGTGGCCTGCAGTGAGCCCCCAGTAGGTTGGGGGGTAGGATTGAGCTTAGCTTAGTGCCAGTACTGTGGAGGGGTCTTCTGCGGGAGACTTAGATGCCACTCTGTATGACAAAGGCTTCCCTCTCGGTGGAAGGAGACAGTCCTTGCTTGTTCAAACTGTTTATTATAACAGATGAGATGCATACAATTTACTCAGGGTGAACTAGAGATTAAATACCTTTTGCTGGAAGGGATGCCTGGGGAGGGAAGCTCATTGGTTAGACACTCAGGGCCTATCTAGATACCTCATTATCATGGAGAACTCTGGGTTTCTATGCTATGTGACCAGTTGTCATGGTCCTCTTAGTGGGGTGTCGTGGTCACTGCTCCAGGACGGGAACCTGGTTGGGAGCTAATTTAAATGTCTACCATTCTCAATTATGAGATTTGCCAGGGTTTTTTGAGTCTGCTCGACCTTACTGTCTGGTGGCACGGTTCTACTTGCCCCACACCCAAATACTAGGTCATGTAGAAAGTCATAAAAGTTTGTCACATGTGGAGACTGATAAGTCCAGAGCATAGTTCAGTGTCTGCTCAGCACCAGGGGAGGACTTCCTACTGTAACTTAAGACAGCAACGGCCATGGCAAAATCTGCAAGTGTGCTGGGGAGATGCTGGGAGAGACAGCACATTCTCTAATGATGACATCACTCCCCATAGCAGTGTTAACCTGTGCAGAGGGCACAGCCAACTTTCAGCTACTCACGAGGGCCGGGAGATTGTTTCCAACACACAAGTGTTAGGGGGACACATTCAACTCAGAAAATTCAGTCTCTCCTCCAGGTCATGTCCTTCTCTAAAATATTTTCATCCCACCCAAATGCCTCCAAAGTCTTAAATGGGTCCTGCACCAATTCAAAATCCAAAGTCCAGAGTCTCATGTGAGTCTATATGAGTTTAACTCAAGACAGCTCATCACGAAGTATGTTCCCTCTGGATGGTACTCTGGGGACCAAACAAATGTTCAATTTCTTAGCACAGCAGCCTTTATGAGGACATGAACATTCATGAGAATCACGAACATGATTGATCCATTCATGCCATAGTATGCATTTATGTTAAATGGTGTTGGCCAAAAAGAGTTCTCAATATGGTGTTCTTAAGATATTTTCAATTTTTTGGGACATCAGTTCACGGGACACCTAGGAGAAACTGTGTACCGCGTGCCTCATGACACTCTTGTGTGTTGTACTGCTTTCTGCAGAAGGACTTAAGTCAGTTACTGCATTACAGACAAGCATAAATATTGAGACTTAAGTGGCGGGTGGGATACAGAGGAGGGGGTACTCAGAAAGAAGAGATGAGGAAGGATTGGAGGGGTGACTGGAGGTATACAAGTGAATAAGCAAAAAAATAAATTAAAAGAAAGAAAAATCTTTTGGCAGACAGTTTGCATATCTTTCTTGTTCTGTGTTGGTTTCAGAGGAGTTCAGCTGGTTTAGGAAGGCTTTGCTCTGAGTTTTTATCTTGCATCCAGAACAACTTCATGGCTTTATCTTCCTTGCCTCAGAGGCTGCCCGAGATGTACTATACTCATGGAGGAGCACAGAAAGAGCACGGGAACTCAAACCCAGTTGCTCTATCTCTGCCTGTTGTTCATGTCCAGGTAATGAAGATATCACATGGCCAAGTACTGAGCCAAAAGGGGAAAGACTTCCGTATACCAGGAGGTCATGACAAGGCATATATGTACAAACTACAATCAATTGTGTCTCACAATGTGATCTGTCATTAATTTTACGTGGGGATATAATGGTCACATGGGTTTTTATTCTATATTTGGTGCCTTCCGAAGCTCATTAAAATGATTACTTTTTGACTATATATTTATATTTGAATATATATATATACATCTTCATAATGTCATTTATATATATATTTCACTTACAGGGGAAAAGTTTCTAAGTGTATCTGTTTATTTCCCTATTTATTATTATTTATAGTTATATATCTATTACCTATTTTTATGTATTTTAGTTTCATACTATCTATCTATCTTTATCTACATCCATCCATCACCACTATCTGTGTTTCCTTTTTCCCTTTCTTCCTTCCTTTCTGGTGATTTTATGCTAGTCAGCCTGTCAGCCTGACTGTGAATTTCTGGCCTCTAGTAATCCTCCTGCCTCCTGCCTTAGCCTTGCTGGTACCTATTAATTAATTTATTTTTTCTGGATCTTTGATTTAGGATCTCATCTAACCCAGGCTGGCCTCAAACTAATTATGTAGCAGAGGATGACCTTGAATTCTTGATCCTTCTGCCTTCATTTTGCAAGGGGCTAGTCACCATGTGGAGCTTACCCATTTATTCATATGTATTCATCAATCTGTTTTATTGTTTGAAAATGTCATACATGAATATAATATGTTTTGATCGAAGCCATCCTCTCTCTTCTCCACTTTGCCCTTTTCCCAGGCATATTCACTGGTGTCAGACAGACCTACTCTTAGGTATCCTTGCTTATACTTTGGGGTCACCTTCCCTGTAGGTATCTGGCTCTGTAATGGGTGTGTTCATTCTTCCGATGGACACTTGAGGCACATGAGGTAGAGTGCCAGTGTAAGATGTTCCTATATTTTCTCTGAGGTAGAACTTGGGTAAACCAGTCAGGTGTCAGAGAGGTGCTGAAATACCGGAATGTGTGACATTCATTGCTGGGCTCATGGGAGCTCTGAGAACACGCCTATGGAAGGATTACTGGAGTCTCCTTCTCAATACTCTACATAAAGAGACTGTGCTGCTAAGTAAAATTAGATGGGAAGATGATTATGTCACTGCTAGAAGTTTTCATTGGTCCAGTTAGGAGGATTATGTCATTCTCAGAAGTGTTCATTGGTTCAGATAAGAGGATTATGTCACTGTCAGAAGTCTTCATTGTTTTTTTAAGGCCTTGAGGAGACCAAGTGCACAGTTATGTTTAAACCGATGCCATTTTGCTCATTGAAATATAATATTAAGGCAAAGTTAAAAAAAAAAAAAAGATAAACAGAAGAGGGATGCCAGAACAAAGGGCAGAAAATTAATTTTGTACCCACGTATGCACAGTCTTCAGTACTGGAAATTGCCATTCTTTTTATGTAGAATCTGCATTTTATTTTCTTCCTTTTTCCACTTCCTGTCACAATAATTCTGCCTCTTCTTCAAGTCAAAGGGATCTTTGGTGCAACTGATTCTAGCATCTGAATGCTTCTTTAGACGTTGAGTGTTTATCTCAAGAACAGGAACTTTCTAGCTCTGTGGACAGGCAGATATGCACAAAAACTTAGTTTCCTCTCAGGGTTTTAGTTGCGTTTTTTGTCCTTGCATGTGACTGGGTTGACTTTAGACTTGTTCAGAGGCCCCAGTGGAGGCAGAAGGACTTTCAGTTCACCACCACCATTGAAGGTTCTGCTGAGTGTCTTCCGTGGCTGACTGGAATGTCTCAGCAAGGTAGAATGAGGGGCCCAAGGAGCTTATTATCTGTTTCTTTGAGGAGGTTTCTGTGATGACAGAAATTCACAACACTCTCTCCTGTCATGGAAATGAAGTGAAACTGTCAGTTGGTCTCAGAGTATGTTCTAGAATCCAACAGGAAGTGCAAGGAAGTATAATGGAACCAGGATGTTTTAAGGAACAGAGGAGTAGAACATGAAGTTTGGAGTGAAGTTGAGGTGCCACTAGGGAAGGAAGGGTTACGGATAATGATGGTGGCAGTGGCTGGCTGTCCCCTGTTAGTGTGAACACTTGTCTGCGCTGTGTTGAGTGTCAGGGTAGGGAGGGTTACAGGGTGATGTTGGTGGCAGTGGCTGGCTGTCCCCTGTTAGTGTGAACACTTGTCTGCACTGTGTTGAGTGCTTCCTGTGGATTCACTAGTTCAGCCTCAGGACAGGGCCTAAGGCACAAGAGCCTCATTGAGAAGTTAGGAGCGGAAGCTTCATTAAGCGAATTTCGGCTCTTACCTGTCTTCTCTATACCTATGGCTTTAAGTAGTGTGTTCTCTTTAAAGCAGAATTTCAAGTGTTTTCATTACATGCCCATATGAAGAGGCAAGGATATGGGTACCATCTGTGTTTCGGAGTTAGATGTGGTCAGAATCCATGTTGGAGTCTCAGCTGGGCAGAAATAACTCTTACCCTGGGTCCCTTCCAGATGCTGGAGAGATGAGGTAAGCTTTTATTTTGTTTTATTTTTATGACCAGAGGTGTTTGCTTGGTGTTAAACGCTTTATTTAATAGGTTTAAAGGTTGTGTAGTTACAAAAATGAGGCTGTATATTTTAAGCAAGATGAAGTCAATCATTGGCACATCAATGGAGTATCCATGTATGTGTTGTGTTGTGTGTGCACTAGGTGTTCTAGGTGTGTACATGTTCTCATAATGTGAGTGAACATATACCAATGAATTCTTGTCTTGGCACAGATTTCCCCTTGCATGTGAAAATATGCTAGTTGAGGTGGTGCCAATGTAAGTAAGCCCGAGAACAAGTCAGTTCCACTCCCTGGGCTTCTGTTTCCTTTCTGGCTAAAACAGATTGAGCAGACTTCCGATAAAGCTGGGAAATCAAGCCCTGGCCTCAGCAGGTGCAATGATAGCATCCACATTTAGGATGTCTTCACCTCACCTAGACGAGTCTCGGCCATCACTCACAGGCATGGCCAGAGGTTACCTCTTGCATGATTCTAGGTCCTGACAGTATTAATTAGCCATCAATGTACAAACATTGACATATCTCCTCCCAAGTCTCATGTTGAGTTTACTTGAGGCCAGCCTTTGTCCTTCGTCTTAGCTTCCTGTCACTGTGACAAAATAACTTACATAAACAACTTCTAATGAAGAAGTGTGTATTTGGCTCACTTTTACAAATGTCAGTCCATGGTTGCTTGTCCCTGTTGCCTTAGATCCTTGACAGCTCTGTGTATAGCACCGGAAGCTGTGGCAGAGGAGGCTACACACAGCATCCAGTCAGGGGGAGAGAGAAGGAAAGGGAGGCTAGTCCTCCAGTGTCCTCTTGAGGGACACAACATACATGATCTAAACTCCTTCAGTCAGGCCGCATGTCCTAAAGGTCTGTCACATTTCTATAGTGGGAAGGACCAGTTTTCAACCCATGGACTTTTGGTTTTACCAAAGGTTAGAGGAAAAGGCTTTGTTGAGTCTGAGATTCTTCCCCCTACTTCAAACACTTTTTGTGTTTGTCTTTTTCCTTAAAAAGAAAAGCAGTGGCCTTCCTGAGTCCCTTTCCTCCATCCCGAGGCCCAAATGACAAGATGGCAAAGGACCTTGAGGTGAGGGAGTGAGTACTGAGTTGGAAGTGTTCTCTATCTTACTTGTGGTGACGATTTAATAGGTGGAGATATATCCAACTTTCAAGTTTTAAGTGAGTAGTTCATTCTCTGTAAATCCTACTTCTGTGAAGTCTACATCTTTCTGCCTTCAGCCCTGGGTCCTGAGCCCTCAGCTCTCAACATCTTGGCTACTGTACACAGGTAGTAAACAAAATAATTGTATTTCCTGCCTAAGTTTTTCTCAGACATATGGAAACCCCTTCAGCTGCTGGCCCAGACACAGGCATTGCTGTGGTTTGGTGTGATTTGTCTCTGAGAGGCTCAGATGTTGGAGGCTGGTCCTGATGTGGTCTGGCTGAGAGACCAGTGGGGGAGGCACAGCCTTGAGGCTTTAAGTAGTTTCCATGAGATCCCTTTCTTACCTCTCTCAAGAGGATTACTATAGGATCAAGACTGGTTCCTCTCTTGCAGTCTGGCATTCTGTCTGTCAGTGCTATCTCATTGTCCACGACAGCATTTATGGTTAGGCACTTAGCAGAAGTTAAACCAATGAGGCCCCCCAACCTTAAACTTCCAACATCCAAACCCTGAGTTAAGGGAACCTTTTGGTTTTTATTAAAGTACCACTGCCACTGCCACGACCACCACTGACAAAATAACTTAACAAAAGCATAAAGATTAAGTTTTAGTTTTAATCATGAATATATATGTATATTATCTCTATATTATCTATCAAAATATTATCTTCTATCTATCTATCTACTATCTATCTATCTATCTATCTATCATCTATCACCTATTTAATCCGTGGTTCTACGGGGAGGAATCAAGTATGAAATTGAGGTGGTTTATTTTACGTAGGACTCAAAGGTCATCGGTTAGAGCAGCGGGGAACTCAGGATGCAAGCAGGAGCCAGTGTCTAATGTGTGCTTATTCCTACCCTCTGTATTCTCTCCTAGTGGGAAGACAAGGCAGCCTTTTCAGGAGGACACTAATCCAACTCACAAGAGGAAGCCTTCATGATATAATCAACTTCTAGATGGTTCTACCCTTTAATATTAGCCATTGGGCAACATATGACTTTAAGGGGGGACACAAAAGCTTGGACTGTGACATTGGTGTGACTGTGAGTTATGCTTTCTTTGTTGTGGCTGCTGTGCAGAGCCCCAGATGGGACGTCACCCTGGGACTCCTGGTTATAGCGGGCACATATTCAACATTATGTAGTATACAGTTGCCCAGCTCTGTGGTTTGGCCTTGTCAGTTCTTCTGACTAACCCCTGAAAAGCTGCTTTACTCTCCAGTGCCTTTGGTCCATACAGATCCACGGGACAGGTTACACAGCCAGTAGCCGTGCCTTCCCAGTATGCTGTACCTCTGTCTTGTGTCCCACTGCACTCTGAACGTTAGGTAGCCTGCAGCTGGTGTGAGGGGCCATGAGATTTCCCTCATGAAAACAGGGCAGCTGAGGTGAGAACATCCAGAACCAGTTAGCATGGACTGGATGCTGTCTTATTACTCCGGTCCCTTCTCCTGTATACAACCACCAGTTAGATCCGGCGCTAGTCCCAGTTACTCATTAACGGTCTGTAGCTTTACTGGGCTAGGTTTTCTTAGTGAATCATTCACTGGGCTGGGAACAGAGTTTTGAAAGGGACAGAGTCAAAGGACTTGAGAAGTTCAGCCTTTTAGGTACTTTCTTTCCCGAATTTGTGATAGAATGGCATCTGTGACGTCACTCCTGGATGACAGTAGCGTTTGTCCACTGTTTACTCCTGAGATGGCAGGAAGCCACTGCAGGTATGGTCCGCCTTCTGTCTGTATCTTTCCAAGCATCACCAACGCCTTTGGTGACAAGGTCAAGCCCGTGAGTTCTATTGGTACCTGAGAAGCCACACATGTTTACGCTATAGCAGCAGCTCCAAGGTCATCAGCAGAAAGAAAACCCCATAGGCTGGCTTGTTTTGTTGGTATTCTGTAGTTGGTGAATGCAAGTTTGATTTAAGAAATTCCCTGTGGATTCCTAGAGCTAAATCGAAAAAGTTGCAAAAGTGAGGGAGGGTTGGCCCAGACATCTGGTATTTACTTGCCTCTGGTTTGATCCTTTGCCTTGTAAACAAAACACAAAATAACACACTGAGAACAAAGATCCTAAAGAACTGATTTTGCCAGCAAGGTAGTTCAGCAGAAAGGGACATATGCCACCAAATGTAAGGGCCACCAAGTGAGAGGACCCAAGTTTGAACCTTGGGACCCACGGAATGGAAGGAGAGGAGGCTCCTGGAAGTTAATCTCTGACCTCTCTATATGTGGTGTGTGAACACACATACACATACACACACACACACACACACACACACACGCAGACACACCTATTATCACCCACATTCTTTTCCTAACCAGAAAACAGAGGACTATAAATTCACTAACTTTACATTGAAAGTGTTTGGTTACGTATTGTCTTTAAGAAGAGCACATCTCTGTTCATTCCAAGTGTCACCCTCACTTTTCTTATTCAAGGCTACGTTACTTTTAAAAATAAAAGTTATTTTAACGACATGTCACTCACTTCAGTCATATCTGAAGTAGAGAGCCGAGTACCAGTAATTACCTGACGTTAACTAGCTGCTGAATAAATGATCGTTAAGGTCTGACAGATACTCCAAACACATTCAAGACAAGTGCGGGACTCGATGGTTTCACTTGTCAGCCTCTCATGAGCTCGGCTCCAGAAGGATCAGAGGGGCTCAAGACATGACAGCAAGCAGAGAGAGGGTTGGTTAGAGAGTAGGGTGGACACTTGAGCAGGCACTAAGGGCTGGGCCGGGCCAGGCCTTGACCTTTCCTTGTCTCTGGGCTCTCTGAGTCCCAGCTGCAGATTACGAAATGTGCTCTGGATGCTGTTTCCAGAGGGCACACGTCCCTTTGATGACAGCTTATTTCTAGATTCCCGGGGCAAATGCTTGAAGTCTGATGACATTTAGGGGTGTGTTCCCCAGGCCAGCATCTGATTAGTCACCAAATTCCAGGGACTCTCCCAGCTGACTCGTAGTGTAGCACGTGAGTGCAGAGGTAAAGTAACTTCTTTCCTCTAGTCTCATTTTAATGGTCCATGAGGCCAAGCCTTGTTCCTTTCCCTGGGCTCTCTCTGTGGGTGTTGCTAGGCCGTTTAAAAATAAAACCCTCGGTTCTTTGTGGGGAAATAGGATTGCTAAGGCTTTTAGGGGGTTCTTTACAAGGGTGTGTGACCTTATATCTGAAAAGGTGACTTCAGTCACCTCTGAAAAATCTTAGAAAGTAGAATGAGACTACGTCAGATTCTTACAGGAGATCCTTGGTGTTACTTTAACAAGCAATGTGCTTATCTTCTCTCTCTGTTCTCCGGCTGTGTCTGTGATGCCCAATGAGGCTGAGTCTCAGCAGGTCTGTGTTATGCCAAGAGCAAGGGCTATATTAGTTAAGGCTGTGCAGATCCTCTGGATTTTTGTGGTACTGCCTTTAAAATGAGGAGAGATCACAGAGCTTCAGCAAGGATGGAGATCACAGATAGGTAACAGGTTGGGTTTTTTTTTTTGTTTGTTTGTTTTGTTTTTTTCGAGACAGAGTTTCTCTGTGTAGCCCTGGCTGTCCTGGAACTCACTCTGTAGACCAGGCTGGCCTCAAACTTAGAAATCTGCCTGCCTCTGCCTCCCAAGAGCTGGGATTAAAGGCATGCGCCACCACTGCCCGGCTGATAGATAACAGTTAATGTCACTTTTACAAGGTGCACCTTAGGCTCCTCTCATCTCTGCTCTTGGTCTCTGTTGTCACTGTCATTTGATTTGAGAAGAGCCACTGATCCCAAGCTATCTTTATGCCAAGCCCAAGACAACACAGGAGCAGAATCGAGCACTAATCCTGCAGCTGCCCGGATCCCTCACATCACAGACTCCCACCGTCCAAGTCTGTCTCTTCATCTGTCCGTGAGGTTGGCGTCTGGGTCCTCGCAGTGGGAGCCAGGCGCCATCTGCTCTCTACTTTAGTGGAGGTGGGTATGTGTGGCAGGATTAAATTTCCTAGTGTTCACCACTCAGGGTTGCACCGTGGCTCTGGAAATCTCTTCTGATTTAGGGTTCTGTGAGATCTCAGTGTCTGACCTTGCAGCCATCATTTCCTCCTCTCCTCTAGGCTGTGGTAAAATGGAGGGACTGGGCCATGCTGATCTCAGGTGTCTGCTAAAACCCAGTGGTTCTGTGAATACAGCCACAGGCAGAGAGTGCCTGCTCGAAATGTACTTCCTCTCCCTGGTGTTTGCTCTGAACGTGGTGAATGCTGTTTCTGACAAGACAGTGGTTCCAGGCAGTGTAAGCTGAGCATGAGAGTGGCTAGCTTGTGTCAGATAGCCCTTCTCCTACTCTGTTTTAACCTCTTTCCTATCTCTGTCTCGGATTGTCTTTTTCCTGTTAGGAACTAAAGTGTGGGTCCTTGACCAAATCCACACACAGTCCACTCACACCTTGTGCAGTTGAGGAGATGAGTTTGTCACTGACAAGTTCACTGCTCTGACATCATGTGGTGTTGGTGGTGGAGACAAATCACTAACACACGGTACTGAGGGAGACGAATCACTAACAAACACACGGTACTGAGGCCCACATGCGTGTTTTTAACTGAGGACTCCCTCTGGACAAGGACTTGCCCCTTAACAAGGAATAAGATCTTGAAATCTGATTCCTTTAATATGTAGCAAATGGTATTTCATTTCAGAGGCTATCGCGAGTTTGAAGGACTCAGGAGTCTCTACAGCGCATGGCTGAGAGCCTCTCTCTGAGAAGAACAGTTAGACTCATGGAGCTAAGTCGGATAGGTTCTTGTGGCAGCAATGGGTGAGGCACACAGGGTAAGGATGACTTGGAGCTGGTCATAGGAAAATGGAGGAAGGGAAGTCAATTGACATTAGACCTTTCAAAATTTTTTAATGATCTTTTTATTTATTTCTTGAGGGCTGTGGTGTACATGTGGACATCAGAGGACAGTGTGAAGCAATTGCTGTCCTTTCCCCAGCCTGTGGGCCCTGGGGATTGAACTCAGGTCCTTAGTTTTGGTGAAAGTCCTCTTTACTCACTGAGGCGTCTTCCCAGCCCTGGTATTGGACGGTTTACCCTGAGCCTCTTGCCAGTAGTAAAGACTCTGGTTAAAAACGTCCCCCAGAAAAACGTCCCCCAGAAGGTTCCTATGTTACAGATTTAATCTCCGAGTTCACAAGTTAATGGCATTTAGGGAGCGGTTGTGATTAGATGAAGTCGCATGATGACCCTAGTGTGCTGGAGAAGAGGAGAGAATCAAGTTGGCACAGGCTAGCTTATTGAGCCATCATGATACAGCACAGGACCTTCTTCAGATGTCAGGCCCAGTGTTTTCCAGACTCTCCAGCCTGCACAGTCCTGTACCAGGACTCACCGTCTCAGGACGATTATGATAGGAAGTCAACCAAGAGTCCAGCTGTGCTGCCTTGGCCTCAAAGTTCATCTCTGAAACCCCTCAAGTAGATCCTTGGTTGGTTGGTTTCTTTCTTTCCTTCTTTTGCCCTTCCTTCCTTCCTTCCTTCCTTCCTTCCTTCCTTCCTTCCTTTCTTCCTTCCTTCCTTTTATTTTTAGACAAACACCACACTATGCATCTCTGGCTGGCGAGAACTTACCATGTAGACCAGGCTGACGCCAAACTCGTACTCTTATCGTCTGTGCCCCATGTGCCTCCATAGATGGTGACAACCAATCCATGTTCGAAAGCATTGTCTTCTTCCTCAAGGATGCTGCTGTGGGACGAAGGGAGGAGGTGACTTTTGAACCCCATTAGTTCACGACACACATCTACTCTAAGGCTTCTATTTACTTCGGCATTATCTATACCTTGTACCGATGTTCCCGTCTTTTAGCACCTCAGCGTGATCTGTGGGTTTTCGTCAGGTACAGTTTTGCACAATGGTTGATATTTCCTATTGGATGTGACACAGAATAAGTGTCAAAGTGTATGGAGATGGAACAGAAAATGAGTCTGGTGGTGTGAACCTGTAATCCTAGCACGTGAGCACATAGGGAGCTGTCTTGAGTCTGTGAGTACCAGGCTGATCAAGGTTATATAGTAAGTTCCTGTCTCTAAGAGCAAACAAACAACAGCAAAACAAAAGAGGAAATGGGAGATAGGACTGTGCTGCTGCGTGTCCTTGTGTTCGAAGTGTAGGCATTTCCTGGTCTGGAGATGAACTGGGGCTGTAAGATGATTTTGAGAGATGATTCCCTCATACTGACTAGTGGGCCTGCTGCTCTGTTTGCAACTCAAGCAAACAGATTCTTCATGTTTGCAGGAGTAGGGAGTGAGTTTGGGCTCTTATCTCTACTTGCTAGGCTTTAGTGTATGGTGTGGGAGTGCCTCTCAGAAGAAATCCTTCTGCTCTCTGGCTTTACGTCCACCTGTGGTAGGAGGCAAAAACTGTGCCCTATGAAAACTGGTTGACTGCTCCATCTCAAGGGAGAGCAGCGGAGTGGGTGAGAGTTCACTACTTTCCTTCCAGGGACAGACTCCAGAGGAGTTAAAAGGATTCAGCCAACAGCCAGCTCTTGGTTAGTGTCTCCCGTGAGGTGAGAGTATGCTGAGGCCCAAGGTGGCTCTTGTTTCAGCCTGAGACGGTGTGTACCTGAGGGTCATAACTCCCATCCTTGGAGCATTTTCTTTGCACTTGGCATCAGACATTAAGTGCAACCTCATGATCTTGCAGGGGCTGACCTTGAACAACAGCCCAGGAGTGGATGATATACAGTGGATAATGGAAACACAGTGAGAGGCATTCGGCGGTGTGAGTGTATGTGTTCACACTCTTGTTTTGACAGGGTCTTGTCATATATCCTTGCCCAGTTCCCACTCTACAGCCCATGCCTGTCTTGGACTTAAGGTAATTTTTCTGCCCCTGCCTTCCAAGTGACTGGTATGTGCCACCATTCCCAGCAGTCTTTCTGTTTGAATATAATTTATTAGAACCCCAGATTCCAACGGCAGCTTCTCATCACGTTTTATAAGCATCTTCAACCATTTAGTGTCAATCCTGGGAGGCAGGGCCACCGTTCCCCAGCCCTAAATTTCTAGGCCTTGCTGCTGCAGCAGCAGTTAGTAGGCACTCTCTAGAAATACTTAATGTATGGATGACATGACTCCTATAATAGAGACCATTGCTTAAAAAGGAGAGAACGTCTACCAAAGACAGTTCCTGCTGAGATCTGATGGAGTGCTTAAACAGTGTGTGTACACAGCAGAATTCTGATGACTTCTCTCAGCGAACAGATAAATCAGAGCTTAGGAGTCCCATGTGGAAAAGGGCTAGTGACAGCTCAGGAGAGTGGGAGCTGGCTGGGCCTGAGGTGTGAATGTTGATATGGGTTCAGAAATACCCGGGCTACCCCTGTGGATTGACTCACACGTTACCGCATGATTGCCTTGGCCCTGATAAGGTCTGCTGGGCTGAGAGCATGGCGTCTCTCCCCACCACTCTTCTTGGGCTTGCTCTGCAATGAATCCGGACGAGTGAGGAGCCCTGAGCACTTGAGTGTGATAACCTTGGGGAGTTCCCCTTTAGTCTCAGTCACACCACTCAAATCAGTGGGTAACTCATATCTTAGAGTGGCTGTGGACAGGCGGAACCAGACACATAACTGAAGCCTTAGCTCATGCGAACATTCTCTGAGCATCTGTGGTGTTAGTTGTTGGGTATGGGGAGGCTGTGTTATTCTTGACACTACTCAGGTGTTTGGAGGCGTTTTCCTGTATAGGAGTTCAAGCCTTTTCAAAAGATAGGATAAGTCAAACTTACTTCCCTGACTCCAAGGGGGAGTGCAAGCCAACCATGGTGGGACCAACCCACCAGGTGCATTTGGGTCGGACTTCACAGTCACAGCTGGGAACAGAAGAAGTAAGCTTAAAGGAATCAGCCATTACAGCACGGATGGGGGTTAATACATCCTTTTCTCAAATAGCATTGAGAGGGGGCTAGCATTGGCGGGGGCTTTATATGCTGTAGCCCATACAGCTGCTGAGGTTTCCAGTAGAGCACTATTTTGGAGTGATTGGGTCACATTTGTGAACTCAGTCTGTGACCCACTAGGGACTCACATGGCCCTACAAACAATCCTTTCTGTTTACCATGTTTTACATTTGTCTGTCTGTTTGTTTATGTGTGTGGATGCATGGCATGTATGTGGAGGTCAGACAATGTGCAGGACTCTCTCCATCCATCAGGTGAGTTGTAGGGACCAGACTCAGGTTTGGAGGCAAACACTTTTATCCTCTGAGCTACCTCACTGGCCTTAATTGCTTTCTGTTTAAACCAGCCAGAGCAAGTCCATCTTATAGGTTACTAGGAACTTTGGCTCAACTTATAGATAAATCAGGTTCGAGAAACTGCACTTGGCCTTCCCATGGGTCCTCTGCCAATTTCCATGGAGGGCTACCCATTTGTGAGCATCAGTTGAGAAAGGCTTAGACCTGCACACTCACAGGGTGCCGCACCTTTGGGCATTCTTTCTCAATGTTGAAGCATGGGCATTTTTCTTGGAGATGAGGAGGGAAAGGATGAGGCTTGCAGGTTAAGTGTTTAAAGGAATCTTAGAGAATCTAAGACATTGCGTATGTATTCCCGTTGTCAACTGCTTAAGTATGAAGTTTCTTGCTAATTTCTTTCAGTTCTCAAGTCTAGCATCTAGGACAAGCATCTACCCAGAAGGGTTTTCTTCATTTATTTTTTATTTATTTTTTATAGAGCCACAGACAATGAATGAATATCAGCTCATTGTATTTCACCTTGCATCTGGGTTGGATTTTACTCATTAAGTTGGTCGAAATTTCACATGAGTCTTTTGTATAAGCTGTATTATATTGATTCTAACCGTTTACAGAACAACAATTGGCTTTCCCAAGACAGATTCACACTCAGACTTCATGTGGGGGAAGTCACGCAGGGGTCTGCACGGGTAAATAACGGGGAAGAGCTCTTCAGAGGTGAGAGGACAACGGGAGCACCGATGTGCAAACCTTGCAAGCCAGCATTAGTGTGATTGTGTGTGTTGTCCTCAGAATTGTCTTCACAGACCCAGCATCGGATGAGAGAGGGGGAGAGAGAGAAGAGAGAGAGAGAGAGAGAGAAAGAAGGAGGAGGGGAGAGAGGAAGAAGGAGGGAGGAGGGAGGAAGGGAGGGAGGGAGGGGAGAAGAAGAGGGAGAAGGAGGGGGCAAAATAAACAGAAAAAATAGCCCTTTGAGCCTTTGTAAATTAAGAAATCTCAGTCATCTGTACAACTTGAACATCCATAGTGGCCCCAGACACAGTGACAACCACTAGAATTCAGCATCATTGAGTCTCTATTGGAAACTATCTTCCTATGTGTTCCATTTCAGAGACCATGGAGACCCTGAGTCAATTCCTTACATGACAGAAGTCTGGGCACTTTACTAGGGCAGGCAAAGGACACAGGGTCAGCCCCTCCTCATTGCCAAGGGGGCAGGGGTGGGGGTGGGATGGGGAAGGAGCCTTGCAGTTCAGGGTAAGGCATGTGGAAGCTTTCCTAAAGGCAGCTCAGTGGTGTGCTGTTGGGTGACTAGGTCCCCCTCGTTCCCTTTCAGCTCTGCCAACTCGCTCTGTTTACATCAGATGCGGTACAGTCAGATATCTGACTTCCATGTGGTGTCTCCACTCTCAGTCCAGTGCCCATTTAACATGCTTGGGGCAGGCCTCCCTTGGAAGACCTTTGTGCAGTCCCCAGTTCTCCAAGGCTGATTCCTGGGCTGGGTGTGAGGTCCCATGTCCCCAGTGCGTTCCCTGCTGTAATAGCCTCTATCACGCTGTTCCTTAATTATTTGTTGATCTGTCTCTGTTTGCCACAGACTAAAACTTGGTGACAGCAGAGACCACTTCTAATCCTAGTGCCCTCTGCAACTGGAAGTGAATAAACACCCGTTAAATGAGTTATTCATTTAACCAGCTGATGTCATTAATAAGCATTTATGAGAGCACGTAGCCGTTGTATAAGCAGTGGGTGATTCTGGGGAAGGAAAACATAGCCCTGGCGCTGTTGTTTACAAGTTCTGTGACCTGGGGCAGGATGCTAGGCCTCTCTTGACTTCATTCTTCTTAGCTCCAGAGTGGGCTAAGAGCACTTTCTTCAAGACAGCCTAAGGGTTTGTTTAGTAGCCAGCAGAGGACCTGGAGCCTAGCAAGAGCATACTGGCTGCTGTCACTGCTTGTCATCAAGGGTCAGTAAGGGAGCAATTAAAATGAAAAACAAAACCAAAATCATACAAACACATTAAAAAAAAAAAGGCATCCAGGACTCACTCTCCCTTCCTTTTGAAAATACTAATTTATTGCTTATTTTATATTTTGCAATATATTATTTATATAATATATATATATGCACGAGAGGCTCGAGGTCAGTGTGTCTTCCTTCACTCTTACTTTTTTAGATCATGGAATTGGAACTTACTATTTCAGCTAAGCTCGCTGGCCAGCAAGCCTCTTAGGAGCCTCTTGTCTCTGACCCTCTAGCACAGGAAATCTAAGTATGATGAGGAAGGCATATGGTTCTTTGTATCTCTTGAATATTTTTTATCGAATATATGTGTGTGTGTGTGTGTGTGTGTGTGTGTACTCACGCATGCCATGTGCACATGACCCTATGGAGACAGAAGTGTCATGGACCCCTGGAACTGGAGTGGTAGGTGGCTATGAGCCACCCAGTCTGGGTGTTAGGCACTGAACTTGGTTCCTCCAGAAAGCAGGAAGCATTTTTAACCACTGAAACATCTCTCTAGTCATCTTGAGTATATTCCTTTTAAACAGACACCTGCGTGGAATCAGCGTGTCTGGCATTGTTGCTTTCGGTATGATTAGTCTCATTCAGTCTATGTGCTTTGTCTAAGGCAGTCATACATAGACTTTTCCTTGCAACAATTCTCTAAAGACCCCTTTGAAACAACTCTATGAAGAACCGTTTTTAATCCCTGTTGTGCTGGTGAAGAAACAGTCACAGAGGGGTAAACAGTTCGCCCAATGTTCACAGAGAAACTAAAGAGTTACAGTTGTCGGAATCACTTGGCAGAAATGCCCCCTCAAAAGTAGATGTACTGTTCTCACATGTGAGGTAATCAGTGACGTTGCCCTTTAATGGGGTCCTGTTCGAGCAGAGTTACAGCTGCACAGACAAGTAAATGCAGTTTAGGAGGGACAGTAGAGGAGGATTGTAGCCAGGTGGCCTCCGTGGAAGCAGTCTTGGAGATGGAGGTGAGCACAGGGCATCTAAGAGGGTCCATGCCTGGCAGAGCAGGGCATGAGGAGACCCAGGAGGGGAAGCAGAGCTAACGTTTCATGGCTTCAGCAGAATCAGTCAATGATGTGAAGTTAAGGATATAGCACTGTGGGCTCCTTGCAGGTTGCCTCAGGCTTTATGTAGAGTTGACTTAGCCTTTGAAAATGGAAGAAGAGTCACCCATGGACCAAGCAGGCTGGACAGGCTGGAAAGAATCTGAGCTCTTTGCACCAGAAGGACAATTACAATCCATTCTGTGCTCCGTTCAGCGGCCATTGGATAGGTGAAACAAGGAACTAAGCACTTGAGAACGTGGAAGAATTAGCCCAAATTGGCTGACAGCTAAAACCTTGACATCCAGGTATCTGATTGACAGTGAGGTGCAGCTGCCTGCCACGGAGCGATGACTTGTAGCCACGAAGTGCATCTCTGGTGGGATGCTGGAATATACAAACAGTTTCTTACTGTTGAATTACCACATTAGCAGCGAATGCTACTCACTTGATCATTGCCTGATATGATAAGAGGCTAATTATATGACAGGGTGACCCACATGGCAGGGCAGTCTAGGTCCTAGCAACACAATATTTATCTGGACAGCAAAGGCAAGCTGCTAATTCAAGATGCAATCTTTTTTCCAGAGACTCAGCCAGTGCAGTCAAAAACAACCTTCCCTGTTCCTCACATAGGCACCCTTATCCCCACCCCAGGTCATTGACACACAAGTATAAGTTATTTCTTGTCAGCTACCGACTTAGAAAATGTGATCTGATGACTTTCCTTGTGGTTTCATACTAAATAGCCTAAAAAAATCAAACCAAAACTAAAACAGTCATAATGGAAGGATATCATGCACAGTCTTAGACTTTGTTTCCACTTGTGGGATTTTAAGGATAGAATCTCAGACTTACATTTTTTTTTTTCACTTGAAGATTTTTCTCTGATTCAAACAGGAATACAGGTTATTGAGTGACATTATTCCTGTGGAAATAAGAACTATTTACTCCAGATAGGTAACCGAAGGCAGTCAAAGTAAAGACATCACCAATGTCTGCCTTGGGAAAGTAATGAGTTTTATTAGGGTTACTTACTGGACTATGGGTGAAGAGTTACAGGAGTAGAAATGGCACCCAGCATAGGTGACAGTTCATGGGAGCTGGAAGCCTGGGGTGCACTGCACAACCTGCAGCAGCTCAACAGGTTAGAGAGTGCCCTTTACAGGTAGCTCAGCTGGTCTGAGTCTCTTCCAGGCAGTTTGACTGGTCTGACAAGCTTCTAGGCAATTCATTTCTTCTGAGAATAGCTTTCAAAAGTCCTCACCACTTGTAAAAGCATGGGGAGGAAGGAACCTAATGAATCTAGTTGGTTTCAGGGCCTTCCTGAAGCTTTTGAGTTGTTTACTTCCTGAGCTTAAGGAGCTTCTTTCTAAGATGGAAAGTGCTACACTGCACAGGGTTGGGGAGAAGGCTCAGTGGATGAAAGGCTTGCTGTGCAAACATGAGGATCTGAGTTTAAATCCTCAGAACCCACATGAAGCCAAATGCAATAGTATGTGCTTGTAATCTTAGCCCTCCATCGAGACATAGCGGACAGAGAGAAGGAATCCTTAGGAGCTTGTGGGCCAGCTAGCTTGGCATACACAGCTGTGAACATGGGACCTTGTCTCAAACAAGGTAGGCAAAGACTGACCCTTGCCGTTGCTCCCTGAGCTCCAAGTGTGGTTCATAGCACATGTATACCCACATTCACACATATCCTCTACACCCCCAACCCTAAACACACAGAGGTGAGATTTAAAAAAGCAAAAGAGGAATACGTATGCGGGGAAGCTGTTAATGCATATCAGAGTTTGCAGTCAGATGTGATAACATATACCCTTTATCCTAACACTGATCAGGCTGAAGCAGGCAAATTGCAAGTTTAAGGTCAGCCTAGGCTACATATTGAGGTACTCTTTGAAAAACCAAATCAAGCAAGCAAACAAACAAACAAACACATAATACCCATGACTAGTGACAGTACTAATTGCATTCATGTAGCAATGTAATTAACAACATGAAGGAATTAGCTAAACAAGCTGGCATTAGGAACTTAATTAGCTAGGTGTGGTGGCACGCATAGTTAATCTCTGCACTCAGGAAGCGAGGTGGGTAGATCTGAGTTCAAGGCCAATCTGGTCTAGAACTCAAATTCAGGTCCAACTAGAGCTACATAGTGAGACCCTACCTCAGAACAAAAGCAAAAACAAACAAGCAAACAATGAAGGAAGGAAGTTGAGAGGTTGTGCCCCAGCAAACCCAAAGCAAGCTGGTTGGGAGTGGGGCAGGCTATACATGTCAAACCCTGAATTCAGTGCTATACATCCTCCAGCAAGGTTGCATCACCTTCCAAACAGTGCCACCAACAGGGGACCAAATGTCCAAACGTGTCCCCTATAGGAGACATTTCTCATTCAAACCATCACAACAGTCTTATTAAATCATGAAAAGCATGGGGTCTCTTCTCCCTTGCAGATGGTATTATAGAACTCAGTTTTCAAATAGGCAATGTGTTCAAGTTGTGGAAGTATGTGTGTGTAAAACACAAGCGTCGCAGACTCTGGCCCCACTCCTGTTTACACACTGTCTGTGCCTGCTTCTTGTGATAATTGTAGCTGAGCGGTTGTGACAGATACCATCTGGGGCTGCCAACTGAAAATTTTTACTATCTGGACCTTCCTACAAAAGTTTTCAGTCTCTGTTCGAGTTGTCAAGCCTCCCACACCATCTGATGTTCCCCTTAAGTGAGCTTTCAAGGACTGTATGGTGTTCTGATGTGAAAAGATGCTGATCCTTCCTGTCCACTAACACACAGCTTCCTCCCTCAGTAAACCCTCTTGACTCTCGCTTCTTAATGAGTCTCAGATGCTTTCCTTACCTTGGGTAGCTAAAGCTCAGCTCTTATCCCTCCAGCCTGTCCCTCTCTCTTGAGCCTGATGAGCCTGGTTCCCACACCAGCTTAAGTTAATCTTAACGGCTTCCTGTTCCACTCAGAGGCAAGGGATGCCTGGCATAAAGTGACCTTGAGTAGCCATCTGCATAAGATGACAATGGCCCCCTTTCCACTGCCAATCTCTTAGAGAAGGTGTTGGCCAGCTCAAGAATATAGACACCCAGGGATATACATTTAAAAGACGTTCATTTTCCACTAAATGTAAGTCTCTGTAAAGCCATGCCTTAGCTACACGTGCATATGAAACCATTTCTTTATCATACTTTCCCTTGTTCTGTACCACAGTGTGGGGCAGTGGGCTGTGAGAGGCAGTGGGGTACCCAGTTGAGTCTGCTTTGGACCCCAGAGACCCTAAAGGAACATAGGAGTTGGGCGGTATTCCTGGGCCTCCTGATGCCTCTCACTCAGTTTCAGTCCTCCACAGTACCTGCCACAGAGAGGTCTATGGCCATCAGTCACAAGGAACAGTGCCTCAGGCTCTCCTACATGTAGATGAGGTATCTCCAAGCTCTCAGACCAAGCCAATTGGAGTTACCTGCTGCCAGACCCTAACCCACCCCAAAACTATATGTAAGAGCCCTACTTGGGAGAAGTAAATGTGTGGAAGAATCATCCCGTTGTCGAGAGTTTCTGTCGCAAGAACTGTAACACTTGGAAGGAGATCTGCTCTCCTGAAGCGCCTTCAGGACCCTTCCCATGCTCTTTGCTAGCTAGCCAGCTTCTCACTAGCTCAGCCGAGATGGACCGGCTCAATGCAGAGTGACAGGCACAGGAACTAGGAGCAACTGGGTGGCGACAGTGGAGGTCATCCTCCTGCTCGCACTCGATTCCCTTGGCCTGAATCCCCCCAACACTCCCCTCCCGACCGGAGATCTCTGTGGGAAGCCTTCTGGAAGTGGGACCCACACCACAATGTATCAGTTCTACAGTATCCCTTTGCTGTTCTCTGCAGTTGCAGGCGTATTGACTACAGCTGCTTTTTGAGACTGATGTGTCTTCCAGAACAAAAAGTGCTCATGAAAGAGCACTTTTGAAATTAGAGTTGGTGATGTTTTTATTAGGTTTGAAATTGCCCCATCTCTATCATCCGACCGCGGGCTGTACTGAAGAAACAATTGTGAAGTCTTGTTTGTGTGACACTTGGCCTTTCTGATGTTGAGTGCATGTCTCACACCTGAGCCTTATGAAATATGTGATGTTTTTGTTTTGATTACCACTGCTGTTATGACTGTTCTTAATCTAGTTTCTATGGTGACTTACACGGCATTGACAAGCACAGCATCATTGGTACCGTCTTGGCATCTCTTCTTTCCTCAGCTCTTCTATTCAAAATAAACTGAACAGGACAGCCCTGGTTTATGGCAGAATCTGGCAGATCACAAACCTGTGGCTATACTGTGCTTTTGTGTTTTGGTTTGGAGAAAGGTTCTCTCGCTCTGTAGTTCAGACTGGCTTATGGCATACTCTGTAGCCCAGGCTGGCCTCAAAGTTTTGCCCTTCCTCCTGTTGGTGCCTCGAAAATTCTGGGGTTAGAGATGACAGCTACGTTCTTGTGTATATCTTGGTTCTGAGGGTTGTCTTCAGACAGAACAAAGCATTTTCTGTCTTGTTTTCAGATATAAAAGGTGGACTCTGGAATCTGAAGTCCACACAGCCCTATAAATCCCTGCCCATGTGACCAACTGTGCCTCACATGGCCTGACATGGTGGTTTACTTTTTAGTTCCACCCAAAGCCTGCCTGTCTGGGTTAGAACTGTGGCCCTCCTGTCTGCCAGCACTTGAACCTTGAACCCTGGGCAAGTGACTTAGATGCATTGTCCTTCTCTCTAGGGACCCCCAGAGGCTGACACTGAGTTGCATAGGTGTAACTGTGCCAAGGAGTATGCTAGGAGTCACCTTCAGGGAGGGGTGGGAAAGGGGGAGGAGGCTAGATGAAGACCGTCACTGACCCCATGGACTGTCTAGAGCCAGGACGGCCATATAGTGGCACCCCAAATATCAGACCAGGAACAGGGAACCTGGCATTTTTATCCCTGGTCTGATCAGCCACTAACGCGCTGTCACTGGGAGAAGCAATTTTCTTTAGCCAAGTTGGTCCCACACCCCTCTCCACAACTGGTCAGTCTTCATTGTCTACAGGGGATCTGGCAACACATCACAGAGCCAGCTACTTGCTGATAGTCTCTTGCTCATGCAGTTTGAGCATGACATCTGTAAGCTTCCTTCCTGCCTTAGATCATCTGAGGCCATTGACACCTCCATATCTGGTATCTGATTGCAATGCTTCATGATATCTGTGAAGATTGTTTGCAATAAATGAGTGCTAATGAGGGAATAGAGCTTGAGATTTTCTCGTCTGTCCCAAAGAGTAGCGCTTACATTTGTGTACATTTAAGGGGACTGGAGGGAGATGGCTCTGTGTTTAAGAGCCCTTGATGCTCCCTTCAGGGACCTGGGTTCAATTCTCAGCCCTCTATAGTTCTGTTCCATTGGATCCGACACCATCTTCTGGTCTCTGCGGGCACTGCATGAAAGTGGTTCACAGATGTGCAGGCAAAATACTCACTCACATAAAATAAAAGTTAATCAACAGGTGTTAGTTCATCTAGGCTACAGCGTGTATTTGTTTGTTCAGACACCTATTATGATGCTGTTGTGAAGGTCTTTTTAGATATAATCATAAGCTCAGCAGTTGATTATGAATAAAGCAGATCCTATTTCATACTTGCAGTGGACATTGTCCAGTCAGTTTCTGAAAGCCTTGAGAGGAGACTGGAGGAGTTTGCCCTTCAGACTGTGTATAGACACCATCTTGGAATTTCTTCTGTGGAGCTGTCCAGCCTGCTGTCCTGTCCTATAAATGTCAGCCTTGCCAACCCTCTCAATTGCAGGAGCAGGTTTTATTTATTTATTTCCTCTTTATTTATTTACAACCTCTGTGTGTGTCCGTCCATCCTGTTAGTCCATTTCCATGAGAAATCTAGCTAATGCTCCTTGGAACCCAGGATTCACATCTCCATGCCCAAGTCTTACCCTGACAGTGGTTATGCTCATGGGGTAGTCCAGGATTGACTTTGTCTATTCCAGCCTCAGTCTTAAGCAGACTGGTCTGAGAGTAGTCTTCTTCTGTAGCTGTGGGGCTGCTGGTTACTCTCTGTCATCACACACAACTCAGAAAAGGCTGCTTGTCACTGTTGACAGGAACTTCCTGTCTGTTTTCTCACATGAGGCCAGGTGCACTGCCACGGGAAGAAGGGACAGCCATTGCCCTTCCAAGCAGTATAAACACGATGTCCTTGCTTGCACATGACAGGGCTCACGTTGTTCTCTGGCCTCTCGTTAAAGCTTCTGACACGCCTCGTTCCTTTGCTCTCAACTTATATTTAGGACTGAGGTGATCCTTACATTTTAACTGCTTTCCTGGCCAGAGAAGCTGGCTCAGGAGGAGTCAGAACAGGGCTGTTGTACTTTGAAAATTTTTAGTATGGCTTGCAACTTTGCCTCATGAAACAAACAAACAAAACATAAAATCAAGTTGAATAGGAAATATTTGTGTTGGCTATGGATAAGGTTGAAGGCAAAGTCTACCGGCGGGATTCCGCTGTGAAAACTTATGAGGAACTGTGTGTGAGGTTGCCATGGTTTGGTGCTAAAAGTAGGCACATGCAGTGAAGCCAAGTTTTGTTTTATTTTTAAACCGTGGGCTTCATCTAATAGTCTCCAGAGAAGAGAAACATGGAAGGTCTGGACTGATGACCCACCTGGCAAGGAAATCTGGGCTCGGTGTATTAAGTTTTTGGAGATTTTGTCAAAGTTGGGGAAAGAATGATAGTAGTTATTCTTGGCTTCCTAAGAGCACACTGGAAAGAGTTCACATGGCTCATTCTGTGGACACTGCTCAGACCCCAGGAGTGTGTGAGCCTGTACAGCCATCCTCTATCCCATGCACCCATAGGGATGGATATGTGTGGACGGCAGACACTTACTGCCCATCTGTGTCACTGTCCCCTAGCTGCTGGCTTCTGGTGGTGTCTCCCGGCTGGTGTTGACCCTGGGTAGGAAAGAGATGGAGTCACTTTGGAAGGAACTCGGTGTCTCCTCCGTCATGAGGAGTAGTGTCAGGTGGGCAAGTGTGACAACTGCAGAGGTGGCCCATTAGCTCATGTGAGGGGTTAGAGGATGAATGTTCAGACAGGGACAAAACCAACGTTGACTGGAACTATGGTAGTAAATAACGCAGAGAGCAAAGACCAGAGCCCGGGTTCACAGGCGAATCATTCATGGAACGAAGGAGAGAAGAGCCTCCAGGATGTGCCTGTACTCTCTTGCATAGGAGTTAAGACTTTGGTCCCTTGTGCCTCACCATTATTTCTTTGAGTGTAGATTGGATTAAGTAGGGGAAGAAAAGATGGCAACTTGACAGCGTGCCTATGTGAAACACTGTCTCAGCCGAATGATCCAGTTGACCTGGTCAGTGGTCAGTCATGTGGGCCCTTTGAACACCGTGTGAGCTGATGCACTCTGCTTCAAGGTTTTATTGTTGACTCTCAGTCTAATGCTGAGAAAAACAGCAGACAAATCCAAACAGAAAAGCTATCTACAGGACACTCCAGAACTTAACAGTTCTCATGAAAACACAGGAGTGACCCTAGCATCATGAAAACAGAGAGACCAGCATCTCATGAAAACACAGGAGAGACCCAGCAATTCTTCTGTGGATTTGATACTTGAATGCGATGTGCTGCCCTGACTGGGATCCTAGCAAGGAAGAAGTTAGCAAGAAAGCTATCGAGAAACAGAAGGAATCTGGAGTTTAGCTCATGGTGACGGACCAGTGTTGGCTTTTGGTTTTGACTTCTTTTGAATGTGTAGGAAGCAGGCAGGGCTCATGGAAGGGTATACAGCAATCTCTGTGCTGTCTTTATGGCTGTTCTGTCCCAACCAAAGTGATTCAACATAGCCCACAATAACAGGTTTGTGTAATACTCTTGGGAGTGGATGGTGCATCTTGGAGCACATTTTTTCAAGATGGTAGCATGTGGTCAGGGCATCATGAACAGCACTAGTAAGGTGTACTGGCCTCAGTTTATCAAGATTGAAAATTTGGGGTTGTTTAACTCTAGTTTTATGGCTCATGATCCATTGAAGGGCACTGTGATTTGGACATGTCCTGAGTTCCTGGATAGGAGATTCAACTCCCAAAGTTAAATCTCTTTGGGGGAAGAGACCTTTACGGGTGACTAGACCATGTGGGCTCTGCTTTATGAGTGGATTCATGTTGATAGGTTTAGTTGCTGTCGGAGGGGCATCCTGATGAAAAGAGGAGTCTCACCCTCTTCTCTTGGATACATCCTTTGCTTTTCTGACTTCCACTACAGGCTCAGACAGTCAGTGGGCCCTTGTCAGATGTGGGTGCCTTGACTTTGTACTTACCAGCCTTTTGAAATATAAGAAATCAAACTTCTCACTTATGAATTACCCAGTGTCCTGGCTAGTTGTGTGTTAACTTTGACATAACTAAAATCATCTTAGAAATGTTGATAAGGCTATAGTCAAGCTTGTAGGGCATTTTCTTAATTAGTGATTGATGCGGGAGGGCCCATAGTAGGTAGTTACATCCCTGGGCTGGTGGTCCTGGTTTCTATAAGAAGGCAGACTGAGCAAGCTATGATGAGCAAGCCATGAACAGCACTCCTACTCCTTCCTCATGGCTTCTGCATCAGCTCCTGCCTCCAGGATCCTGCCTGGTTTGAGTTCCTGACCTAATTTCCTTCGGTGATAGACTACAATGTGGAGTGTAAGCCAAACAAACCCTTTCCTCCCTAGGTTGCTTTTGGTCATGGTGTGTCATCTCAGCAATAGGGATCCTAGTAAGAGACCCCTTGCCAAGTGTCTGTCCTGCAGAACAAACGGGTCTTTGTTCCTAGTCTGCTAGAAACAAAACCACATATGTGATCCTTTGAAGTTGCCCTGTTCTGAGAACCTGAGGTGAGCCCTGCTACTGAGATACTTGGCTTCTCAGCAGGCAGTGAAAGCCATATGTAAATAGTAACCCTTTATGTTATGGTGGAGAAGTCGGGAAGGTTCTGTAAAGGAAACTCTTCTTTTCCCTCTTACCCGGATCACCATGACACCCGGCCTTCCTTGTAGCAATTTCTTCTGAGGCAACAGCTTCCTCTTCATGAAGTCCCAGAGGCTAGAGAACTTGGACAGTAGTGTGGATTCCCTAACCCAGGGCCTCAGGAAAAGTTCCTTCAGTGTCTGAGGCCTTGTCTTATCCTGGGCCTAGGCTGGGTCACAGGTAGATCTCACCTGGCCTAGGCCACTGCTTTGCTACAAAGTACAGGACAAGGAAGGACTGGGGGAAGCTTTCTGTCATCTAAGCCACAGCTTCAAAATGACAGTAAAAATGGTGAACTATCGTAGCTGAGTGACCTTCAGCTCAGCTTGACTTCTTTGCAAAAGAGCTGTGTAAAGGCACAGCCAAGAACATCTTACCAGCGGTGTTCAGACGAGGAAAATGTTAACACTGACATAAACAAAATGCAATAAGGAAGATCAACATATCACAAAAGTCATTTCATAACCCGTCATTAGACAGGTGCTTATATATAATTGCCTCTGTGATATACTGTGTTTTTAAACACTGGAGATAAAGTTTGTTTTCATCTGAACACCGCCCCCACTGAGTCTTCCCTGTCCTCAAAGACCTCTGACTCCACCCTTCGTGGCCTTGGAACAGCTCCATTGCCCTATGCTTGTAAAGGGCAGAGAGGCTTGCCAGAACTCCCTCACGGTGATAGCTGCTTGTTCTAAATTTCTTGGAACTAAGGTTTCTCTGTCAAGGAACTATGATACCACTCAGATACACATGATGCCTTAGAGCCCAGCTGTGTGTGTGTGAGCGAGCAGCAGCAGCAGCAGCAGCAGCAGCAGCAGGCCGAGGCCCGGGGAGGACAGACTGACTCCTGGGAAATTTGGCCCAGGAAGAGTTAGACTGCACAAGGGTCTAGGTTCTTGGGGGCATTTCACAGGGGCGTTTGTGTCGGGCAGGGGAGAAGGCAGGGGAGAGCCTGTGGCTACAGGAAGGGTGGGAAAGAGAACAAAACTGATCTGGTCGCAGAAGCACATCAACTAAAGGTGATTAGAGATGAGGAACTGAGAAGGAATGAAGCAAATCTCAGGTGATCAATACCCTGCCCCCGGAAAGCCAGCCAAGTTTGCAGAGACCAAGTTGAGTGTTATGAAATGGGTCACAATAGTGGCTGGACACAGCAGAGAAATCCGTGTGGTGGGTGATGTGATTCACAAGGAGAGGGTGCCAGAAAGCCTTCTCTTCCTCACCGATTTCCTGAGGCTACCCCTGCACTCAGAATTCCCTGCCACTTCCTGCCTCTCTTTTCCACTCGCCTTTAAACCTGCCAGCCTCTCTGGAGTCACATCAGCGAACGAAGAGACTGTATATTTTCCTTCACCTATTCAGATGGGCATGAACTGCTAAATACCACAATTTTGAAAATCAGTGACGTATAATGAATTTATATTTTATATTAGGAGTGTCAGGATATACATGGTCACTACAGGGATCAAAATGACACACCTTCACTGGAAGGGAACAGAGCTGTGGCAAGCCATGGCGTCTTGGGCTTCTGTTAGGCCCTCTGCCTACCTAGTTCCTTCTTTCCTTTTCTCCTTTCTCCCATGTTTCTGGCTTCCCCTCCCCACTCCCACTGCTCCCCCCTCATCCTCTGAAGGTCCGTGTACTCCACGTCTGGCCTTTAAACCTCCACTAGACTGAAGCGCTTCTCGGCATCCCTTGGGTGGCTGCTCAGTCTCTCCAGGCCTTTCTACATAGCTTCACCTTGACGAGTCTTATTTAGGATCAGACAGCAGACGTGGTTTAGGCAGGCCACAGAAATGAGACTCAATCGGTGGCCAAAATGAATTGTTTTCTGGCAAAGACATAATTATATTTTTGGTCCCAAATGAGGCCGTCAGAAGTTGATAGAATACAAGTTATGAATACTTGGGTCAAGAAATGGGGACATATTGGGTTATCATAAAACTTATGTCTCAGCGAGAAAGGTCATGGTGGAAGGGTCCAGCTGTTAGTTACACTGGGTGGTAAGGGGTGCAGCTAAGGACTTTCTGTCTCAGAGTGACTGGAAATGGACCTTACTGACCACCTTAGCCCATAATCTAGGGCTATAAGAAAACACCATGGATTTGGTAAGTTGGAAAGTATTTAGTTCATGTTCTGGAAGTTAGGAAAGTCAGGTGTCTGGGCAGTGTCTGAAGTCCACTTGTGTGACCACTAACCCATTTCAGCCCGCAGGAGACTAAGTCGTTCATGGGACTTCCATCCTCAGGACCCAGTGGTCATTCTCAGATCCCAACACCACCAAACTGGAGATTAAGTTTCTAATAAATGAATTCCAGACAACTCCAGAAGTGGAGCTATTCCTAGAAAACAGATAGGAGGAGGCGACAGAGCTCAGAGGTGGGGACAGTTAATGTGTTGGTTTTTACAGAGTTGCTATTTTTGCCTGAAAAGACCTTTGAGGAAAACCCTTCTGTGATGCTTCCAGAAACGATAAAGTGCACTGGGGTGAGTCTGGTGTAGCTGTGAGAAAAGGCAAGGGGAAGTTCTCGGTTTCTCTTTTATGTTGTCTAGCCAGACAGAGTTCCATAAACGAGTCCCACTTTTCTCAAAACCTGTATCTGGTATGTGAGTACACGAGGACCAATGTCAAGACACCCTTACCCTGAGGCTGTGCAATGTAACCTGTCCTTATTGGGACCTCATGAATGCATCTTATTTCTGCCATTGCTGTGTCTTTCTGTGATAAGGTCTGGCATAACATTGCACCTAAGAGAAAAAGAACTTTGGGTTGTCATCAAATCAAAACCACTAATCCAGAGTGGGTCTCTGTGTGACTCTACCAACCATAAGGCAGAAGAGAGACCTGCTTGACACACTTGATTGCCCAGTAGGCTGACAGCACTGTCTGGTATTGTTTGTGCCGTGTATGTACATCCTTTGATTTAATTTGCTTGTTGTTGTTTTGTTGTTTTTAATCTGAAGAGAACAATGTTCTCTTTTACTCAGCTCCAGAAGTATTCTTATCTTTAATACGAATTCCGTCCCTCATTCCAGGATTATAAAATGTATGTACTCTGAGCTTTTGTGTAATTGAATTCTGTGTTAGCACCAGTGGACTATGAACTGGAAGAGAAGGACCATGCTTACCCTCTGAGTCAAGATACTGAGGGTGGACATGTCCTATGGGCTGCTCTCAGAGTCACCCTATTGGTGCCTTTTGACATCTCTACTTTGTCCCTTCTGACTAACAGCAATTCTAGAATGTTGTTGAAACCGTTGCTAAGGCTGTTTTAGCACCGCAACGTTAAACTTTTTTATTTTATTTTATTTTATGGGTAGCTTGCCTGTGTGTATGTCTGTGCATCATGTGTGTGCAGTATCTCAAGAGGTCAGAAGAGGGTGCTGGATCCCCAAACTGAATTTGCAGATAGCTGTGAGCTGCCATGTGGGTGCGGGGAATTGAACTCTCAGGTTCTTTGCAGAACAGCAGGTGCTCTTAAATGCTGAGCCATCTCTCTAACCCCTCATGGCAACTTTTGTTTTATGTTTAATTTGGGCCCATTTTGGTAGCTAATTAAAGCTCTTGGTCAGTTCTAATAAAATCCAATATTGTCATTAGGTGAAACTGCTTTCCATAACTGCAATTAGCCAGGATATACAAAGTGATTCTTTCAGCGTGCCGTCCATAGAACAGTTATTAACAGGATGTTTGCCATTCTGGCTTCCATTTAGTCTAAAAAGCAAACCAGCACCTGTTTATAGCATGTCTCAAGTTAGGTTAGCTACATCTCAAGTGGTGTGAATTGTGCAGTTCTGTGCATTTTGTGGCACTGAATGCTAAAAAACAGTGTGCTTCCTAGTCCCAACTGATACATCTACAACCCAGTTCTCACACCTAAGGCTTAGGGAAGGTCACAAACCTCAGCCCTCAATACAGGACTACAGACAACTAAGGAATGCCGAGAGTGGGAGACGTAAGTCTTCCTCGGGAGGAACACCAATCCAGTAAAAAGTGGTCATCTGAAGTGTATGTGTGTGTGTGTGTGTATGCATGTATGTATATATGTATGCATGTATATGTGCTTGTCTATGTGTCTGTGCATATGTGTGTGTATAAAGCATTATAGACTGAATAGGTTGTATTTATATATTTAGGAGTATGTGCATCTCTCTCTCTCTCTCTCTCTCTCTCTCTCTCTCTCTCTCTCTCTCTCTCTCTCTGTATGTGTGTATGTGTATAACAAAAATTGAAGAGAAAGGCCATGAATTTGAGGGAGTGCAGGGTGGGTACACGGGAGGGTTAGAATGGGGAAAGGGAAGGAGACAAATGACAGGATAGTGGAGTCGCTGTATAGTTTTTCTTTGTTCTAAGGTGTGTGCTCTAGAGAAAACTCAGATAGAGCACACATCCTGAGGTATTACCTCTGCAGTAAGCGGAATGCAGAGAGAAGGCAGCAGTGACTGCCAGGCTGTGCTCACCTAAGGAGGCCTTGACTGAGTTATCTGGTCTGCTCTGCAAGGCGACAGGGGGAGTGGATCTGAGATAAAGGGTGAGGAATGAATGAGAGTAAAATATTGAAGGTATGAAAGCCTTCAGGGAACCCTGGAGAATTCTGGTGGCAACCAATGAGGAAGACAGAGAAGGCAGACTGAGACAGAAAGGTTCCCAGCCTAAGTCAGGTTTCCAGATCTCTCTCTGAGGCCCAGGAAAGGCTGTCTTAGTACTGAGGACTTGTGGGTTATAGAGCATCCTTGAGCTACACTAGTTCAACTTTCTACCTATAGGAAACTCCCTGGAAATCCGCTCCAGATATAGGTACCTGAGGGCCAGCCAGAGCCAAGCCACACCTCTGCTGCAGAGGTGTGCTCAGAGCTCACTTGGCTGCAGAACACTGAGGGACTTCGAGAAGGGCACAGACAGGGCCTTTGAAAGAGAATGGGCTTCCCCTAACTCAGCCACGAACATCCCAGGACACCATCCCATATCAACTGGAAACACCTCTGTCTCTCACTTGTGGCATGCCTGTCCCCAGTAGCTGCCTGAACTACTTCCTTGAGCTAGCCCCTCTTGTTTGGTTTTGTCCAGTGGGACAGCACACTGAGAGACTGAGATGCCTCTCTTCAGCAGTTGTCTAGCATCCTTAACCTGAGATGTGGATTTGAGGATAACCAGGCTCAGCAGTGTGCCGGGAAGGCTTGTTCCCTTGGGAGCCACATAGAGTACCCAAATTTGAGTGTGGCGATATTATCAGGGATTTTGACTAATGTTTTTCTAGACTCTAGAGTTTAGAGGCTCTTCTAGAATAACTGACTAATGATAGTCTTAGGTAACCTACCAGCCCATCCGTCCTGAGCCCACAATATGAATGCCAATAAAACCAACAGCAACATAACCTTGTCACTGTCTCAGCACAAAGTTCTTGCCAGGCGACAGTACCCACTCAGTTGAATTTCCACAGGGAAAACTAAGTATGCCGCCCACATGCAGGAACTTGGGAGAACCTGCCAAATGGGTGACTCGGGACCCACATCTAGGTCCACAGTCTGTGTTCTTGGCTTGTTGTCCTCGGGGACAAGTTTTTGCTGGAGAAAAACTTACTCTGACATGGCAGAGTGGAAAGGCAGATGATTCAAGAGACTAATGTATACATGTTTTTGCAGCAGAGGGGAGAAACTGGATTTAACTTTGCAGTGTAGAGAGTGGGAAGGTATAGCCAAGAGTGGATGGTCATGTGGGGTGAGGGTTGATGGGTGGGAAGTGGCTGAGTTTCAGATGTGCTTTCAAGAAAGTGGTTCATGGTCAGGGAAAACTCAGTATGCAAATTCATAGGCTGATCGTATTTGGGGGTGAGGCCTCTGGGGAGGTACTTAAGAGTTGACAATTTAATTAGGGTTGGGCCCCTGTGGCATTAGTGGCTTTATAAAAAGAGAGAGAGACACACACATAAAGTAGTTATTTATCTCATCTTGCCATGTAATGTTCTTTTTTTTTTTTTTTGTTTTTTTTTAAAAAAAAAATAGTTTGGACAGCTTCACACACATGAAATAGTTTGCAGCGCAGGCTTCTGTAAGGACCGGAAGGAGGGTAGTGTCTTCTTTCTTCCCACGAGAGCTGATCGCAGTGTGACCTGATGGATCCCTGCTTTACCTTTGTCTTAAGGTTTAAAGATGTTTGTTTGTTTGTGTGTTTTTGTCTTGTTTTAGTGGCCGTTACTCATACTTCCAGGGAAATGGTTTAGTCAGGATTAAGTTTGGGATGAGTGCAGTGGTCCCTCCTCATCCGTGGGTGATACGTTCCGAGACCACAGTGGATGTCTGAATCCATGCGAAAGGCTGAGCCTATATGCACTGCTTTGGAAAAGCATCCAATCATACTCATGATCAAGCTTAATTTATGAAAAAATAATAAAAAAGCTTAATTTATGAAGTAGGCACAGTAAAGATTTATAGTGTTCTACAGACCTTAGCAACTTTAGCATAGCTTTCAAAATGTTATGAAACCGTGAACTTTCACTTTATCATTTTAAAGGAAACACCTTATGGTCCTCTGTGTGTGTATGTCTGTGTGTATGTGTCTTGTACTGTCTGTTGTTGTTGTCTGTCTGTTCCCGTCTGCTGTCTGTTCCTCTCTCTCTCTCTTGTTGTTGTCGGGTATGCTCTCCTCTCTCTTTCTCTCTCCTCTTCTTCTCTCTCTCTCTCTCTCTCTCTCTGTGTGTGTGTATGTATCTGTATCTGTGATTAGAGCATCCCTGATCTTAGTCTTTCAGGCCATTATTGTAGGTTTGATAATGGTCCCTTGGATACAAACACTGCACTTACCTTGATAGTCTATCTGATAACTTGGGATGCTTCTTAAGTGACTAACGGGCAGGTACCATATACACTGTTGGTACTGAAAAAGGATGGTCCCCATGTGGGGTGGGGGGTAAAAGACTGTAGAAATAGCCCTTTGTGTTGGTCAAGTTCAGTTAAGTGCCAGTGTTATCACGGATTTCAGCGTTTTAGCTTCGCAGTTCCTAAGAGGCTGCAACCAATAGTAGTGTAGCACGTCGCTTTGGCTGTGTGAGGCTACCGAACACACTGATTACAAAACTCTGAATCTGAGTTTGCTTTCAAGTTATGTATTTGAGATTGCTCATTTTGTCAGGGCACACATAAAGTTGGCTTAATACAAGGTTAGCGTGACTGTGCAAGGCTGACACACAAATGCATAAAATACACTGTATTTAAAAGTACAAGTTTCGCATTTGATAGGTAGACCCACCTTAGGTAGATGTACTTCAAACCTTAGACTTGCAGAATCTGAAGCACCGTATTTTGTGTGAAATACTGTATCACTTAAGTATCCTTATTTTAAAGTGTGGCATGCATACATCACAAAATGGCCAACATTTTCCAAAAGAAGGCAAATAATTATTTTAAATTCTTTGACTTTTCAATTCCTCAGTGATCTGGAAAACCATTTATTTTGTTGTTGTTTAAACAAAAAAAACCAAAAAGATACCATATAGAATACCACATAAAAGGGATCTTTAGGATTGACTAACCCACCAAGTAGAGCATACATGCTTTTAAAAGAGAAAAAAATTATCGATTCTTAGCTATTAGATCTTGCTTTGCATCTTCTCTTATATTCTTTAGGAAAAAAAAAAAAAAAGAAAGAAAGAGAAGAAAATAGGTTCGGGTTTTTACTCAAAGATTTTGGGGTAGCATTACATGAGTCTCCTGGCAGTTTGGAAGCTAGACCCTGTGAAGGGAGCAGCAATTGAGAACCGCACAGCAAGGAGCCGGAGTATAAAGGCACCCAGAGCCCCCCCGACCCCCCGCGACCCCCCCCCGCGCTCGCCACCCCGCGCCCCTCACACCCCCCCGCGCCCCCGCGCCCCCCGCGCCCCCCCCATGTGCCCTGGCTCCCGTCACAGTGAAGCACTGGGGATGAACGGAGCTTTTGAGTACAGGTTTCTTCTTTCTGTGCATGCTCCTTGAGTTGGGAAATCTAGATGATCCAAGGTTGTTCTTGCAAAGCAGTGTCCCTCACAACTTGATTGCCCCACGATGGCCTGTTTTGTTGTTTTGTTTTTTGTTTTCCTCCTTTTGGGTCAGACTTTTTGATGAGTGGCAGGCATATGCAAACAAACCTCCTACGGGGAAAACCCAGTTTTTATTTGTTTTGTTTTTTGTTTTCTCTCTCTTTCTCTCTCTCTCTCTCTCTCTCTCTCTCTCTCTCTTCCTCTCTCTCTCTCTCTCTCTTCTCTCTGCTCACCAACTCCCCCCTGTGACTCAAAGGAGATCTGATAGCTGGAGTGAGGTTTCAACCTGCCTGTGGCTACTCCACCTTTTGGTAGATCTTGCCAGGAAAAAAAAAAAAGGCAAGAGGGCAGGCGGCTGGGTGAAGTCATTCCTGGTGACACCTTCTCACAGGACTTCAGGGAAAATGCTGGGCGACTGGGCAGCGCTCCTGCCCAGCTGCCTGTCACGGTGCTGGGAGTGAGAGGTGACCTCTTTATTTTTAGCAGGGGGCTGTCATAATAGTCTGCTCCTCGGTTTCATTCAAGGCGGGAGGCAGGCACTTTGGAAGTTTGTAAACACCAACTTTCTCAGTAGAGGAGGAACACTTTTCTCCAGAAAGGGAAGAATTCCCCTGCTGGGGTTTCCCTCTTTTGAGAGTCTGCGCTGTGGACAAGACAGCATTCTTTCGCTGTCTGAGTTGTGGCAAGCAGGTGCGGCTCAAGTTCTAATTGTAAAAGGGCAGAAATGCCTGCAGGCGACGGCTGTGGACCAGGCAGAAGGTAATTATGACATTTCATTTCTCTGGAGTCTGTTTCCTTTGTTGTTCGGCTTAAAAATATTCTACAAGTTTAAATATGTTTAAGGAAAAATGATTAATTCTAGGAAGTGTTCTTTGGCAAAATTAGCAATCTGAGCTTTAGAAATAAAAGGAGTGTTTGGTTTTCCTTGAATAAGGAAATAATGTCCTAGAACTTTTAAACCACATCTTCCCGCATACAGCTGGAATCTACTTGAAATTTTTGATGTTTCTTTTTGAGTTGAGATGATGGTGGTAGACATGTAAGCTCATGAATTTTGTTAAGTTTCCATTCTAAAGATTTGACAGACAGTTGTGAGAGTTGACTGCTAAGCCAGTTTATCAGTGTTGATATGTAAGTACTTCCTATGCTATACATTTTGAGAGCATGAAGAGCTCCCTGCCATGTGGTACATGGTTGCCAGTTTCTCATCGCTTGCTCACTGCTAGGAAGCAGGTACCAGGAGGCGGATGATGCAGGGAATTAGCACATACTGGCTCGCACATTGCTGCAGCTCAGATAGACATTGTAGGAGTCAGCTGCACGTCCCCATTGGATTTACAGTTGAGGTAACCAAAATTTGGATATGAAGAAGTAGAAAGAAAATTATGAAAAAGAAAAGGATCATAGTTCATCTTATTGCCAAAGAAACAGAACTCTCTAGTAACAAGAGCCCCTCAGATTATTTCTGTAAACCGTGGCTCTGTGGCCCCTGTGGCCCCTTGGCCTGTGGCATGGTTTATGTGGAGTGATGTAGCTCATTGTGACAGTTGCCTTAAAGGCTGCATTCTCTGTAGCTCTCTAGTGTTAATCTTCTCTAAACTCTATTAAATGAAAAGAAACAGATTGATGTTATATCGAGTGACTTCCTACATAAAATAAGACTAAGCCAAGCACCTGACAATGTCTTTTGTAACAGTGCTTGGCACAGTTGGTGGATTAATCAAGTACCTTAGAAAACATTTTAGAGACATTTAAGTGTTTGCACTGGTTGATAGGTTGGTCCATGGGTGTCATACGTTTCCTTTCCCAGACATCCGGCCATTCCCGAAAGCAAGGCTTTCTCTTTTCTGTAACACCTGCTCCCTGAGTAGAGTTTTAGACAACCAGCCATTTTAAACGAGTGGGACGCACTGATAAAGCATTTCACACCAGGGGCCCAGCCACCCTGATCATTCTGCAGTTCCAGCAGAGAGACTTGGCAGAGAGAGGAATTGAGGGTGCTGTCACATGTAATAGCATTATCAAAATTAAATTAAATAGTAACTAGTTGTTGATAAGAAATATCTTGAACTCTGTGTGATGTGAACTGAGCAAACTTTAGCTTTTTCTCTGGAAGTTTCACTAATAAAAGAATTAAATAGATCAAAAGAAGGCCGTGTTCACACGCTCATAAATCTGTACACGACAACTACTGTTATCTCCTTGGTGATAACTCAGATCCAACTGAGAACCCCTCTCATTCCTCGCAGGTAACATGCTCCTGTCTCTCGTTTTTATTCTGATGAGGTAACTTTCAGTCTCCAGCACTTGGTGGTTTTATTCTTGGCTTTGTCCCCTGGACTTGTTTGTTTTTCCTCTTTGTAGAAATGGCGGACGATTGGAACTAGGCTAGAAATAAAATATTTATAATTGGAGGAACATTTTCCTCTTGCTAAATTTGAGATTACGTGCCTCTGGATAAGTCCCTTGGTGCCGTGTCTAAACAAGAAATAACTATTATAAGTCACGAATCTGCTGACAAGCGTGTTCTCTGAACTTTATCGCAGCAGTTCCTAATTGAACCTCACATCAAGGCTGGTTACGTTACTTGCCTCTCATTTTGGGATTTGATGTCCTGGATTGCTCTTTAACTGCCAGGGAGCTGAATAAGAGTTTGGTTAATGTTTTGAAACTCACAAAACAGTGATGCTCACGTGATAGGAATGCCTGTGACACTGGGATGTGACACTGGGATGTGGGCCTTAGGCAGCACAGGCACCCTCTGCTAGGTGACATCAAGTCCAATGGCTCCAGGTACTATTCACCTGATGGAGGAAGCTACTGTTCTCTTTAGCAAGTAGGAAACACTGTTAGTAAGAACGCCGAAAGAATTACTGCCAGTTTCAAGGTCAAGAGCTGAGGGGGCAGAGACAAACAAACAAACAAACCCCATTTGAAGCAGGCCTGGAAGGATAGATAGATATCTAAGAAGAAGCACCAGATGCCAAAGAATGGGGAAATCCAGGCAAGTAGACTACTCAGGGTATATGGGAAAGCTTCTCCTGTAGCCTGAGGCCTGGTGGTTCCTTATCCAACTTCCTTTGGTTCCTGCCTTGGAAGCAGTGGCCAAGCTGGCCCTGTGAGGTACCCCTGATTAGCTGGGTGAGTGGGTGTGAGTGGATCAGTCATCCCCAATTCCAGATGACATGGAAGGAGATGGGCCCCGAGCCATGGAGATAGAACCTGTCTGAACATGAAACTCACTTTATGCGTTTAGTGTGTCTTGTCCTGAGAGCACTTTAACAGGGTAATTATGTTCACACGTTTGGTTGTTTACGCAGGAGTAATCTGTTAAGCTCTGAAGCTCATCTAGTTGCCCTGTTGGGTTATAGGGTTTGTAGATACAGACCCTGCTGTCCTGGAGCAAGCTGTCTGAGTGGAGAGATGCACAGGCTGAAATAATCAGCCACCGGGAGCCAGAGGTCACAGGGCTAAGGAAAAGGTTTAGAGTGGTAACATGAGAGAATGCTTAGCCTCCATGCTGAAGCTCAGGTGTCTTCACAGGGAAAACGTGGCCATTCTGGTCTCCTGGGCTGTTACTCTACTTGCCATGCAAGTACAAGTTTGTTCCCAAAGACCCGAGTTGTGAATTCAGTTTGTGTTTCCAGATCTTTCTGTTGTTCTCTTCTCTGGATTGATGGGGCTGTTACGTCACTTCTCTGAAAGACTTGCAGCCACAAGTCTTGGGTTTCAGGATCTTCTGTCCCTTCTCCAGATTTTGGTAGATTTGCATGTTGGTAATGCGATATCTTGGGGATGTGATCCATGTCTAAACATGAAACCCACTTATGTTTTACACATCCTAAAATTTAATTTCCTAGACTGTTTTTAGTGTGCTTGCCTCGTGTCTGTGACTTGCATTGTGACCATGAAGTGGGGGATAGGAATTTTCACTTGTGGGATCCCGTTAGTCCTCAGAAAGTTATAAATCTTGGAGCATTCCAGACTTGGCGGTTTTCCAATTAGGTTTGTGGAGCCTGGCTTTGTTTCTGGATTTTTGAAAGGTTGTTGCATTTAGGAAACCAAGGCTCTTTTAAGCATGCAATGGGGCTAATCAGTATGAGAATGTTATTAGCAATGACATTGAATGAAAGGTTCAAAGAAATTGATTTAAATGTACTCTTGAGTTTCCGTTGTTATAACAGTTCAGACTGGCAGGATTTGAGGTACAATTTTATGTTTTCTGATCAGGCTTACCCACTGAGAATGCATTTCTTTAAAATCTAAGGCCTAATACAGAAGTTGACCAAGTGCCTCAAACCCAGCTTTGTGCGCTTTGCCCTTTGGTTGAAGTGGATTCCTACAAGCAAACCTTTAAGCTTTTGTATCCTTGAATGTCTTGGATCCCCTTTCATCTGGAAAGCAGTGCAGACAGACAGAGTAAGGAACACTCAGTAAAGAGAAGGGATTCTGAGCTTCCTGCCGATCAATGGGAGGGCCATGTGATGAACCCCCTTTGGCCTGGGTAGCATTGGTGACTCCTGGGAGCTGTTCAATAGTCACGCTCTAGGGGAGAGAGCCCCCATCCTTCAGCATTTGCTGGTTCTTGTGGTGTAATGGCTCACACTCTTGCCTGGTCACTGAAAAGTGAGTTAGACAATTATCACAGTGGCTCTTGTGAGCTCAGGGAGGCTAGCTCCTGTATACAAACGATTGTGGCCAAGGTCAGGGTTAGCGTTTAGTTTTAACAGGGCTACCTCTTCTCTATTCATGCATCCTGAAGCCATCACAGACGTTTCGTCGAGTTTGGTTGAGGGAATTAATCATTTATCTTTCTCCATTCTTCCCCACAACCATGGAAAATATTTATCACTCTTGAAATCCTACTTTGACCCAGCTGGGCTAATATTTGAACCTGATTAAGAACACGCGGAACAATACAGTCTGTCCTTACTGCAGGAGAGTTTGTTTAGCAGGTGATACCTTAACACCACTGAATCGGCATGTGCTTCCTAAGCCCTGCAGCGCCTGATAGCTTCCTGGCATTCCCGGTACGACAGTCTCTAGTTTACAATACCAAAAGGCCACAGAGTATGTGTGGCAGGTCTATCCCTGCTGACTGACAGAGCAAAGTCCTAACTGAGTGGGCTTGCCCCCTCTTCCGACACTTTATGGCCAATTAACATCAAAATACATTTCATGTTCTCACTTCTTTATGGTATGATGTCTGGGTCATACAGAACACGCGGGGGTGGGGGGCACGGATCTTGAGGGACAGTCTTTACTCTCAGGATTTTTTAAAAAGAAGTCTTCCTACTGAAGATGTTCCATCGAAGGATTCTTTAGCTATTCAGGGAGATGATACTGTTATTGCAGAAAAGAAAGAATAAGGCAGAAAAGATCTACTCTAATCTCAGTATCCTAAAAGCATGTAGTTATACTATAGTTTGATGAATGTTCTTGACAGTTATGGCTAGCATATGGTATGCATACATGTACACATGTATGTACGTACATGTACACATACATGTATATTTCTGTATCGGTTTTCACTTATAAGGGCTTTCTAGTGGCACCCAAACAATTTGAAGATGTTTTTAAAAGCCTGTCAGAATATCCCATCCTAGATTTCCCCATTATTGAAATTAATTGTCCCATTAATGAACAAGGGTGCACTGTGGTTTTTTTTCTAAATAGGGACTAAGATTGAAAGGTTGGAAGTAGGAGCTGTCATTTTCTTAAGAGCTGGGCCCAGAAACTGAAACAATGTCATTCTCATCATGTCATGTTAGTTGAATGGCTCAAGAGCCCCAGTTTTCAGGGAGGGAGACAAATATTCTACCCTTTACTGAGAAGGTCTCAAAGTGCTTCTCAGCCATTTCCATTTCCTCTGCTGAGAGTTCTATGCTTAGATCTGTTCCCCATCTTAAATGGGATTATTAGGACTTTTGATACATGGTTTCTTGAGTTCTTTATTTATTTTGTACATCAGTCCTCTATTGGATATGAAGCTGATAAAAAGTTGTTTTTTTTTTTTTTTTTTCCCATTCTGCAGGCGTCCATCTTATCCAGATGGCACTGTCCTTTGCCTTACAGAAGGCTTTCAGTTTCATGAGGTTCCACTTATTAGTTGTTGATCTTGACGCCTATCCCAGTGGAATGAAGGGCCCATTGTTAAGTTCTCAGAAGTAGTAAATAATGACGTTAGTGAAACACATCCTTAAGCAACACTAAATAGGTCATGTCTGAGTTCAGACTCAAATCACTGTGACCTAATCCTTGTGCCCATCCCAGAGGCAGACAGAACAAGAGAATCCACACCTCCCTAGATGGTGGCGCAGTTGTGTGGGAAGGATGCAGAGTCACCACATGTCCCAAATAGCTCTGGAAAGGGTTCCTGGAGGGTCTGCTCTGGATGGTTTATTTGTTCTCCCTGTTTCGGATGGGACGGCGGGGTATGTAGTTAACTTGCTTTGTTGACTCCTTCTTGAAACCATATTTGGTTAGTGTTATCACAGGCTTCATTGAGTGAAAAGTATAGCTATCTCTCAGTATCTACAAGGGAGGACCTCCAAGGCCCCTTACCTTCATTGCTGTGAACCAGAAGCTGTTCTGTACAAAGTCAGGTCAAACATATCCTTCTCCCTAAATATGGTCAGTCTGAATTCATTGTGTTCTTGGGCATGGATCTTGTGGGCCTGAAGATCTAATGGTACTTGTGGATTCTCAGAGCAAAGCCAGAATGCCTATAGCATCCTTTTGATGAGGCCATGAGTACCCACAGGGGTTCAAGATCAGAACATGCATGTTTCTCTTATACATCGGTTTCTTTCATCTTACTGGCACTGTGGACTTCCTCATTCTTATTTCGAGTTCAAGAGGTTTAAAGGTTTTCTTGAGTGAATAAAAGTACAGCCATCTCTTCCTGTCCACAAATATTGGTTCCAGTTCCCCCAAAGACACCAGAGTTCTCTCTAGAACATTATGTGTCCCTTCTAACAGTAAGAGGATGCTGGAAAGAACTTCCGAGCGTTCTTCATGGCATCGCCGTTGTCCTTCCCTTACGGTCCTTTGCCTCAATCTCTCAGAGGTCATCCTCCATCTGTGGGTTCATGCTTATGTCCCAAGGCACTAACTACAAGAGTCTGGGTAGATCTCAGACTCCAGGCATTTTACCCTGCCTTGGTACTCATGTGCTGGGTGACAGAAAGCCAGTTTGTGTGCTCCACAAATATGAATTTTGTGTCTATGAATTTATTATGACTGTGCACACATTTAACACACATGCAGACAGAGAACTTTAAATGTTTAGTCACCTGATAATTTGAACTTAAGACTGGAGGACAAAAGGGTTTCTTTCTGTTCTAAAGACCAGTTAAGGGTCTGGAATTCAAATACAGTGCCTCAATTTCTGATTTTTGTGTTTGAAAAATTAGAGGGCCAACATCCAGGGCAGAGAGGTTGCTTTGAAAATTGGTTTTTTCTCAGCCACCAAACTTCTCTTTCAGCTGAAATCCAGATGTTTAGTTTGTCTGTTTTAGTGTCCCTGCTGCAGCCTAAATTCTCTCTATACAACAAGAGCCAGTTGGGGAGAGGATTCAGAAGAAGAATTCCTGAGTCTTTAAACATTGCATATGGCTTTTTCCCCCCAGCAATTATTTGTGATGCCACCAGAAAACAAGAGGAAAAATAAAAATGACTTCATGAGGGAATACTGTGCTCAGACCCTTTGGTCTGGACAGGAATGACCTCATCTAGGGGCTGTGTGGTAGGAAGTAACTGAGCAAGACCCTAACACATGCTTTCCAGTTCACTTTGTTTCACAGCCTGAGACTCGTTCCTCGGTCCTCCCTCTAATCTTTCCGTACTCCCCTCCTGTCTTCAGTGATCTCCCTTCCCAGACACCTGCTGCCTCAGAATCCCAGACTGAGAAAAGGCAACTGAGAAAGGCAAGGGGCAAACCCTGGATGTAGCAATCCCTGTAGTACATCTAGGTCACAAAGTGTTCTGATGCTGAAATTGGGAAACCAGAGGACAGGAATGTCCCAGCTGTCTCTGGAGACACATAAGGAACACGATGACAAGGAAGACAGCTCTACTGCTTTGCTTCTTGTGGATCAATTAGCCCTCCCCTTAGGGATACGGAGGAGACAACTGTAAAAGGAGGCTCTGTGAATCATCCAGATCAAGCCTCTTTTCTACTTTAGCCTTATTTGTGTAGAGTTGGCATGCTCTGCGTGTAATCTTCGCTCGCTGGGTAAACACCAGCCAGGCCTATTAAAGATTTGGCACCGTGGCCTGTAGTAGTGTCTCAGAGAGGCATCACTGGACTGCAGCAGATTCTTTGCCCAGGGAGGGAAGGCTGCAGTTGTGCCTAATATGGAAGAGGTGATGGAACAAGGCAAAGCCCAGAATGTTCCCTCTGCCTGGCAACAGCGAGTCGTGAAGGTTTTCTGCATGCTCATTGTCAGTGTACAAGGGCCGGAGACTGGTGCTCCCAGAGCTGGGCACACTCCCACACGCACAGTAATTACTATGATGGTGATGATGATGTCCCTTGCTAGCTGTGTAAACAGAACAGAGGCAACAACATGCAAATATCCCTGACTCAGAATGTGACATTTCCCTCCCAGCTAGTTGAAATTCTAAGTGTTTCAGTTTGAAAACAAACCCATTTTTCCTGTGGTGCATCTTAAAAGTATGTCCTAAAACGTATAGACTCCACCCTTAGGTAAGGAGAGGGGATTACAAATGTACTTACGTTCTTAGAAAAGGCAGAGAAGGCTACACAAGGATCAGATTCTAGCGCGTATGTTCAGTAGTTCTGGGGTGGCTGGACCACTCACCAGTGGCTGATGTGTTTCCCTCCATAGCTGGGTAGATAGGACAGATTCTAAACGGCCCTGTTCCTTTCATTCTGAGATGCTGGGCAAACTTGCCTTTAGGAACCTACTTGCTTGTGCTAAGGAAGGCTCCGAGATGTGTATTTCGTTATAAAATGAGCTCACATTCGGAGAAACTACAAACCTAGAATGAATGGACTTGCTTTCCAGCTTGTCTCAGACACAGCAAGCATTGGCACTGACAAGGAAAGGAAAGAACTGGTACTTCCTTTGTCACAAGAGGGGATAAGGACATAGGATAGAGAGCTGGTGTGTCCCGAGTGTCTAGGTTTGATGGCCCATAGCTTCTTTTCCCTGTGCCAACTCTTTTATATTTTTTTTATAATATTTATATTTAAATATTTAAAATATTTATATTTTATAAATTATCATATAAGTTTTATTTATTTTTAATTAATCAATCCATTTGTTTACATCTCAAATGATATCCCACTTCCTGGTTGCCCCCCTGTGCCAACTCTTAATAGAACTGGAAGAGGTGGGTGGGGCTCTGATAAGGATCATGAAGCCTTGTGGGGAACTTTCTGGAAAGAGTGCTGTGCCACATTAACATAGCCGTGTGTGGGAAGCAATGGCACATGTTTGCCTCAGAGCAAGACCAAGAGGGATGATGATTCATGGACGCCTTCCTCCACCTCTCTCAACTTTGGAAGACCCGGCGGCTATTCAGTGACTGGGATGGTACCCTCATTTTTACAGCGGCCCATTAGTTACGGACCTTCCAGCATGTTAGACCTTGGCAGTTGCTATGCAGGCAAAGCTGAAGGTTAGGTGCCTCCTTGCTAAAGCCAGGATAAACCTCCGGCACAGGACTATTTTAAGCTTTGCCGTTGCGGTCTGTTACATGGCAAGTCTGGCAGGGCTGCTCTGCTCCTTCGTGATACAAGAGGAGTTCATGTGCATGTGTTTGACGTACTGTGCACTGCAGGATAGTTTGCTTTTATTTATTTATTTATTTATTGTTATTTATTTATTTTTTTTACTTATTCACTTTACATCCTGCTCACTGCCCCCCTCCCGGTCACTCTCTCCCACAGTCATTCCTCCCATCCTCCCTCCCCTTTGCCTCTGAGAGTGTGGGGGGTCCCCCTGGGTATCCCTCCCTCCCCTAATCCCCCCGTCCCCCGGCACATCAAATCTTCGAGGCTAGGTATATCCTCTCCCACTGAGGCCAGACAAGCTAGAAGAACAAATCCCACAGACAGACAACAGCTTTTGGGATAGCCTCTGCTCCAGTTGTTCGGGACCCACGTGAAGGCCAAGCTGCACATCTGCTACATATATGCAGGGGACCTAGGTGCAGCCCATGCATGTTCTTTTGTCAGTGGCTCAGTCTCTGAGAGCCCCAAGGGTCCAGGTTAGTTGACTCTGTTGGTCTTCTTGTGGAGTTCCTGTCCCCTTAGTGGCCTGCAGTCATTCTTCCTGTTCTTGCATAAGAGTCCTCAAGCTCCATCCACTGTTTGGGTCTGGGTGTCTGCATCTGTCTGAGTCAGCTGCTGGGTGGAGCCTCTCAGAGGACAGCCATGCTAGCTAGACTCCTGTCTGCAAGCATAACAGAGTATCATTAATAGTGTCAGGGATTGATGCTTGCCCATAGGATGGGCCTCAAGTTGGGTCGGTTATTAGTTGACCATTCCCTCAGTCTCTGCTCCATCCCTTATCCCATATCCCTGCATTTCTTGTAGACAGGATAAATTTTGGGTCAAAAGTTTTGTCGGTTGGTTGGTGTCCCTATCACTCCACTGGGGTTCCTGTCTGGCTACTGGAGGTGGCCTCTTCAGGGTCCATATCCCCAGTGTAGTGAGTCACCGCTGACTTCAGGTAAACATTCTTTTATCTGGAAGAGGGAAGACTTGGAAGCTGTAAGGGATGGGTTCTGATCTGGGAGCTGCTTTTCTTCACTGTGTCTGCTTGTCTTCTGGAAAATGGAGTATTTCCTTCAACCAGTCCGGTGTTGTGGGGACAAGAAGTAATAGAAACAGAGTGCTAATGTTGTTTTTAGCCCTTGGTACAGTCTCAATAAACAGGAGGGCTGCCCTGGTAGCAGGTCTCTTCCTGGTTCCTGGTTGCTGTGTTTATCCGTGTCTGTCACCACATTCAAGCCATGTTTCTGAGGCCCGTGACATCCAGAGCTAGGAGACCACAGTGGTTCACCTGTTTGTACAAGTCGAGTTTTATTGGATCACTGTTATGTTCTTTCATTTAAATATATCCAGCGGATTTTTACTTCCTGTCCCTTTACAGAAAATGTTTGCCTGCCGCTGCTTTGATATATAACTGCTTCCACCATTAGAGGTGCTCGACTTCTAAATTAGCTGTATTTATGCTCACATCTCTTTGTGTCCATTGTTTCTGTGCCACTAACTGTGAGGCTTAATTATAAGTTATGCCACCTGCTGAAGTAAGAGCTTCAACAGAGTGTGGCTGTGGTACACTCTGCCAATTCTTCCCAAATAACTAACGTCCCTTTCCTCCTTTGGCAGTAAAATCCCGGTTTCAGCCGGAACATGGCCACTAACAGCCGAACTCTTTCCTAGACTGTCTTACAGTTATATGACCATTTCTCACTGGAAGGAGGTGACTGGAAGCTGTGTATACAATGTATAATAGGTACATGACGTTAGAGAGAAAGGGGAATGTTTTCTCGGTACTCTTTCTTCTTTACGGTGATGATGCGAATGTGTTAACTGAAGAATTAAAGTGACCGTCTTGGACCATTTGGAGGAAGGGCCATTGGAGAATAACTGAGCAACTCTACAGAAAGAGTCCAGGATTCTAACAGCACGGGCACGCCCATATCAACCCTGGACCTTCAGGTTCAGCTGTCACATAGAGAGATGACCTGTTCTCTTGCTTAAGCCTCTATTACCCTGACATTTGGTATAGCAGGCAAACACATCTTACCATGTATAGTTGGATATTTCTATGAGAATTGAGGTGAAGGCATCTGAGAGAGTTGCCAAGAGTAAGTTGCTATGAAGTAGGGTGGGGAGGGAGGTGGAGGATTTAGTAGGAGTGTATAGAGGCATGAATATTATCGAAATACATTATATGAAGCTCTCAGGGAATTAATCATCATTAAACAATATTATTGAAAATATAGACAAAAATAATCCCAAAGGGTAGAGAGATAAATATTTTAAAAGTCCCAATATTAATTATGGCATGAAGTTTTTTTAAAACTCATCTGTAAATAAGGAAACTTAGAAATTGAAAATAGTAGAATTAAGAAATTATTGCATAAATGTATAGTTATGTAAGAAAATAAGTCTTTGTTCCTAGCTCGACATTAGTTCATGACTTTCTAAGTCCCCAGGACTTACACATAAGCTTCCCCGCTTTATGGATTCAATTGTATACCTTCAGGGTTGTCCTGCTTCGTTCCTTAGTTGTAAGTCAACCCCCATATTCTGATTAACATGATTTAGAATTGATCCATAACCTAGACCATACTGAATAAGAGTTGCTGCATCATACTGAAAAAAAAAAAAAAAAGCTTGTGAGTGGCCATTACCATAGCATAGGAGATGATAGTCTTTAAAACCCCATCATGGAAATCTGAGACTGATTTAATTGCTCAAGGTGGTTAAGGCCTAATGTTAGTTGTAACCAGTGTTTTGCTATATTTTCTCTTTATACTCTAACTTCAGTTTCTCGGATCTCCAGGCCATGTTTACAATAAAGTCCGTGATCTTTGCCCTAATCACATGCAGAGGTTTTTGATCTGTATTTTACTGACTTTGTCAAACGATAAAAAAGTGCAGAAGATAGTGGTATGCAGGTGGTCCTGAACTGAGCCTGTGGCTCTATGGAAGGCAGAGCATCAGGGCATCAGGGCATCCGGGCATCCGGGCAACTGTCCCAGCCCATAGTTACCTAAGGGCCAGAAAATCAGCTGAGACATCGGAGCAGTCCATCATGAATGAAAGATGAAATAATTCATGGTTTTAACTTCTCTCCATGGTAGAACCACAGGCATTGATAGACCCCATTGTCACATTTTACATTTTAATATCCTTATAACACCAGGAAGTCAAATAGTCTTGACATTTTTCCAGGATAGCAGGAGGTCTGTTGTCTGGGTACCATGGGGACTGAGATCTGACATTATGATAGCACTTGAGGGGCCACTGATAGCTGCTGTCCCAGATGCCCCTGCTCATCTGAATCACAGGGATGTTCTAAGTGGTGTTGTTAGCATTGCATATTATTTTCTTCTCTACTTAATACAAAGTTCTAAGTCCATTCTTCATAAGAAAGTAAATATCCATTTCATAGAAATACAGGACTTGAAGAATTCAGTTTTGTCTGACCTCAGACTTCAGAAGGTTTGGAAGTATATAACCCGGGGACCCCTGATACTTTAGAGGGGTCATTTTGATAAGGTTGTATTCTTTTAAAAGCTTCTGGTTATTTCATTCAACTGCTGGTTTACTCTTTAAATAAAGGCTCTGGCCATGAATATGACCTGCAGCCAAACAGTCTATCACATTGGTTAGTAGTTGATACCTGTACTATGCCGGAGAGACACCAAGTTTTTTTTTTTTTCATAACCCAGGTTATCCTTCTTTATCACATACATCACAATTAATTTTCCTTTGTATTATTAATTAATTAATTAATTAATTGGCCTTTGTATTAGACACAGTTTGGAATGACTTAGTAATTCTGTCAGTTTGGGATTAGTCCCAGTGTAATCAGTCTAGTCTCTAAAGAGCAAAATCAGGAATTACATTTTTCACTGATCCTTTTTCAATTCTAAGAAACATATTCTTTAAAAAAAAATTGCCACCAATTTCATACAACTAAACCAAAGGTCAAAAATCTGGGAACGGACTTTTACTTTTGAGCCCAACTGCAATAAATCCTGGACTATAATTTGCTGGAAACTACAGATCAAATAGAATTTGAAGTTGGCAAACTCACTCCACAATAACAGTCTGCTTTCCGTGAAGCCTGGTTCTTGACTCTGATTTTGATCTGCCCTTTGAGGATAGAGTGGAAGTCTTTTCCTGCTTAGGGACAGTGAAGTGATTGAATCAAATCTTGGCGTTGGTATTCAAGAAGGAAGGGCACCTTAGTCTTCCACGTATCTCAGTTGAGTGCTTGCCTTACACTTGGGAAGGTATTTCCTTGCTTGGAACCTTGTCTTATAGAATCTAATTATTAAACACTAACAAAGGTAGGGGTGTTGAAAATGGCTGACACCTCATCCTCGGGTACTTCAAAAGAATATCACAGCTAGCAAAAGAAAACATCCTTCTAGATGGTGGATTAGATAATTAGTGCCTCCCCGCCCCAAAGTGGCACTGCTTAGTTTGAGATAGAAGGGAAAGGACAGCCTCAAGGAGTGGCCAATTCCTTCTCCTTTTCAAATTAGGGAGGGAGGGAGAGAGACAAGTGTGTTCATGCATGAGTGAGTGTGTGTGTGTGTGAGCGTGCGCGCGCACACATACATGTCTATGTGCATGTTTTTGTATAAGGGGGTCTAAACAGAACACTAAGTTGCCCTAAGAAGGTTGGGCTCAGCTTCCATGGGTAGGAAAAACAGGCACTGGGCTGGCGCCTCTTTGTCCCTGTCCCTGGGAGAAGCTGCTCCTTGGCTAATTGGTCTGAGAAAGTGAGAGCTTCCTCTGAGCGCTCTGTAATTGTTTAATCTTCTGCTTGCTTGTTTAATCCTCCAGTTGACACATCGAATTTGCTTCGTCATGGCTCTAATTCTGTGTTGTGGAGAGAGACATTTCCCTGTTCTTACTTCGTTCCTCTCCCTACACATATTCACTCGTAGAGGGCATAGCAAGTCTCCAGAGGATTAAAAGAAAAATTCCGACACGTTACACTAAGAAATGTTAAAGTCTGTAACCAGATATTGACTGACCTTTCTAAGAAAAATTCAACAGGAATTAGCATCAACAGATGGTCAGCAGCAGTGAGCATGAGACCCTGAGTCACTCGCCAAGAATGAAAAGTCTCTAGGCCAAAATGTATTTATAGGTGTGAGGGCCGCACCAGCTGTTTGTCACGGTTGCTAGGTGACAAGTTATTACAAATCCTTTTTTAAAAGCTTGTTACATAGGACGATGACGTGGCTAACTTTCTGAAAAATACTTTTTGCTTCGATTTATATGTATTTCCTATCGCTAATAAAAATCACACTGTGAAATAGTCTCCCATAGTGCTCTGCCAGGAATCTTCTAAATATGTTTTAAAATGATGATTTGATCACAAATTCACACATGACTATGACAAATCTACAAAGTTACCAGAAAAGTATGTGTATGGGAAGCACTGTACCAAGCGAGCTATATCCCTAGCCCTTTCTGCTTGTCTCAGAGAGGTCAGAAGTGTCCGCCATTTTTTTTAATGTGATTTAAAATCTAATGGGGCGTGAGCACTACAAAGATCATAAACCCATCACCACAGAATTTCTGCATGAGAACAATATAAAAAGCATGACTGTCAGTAACAGATCTCCTCAGCCCCATTCTCTGGGATAAAATGGAGAGCAGCACACCAGTCCTGACTTGCAGAGTGTTGAGATGACTTGCTGAGAGAAAAGGACCACGTGGTGATTATCTGAGACAGTGCTCGCTGATGGAGCGCTTAGCAGACCGCAGTCTTGGCCATCATTATCCAGAAGGATATCATTTAGTCTGAGCAGCTGGCCTTAGACTGTAGGATTGCTAGTGGGGACTGCATGGAAACTGCCAATGTGCTTGAAAGAGAGACGAGGAACCTTGATTCCTTAGGCCCAAGTTTGGCCTGGAACCAGGGCTGCTCTTAACATGTCTTTATTTTGACTCATTTAGTTGTAGTTAGGGATGGATGGCCTTTGCCATTCATCTCTGAAGCAATCTGTATGTTCCAGTGTGGACGGTGTACTTCCTGGGCTGGTCACTCGTGGTCTGTCCTGTGACCTTGAGCCACACAGATGAAGAATCTAGACTTCAACTTCTTAGGCAGTAACCTGGAATAGAATAAATCAGATGTGATGACTAAATGAGGTTATTGAGTTTCTAAGAGGAGCAAAAGTGCCTGTCCCCTGGAAGGTGTTGTCTGTGGTAGCTTCATGCTGCATTGCACCCTGGACTTGAAATGGGTTACTGTGGTTAGTTGAATTATTATTCAATCTCCCTGGATCTTTTCAACAACAACAACAACAACAACAACAAGAAGTTACCTAAATAAAAAGTCTTGCTAATCCATGTAATCTTATTCTATAATTATTTTTAATAGTTGTCTACCTCATAATTTAAAAATGTACAGTTTTCCATTATTTTAGCTTAAAAAGTGTTAGTACTTTGTTTTGTTACAAATGGCAGAACTAAAAGCGAAAAACAGCTTTATGCAAAAGGAAATTGGCATTAGTCTGTGGATGGCCTATCCTTGCACATTGCTTCTTGGTCTTAGCAGTACCAAGAATTCAAACTGGACCTTCAAAATTCATTTATATTCTAGCCCCTCCCCCAACACACACACACACACACACACACACACACACACACACACACACACATACACATACACTCACTCACACACACACTTTGTTTTTTCCTCTCTCTCTTCCCCGTCTCTTTGGTAGTTAAAAATATGTGAAAGAATTTAAATTTTGATATATTAAAAATATATATTGTTTTGAAAAATAGTCTTAAGTTTTAAATATACTTTGCACTTAACCACATAGCTACAAGTTTATCCCATAAGGTCTATAGCAATGAAAACATAACATTTTTTTATTTAACAAGTTTGTCTCTCTTATCCAACCCCCTACTTAGTTTTCAAATTAATCTTTTTCTAGTAGCTTGAGATTAAAAGCTATCTCTAACAGGTAACTTTCATGTGTGAAGTCTCTCTCTCTCTCTCTCTCTCTCTCTCTCTCTGTGTGTGTGTGTGTGTGTGTGTGTGTATGTATGCACACACATGTGTCATGTGTGTATGAGTGTGTTCTCAGGCACTATGTCATCACGTGTAATCTTAATGGTTGAGGGCTATGCCTCCTCATTTGAAGTCTCTGGAGTCAGGAATAGTAACCGTTATTTAAATTAAAAAAAAAAATGTCACCGGGGGATTTTAAGATAAATATTTAAATTAAAAAAAGGAATAGTAACAGTAAGTGGACTTGGTGTGTCCACACTGGAATACGAGGAGTGAGGTGCTCACAAGAGACCTTACTTTTTGAAAATGACACCAAGACTCACTTATTTTGATACGAGTGTTGTTAGTGGGCAAACCCTAGCTAGCACATCTCCCCTCTTTCAGAAAGACAGTTTATTTTTAAAGAGTGTTGACTGGCCTGTCTCCTAATCTTAGAGAACCCCCTAATGGAGAACACTGTGTCCTACACCGTGAAGCCACAGGCAGCACATGAGAATTCCATCAGGTTAAGTGCTAAACTACAGCCAGCACCTTTTACTGGGCATGATAGCACATACCCATAATTCCAGCCCTCTGTAAAGTATGAAATCTGAGAATCAAGGGTAATAGGCTAGCCTTAGTTACATAGCAAGTTCAAGGCTACCCTGAGCTACCAAAACACTGAAACAAACAAAAATAAAACCTCAAGCCTTGCTTTACTAACTTTATATTTTTAAAGATTATCTGTTTTGTGTGAGTCTGTGTACATTACTGTAGTTATCCAAAGAGGCTAGAGGTGTTGGATCCCTCTGGCTCTGGAATTTCAGGCAGTTGTGCGCTGCATGAAGTGGGCGTTCTTGAAACTAAGCTCTGGTCCTAGGGTAGTGCAGTGTATGCTCTTAACTGGTGACCCGTCTCTCCAGCCCCAATAACTATAATTTTAAAGGAAAAGAAGTACAAAATAATGCAAAAGACACACACAAAAGTTTTTTTGTTTGTTTGTTTTAAAGCCATCCAGACCTATTTGGGTTTTGAAACCTACTGAACAATTGAATCAGGGCTGCCTTTTGGAAGCCTGGTTGTAAAAGTTGCCCCCAGGACCAGGGCAGAGCTTAGTTCAGAGATGATTTTTCTAGGCTATTCAGCCAAGACCTCATCGGATGCTCCAGCAATGACTGTGGATTTTGAGGATTTTCTAGTTGAGTTGGTGGGACAAGGAGTCTTCTTGGCTTCTATGCGTTCATTATGCATAGAATTATCTGCTGTCTGAGTTCCTCATGCAGGCACACCTATGAATCCTCTGCTGAGAATGTCGGGAGATTCCCCTGCAGACCTACTAAGTGCACTCTCTATTCATCTACTCTTGGGACTGCAAACTCCTCACTCTTGGATCAGTTCAGGGAGATGACAGATCCCGCCTGGGTGGCTCCCCCCTGCTCTGGGTGGCTCCCCCCTGCTCTGGGTGGCTCCTCCCTGCTCTGGGATCTGGAAACTGTTAAGGCAGTGAGCTAGGCAATCATAAGAGTTTTGGTTCTTCATGTCTCTCTCCTTCTTTGCCTAATGCTCAGGGAAAGGAGTAAATCTATCTAGCCCCTTACATACCATCTTGTCCTAGCAAACGTCTCTCTCTCTCTCTCTCTCTCTCTCTCTCTCTCTCTCTCTCTCTCTCTCTCTCTTCAATAGTACTTCTATAGTATTTGCTCACAGTGACTTTTAGGGTAAGAAACATGTGGTTCAGAGTGCCCAGGAAACTTATTCTTGCAAGTTTCTGAGCTCCTCCGAAACTGCTCTGCCAGGATCTTCTCAAGTGAGGCCCGGGCCCATTGCAGTTGCCTGGAAGCCAGACACCACGAATGAAAAACTCCGAAGGGTGGACTTCAACACATCATGCGCATAACTAGTTATAGTTTACCAGGACAATGGAGGCAGAAAAAGCAAGGATATTGGCTTAAAATTCAATTCAAAGCTCCTTCCTGTTGATAAAGGGGCTGTGTGTCCAAGGAGCCATCATGATTATGTTTACAGACCATAAACTCTTCAGCTGTTGGCAAAGAAGTTTGAGGCTAAGGATTGATCAGTACCTTGCTAAAAAGACTAAAGAAAACTTAGGTAAATGGCATTGAGATCTCTCTCTCTCTCTCTCTCTCTCTCTCTCTCTCTCTCTCTCTCTCTCTTATCTATCTATCATCTTATTTATTTATTTATTTATTTATTTATTTATTTATTTATTTAGAGAGGAAGATTTGCAGATTCTGGGCCAAGCCTCTTTGAAAGCTGGAGTGGCTACAAGGGGACTGGGATCTGTGCAGTGACATAAACACCACAGGACTAAAGGCTTGAGGGTCCTGGGAAACTGAGGCTGGTAGGAACCAGGGGTGACGCTTCGGTGGAACTTTGCTTGTGGCCACAGTGTACCACTGGCTCACTGATAAGAATCAGAAAGTTGGGAGGGAGTCACGGCACACCATGAACTTTACTTTGTTTTAAACCTGGAGTTTGCATGTTCTGTCTGAAAGCAAGGAAGAGATATTAACAATAACACTGGTGGTAACTAAATTTACTCCCTGAGAGGAACTTCCATCATAGATGGTGTATGGTCTTTGGTTAAGAACTTAGTAAAATCTAGAACTGTTTCGAAGGCTAAAGTGTGTGATGGTTCCCTGTGTGATGGTGGGGCCTTGCTGTGCATATCAGTTACTGCAAGGATGATGGATAAAGACCCCCATAGAGAAAAGACATTTCCCAACCTTTGTCCAGGATTCACAGAGATGACTTCTCTGTGACGTGTTTCCCAGGCTTTCTAGGAAAACCTAGAGTTTCGTGATGGAGCAACAAGTGGCGTGCAGACGTCACTTGTGCTAACCCCCGGCACTACGCACGGGTCTTAGTTTCCGCTGAGTATTTGGATTCTACCCATGGTATGCTCTGTTTTCCTGGAAAGGCTTCGTCTTGCACGAACCCACACTGGTGTTAATCAATCACAGTTCTTTTTCTCTTTGTTCTAGGAAGAGGCAAACAGGGAATGTTCCTTATTCTCAATAATAACGGTTTTTTTTTTTTTTTTTTTTTTTTTTTTTTTTTTTTTTAAGGGTAGCAATGAATTTATTTGTTGTTCGAAGAGTCACGTTATTTAAGTACAGTGGTATTGGAAATCAGGAATCTTGTTCTTAGGTCTTGCTTCTGTCCCTGAGTAGGTGAGACAACTTGGATGGGTTTAATGGTCTCCGTCTACAACACGAAGCAATGTGAAAAACTGACATTATGTCTGACCTCGTTCCAAACTGTGTAACTCTGTTACCCATAAAAATGTGGTGATGTAAATGAATGCTTGACTCACTTGGAGACTATAGAGATGTGTACTCCTATAATAATCCCTGATTAATTTTTTATGTTTATGTGTGTGGGTGTTTTGCCTGTATACTGTGGACTGCATACATGCTCACATGTCGAGGTTAAAAGAAGTAGTTGATCCCTGGAACTGGAATTACAGATGGCTGTGAGCTGCTGAGTGCATGCTGGGATCCAAACTTGAGTCCTCTGAAGGAGCAACAAGTGCTCCTCGCTGCTCAGCCGTCTCTCCAGCTCCTCACTCTACACGTCATCACAATTATATTTCAGCCAGCAATTCTTTGTTTGTTTGTTTGGTTTGGTTTTGGGTTTTCGAGACAGGGTTTCTCTGTATAGCCCTGGCTGTCCTGGAACTCACTCTGTAGACCAGGTTGGCCTCGAACTCAGAAATCCGCCTGCCTCTGTCTCCTACGTGCTGGGATTAAAGGGGTGCACACCCCCGGCACAGCCATCAATTCTTTTGGGCCCATGGTCCATAAATGTGAAGTGATACCCTTTTTTCATCCCTGAATTCATATTTTATATTCAAGTCCCACCTCCATCAAGTCATATTTGATACAATCTGAACATTTATTCTTGTCTCCACATTTATTACCTTTTCCAAAATCACTTGTCTAGATAGTATTTTTCAATCTGTATACAATGGATTCTGTTGAGATTATAACAATTCAACTGTCAAGGAGATTATTTGTTTTGCTAATATCAATGTTGGAAATAATGCGATGTGTTTTTTAAAAAAAATTACATGAGATTTTTCTCAAGGTGGAGAAACTGAGCAGCTTCTCACACCGTGAAAGCCAGTCACAAATTGAGTATTTTCTTCCCAGCGAATGATACAATCTGTAGACATTTACAGAGAAACAATGGCATGGGTTTTCAAGCTTTAGAAATAATTAATGTATTCATCATGATGAGAGGCACAAAGGGGAAAACTGATCATATTTTTACTGAAAATGTGAAGAAATTAACAGATAATGTCCACTCAAAGTCCATCAAAAGGTCCTTAACATGACCTTTGTGGTAGGAATTGACTATTATACCAGGCTCATTTCCAATGTTAGGGCATCACTTACTAAATAAAATATATGATATCATCCTTAAGACACGAGTCCTAAAGGCAGCCTTCAGGGTAAAGTTCTAGCATCTAAACAAAGTAACCTCATTTGTTTGTGTGTGTGTGTGTGTGTGTGTGTGTGTGTGTGTGTGTGTGTGTGTGATGACTGGGGAAAGATACTTCAGAATCATAGGGAGTCCTGGGCTGGTGAGGTGCTCAGCAAAGACATTCGATGGAGAACCCTTGGCAACCTGGGGCTAATCCTAGGAATCCACTGAAAGGTGGGAAGAGAGAACACACTTTGCAGAGTTGACCCCTGACTTCAGCTCATATTTTGTGGCATGTTTACACATGTGACACAGCGTGTATCCACATACATTCTAATTTTGTCTCCAAAATTAAAAAGGGGTATAGTAAGACACCATTGAATTAACAGTTTTCTAGAGTTGGCCAGCTACTGCATATATGGAGAACACATCGTTGGTGTTATTAATAGTTATATATCTGATGCTCCTGGATCTTTAAATGTGCTGTGGCTTCTTATCCTTAGGGTTTAAGTTTTTAACAAGTGCTGCAAGACCCAACATAGCCTATGCTTCCTCCCCATAAGTTTTACTCATTGTTTTTTCTCTTGATTCATGTTTCTGGCACATCTGGAGGCTAGACAGGGTAGAAATCTCATCTATTCTAGGGTCTCTATATATACTGTGATGTTCTATAGTCATCACGTGGGGTAAAGTACCTATTCACCCCAGATCTGAGCTGAAACAATGGGGTTATTTAGGAGCTATGTCCCAGAGTCCCACCCTGGCCTCCCTCATGTTCCCCATGTTGGAGTCAGATAACTACTTGTGTAGCTAGTTGCTTCTGTCGGCATCTAAGCTTTTTGAGTTGGGTATCTGGCTGGTTAGCTCTCTGAGCTCAGAGCATAATAAGACCAACAATAATCTTCAAGACGTATTTGCTGAAGCTATGACTGTTCGGTGGTTGAACACTGACTGTTGTTGGTGTTATTGTTACTGTCGCTGATATTCAATTACATCTCTTTCTTTCTTTAGCTGGGAAGTCATCAATTCCAAGCCAGATGAGAGACCCAGACTGAGCCACTGCATTGCAGAATCATGGATGAATTTCAGCATATTTCTTCAAGAAATGTCTCTTTTCAAACAGCAGAGCCCTGGCAAGGTAAGTTTTAAAATACTTAATGCAACTTGGGAACAAATGAGGTGACCTATTTCAGTGGGTAAAGACTCTCTAATTTGAACATGCTCAGACATGGTCACATGTGAAATTTGTAAGAATTTATGTATTATAGAGATTTATTTAGCCCACTACTTAGAAGGAATTGAGATAGGGCTTTGCCATATTTAAAACCAAAAGGAAACAGAAAAGGGGTGTTGAACTTTGGTTATCATCTGTGGTCTGGTTCTGAAATTGAAGGCAGTTGGGATAAACGCAGTCCTTTTAGGGGTTCAGAGGTAACAGAGTCTCACTTATAATCTAAAAATGTAGTCCAGATTCTGGTTTGGTTTATTGTAAGGAAGCTTGCTGAGTGTGGCACTCAAAGTGGTCCCAGCACTTGGGTCGGTAGGAGGGTCATGAATTCTAGTGAGATTGGGCTACACAGCAAGACCCCACCTGGAGTAACCACACAGAGAAAGGGTGACAAAACCAAATGAGCTTTGACAAAAACATTCATTGTGGTTACACAACTGGAAGAAGAGTGAGTTTTTGTTTATTTGGTTTTTTTTCTTTTGTTTTGTGATTGAGATAAACTCCCACTCAGGAAGAGTCTCAAGTGATGAGAGCGACAGCATGGACAAATGCACACATGAAGATTGTGGTCAGGGCTTTACCTGGGTGAGGGGCAGGGCCATTAACAGACATCGATGTTCAACATCTCTCACTGTTTTTAAGATTAAATTGTCCACCAGTGGTTGCGAAGTAGAGCTAGAAATACCAGCATTAAGATCCCCTCTATGTGCTATGTATAGGCAGTCTCCTAATGTCACCAGAATTAAGTCATAGAACAGCGCCCGGAATATTTCACCCATTTGAACTGGCAGTGCTGGATATTTAAGACTTTCTTTAACCACAGTCAGTTTTGGAATTGATAAACATGCGAGGCGCAACAGATTTTAGTGCTTATTTGACCAACATGACATGATCATATATAGTGTTGGAAGATTCTCAACTCACAATATCTACTGTAACTGGAATGAAGAACCAGTTAACCTGAAGTTTAGAGTCCTTGTTCTTTCTCTTAAGCAGGTTTTGGCCAGAGATGTGTATCTCTTCCTATTTTTTGAAAGCCCCTTAGTGAATTTGCTTGGCAGTTTAATTCAGTAACTTCCCTTTAAAAATAATGCATAAAAAATTAGACACCTTCTGAGCAGAGTGTAGAAAGCTAGTGAAGACTAAAGAGGAGACCTTTCTATATTGATGCTTCCCATGTGGCCTAGGACAGTTTTCTAAGACTGTTTTAAAATGTCTTAAGACAACCAAAGATTTTGCTCTTGCTCATTGACGGAGAGGAAAAAATAGAATTCACTACAGAAGATTCATTTCACTTGGTTTAGTTTTGGGTAACCAGATGTGGGTGGATACAGTTAGGGAGGATTGTGATGTTCACAGTTTATGGCAGAAGTTTACCAGCAGTACAGTTTACATCAGACTCATACAGGCACTCCCATACCATGTGTGCGTCTGTCTGTGGATTTCAGTGGGTTTACGGTAGTAGTTTGAAGTTGCAGGTTTACTTCTCAGGGTGGGTAAAAGTTATTCCTGGGGACCTGTTACTATTTGAGTCTCTTGCATCTGGCAGTAGTATATCAACAGGCCTGAGGAAGGGAACTTGTCATTCCAGAATTAGCTCCTCTGCCTGCAAATTGATTATTCCGGAGTGTTCAAATGCTTCCTCGGTGTTGCTAAGTATAAAAAGTGCCGTTGAAGAAACATGTGGCATATAAAATACAACAGACACGCCATGCGTGTTCTACTGTGCCTTACTGTTGTGGCTAACTGTCCCATGCTATTTCTGTTACTTCTAGTTTTGCCTCCTGGTCTGCAGTGTGTGCACGTTTTTTTACAATCTTGGGAAGTTACATTCCTGGGGTCATACTCAGCTACCTACTGTGTAAGTATAGTAAAAAAAAAAAAAAAAAAAAAAAAAAAAAAAACGCTTGCCTAATTTGTATGACATGTACGGCTTCATTAGTGCCTCTCAGGTCCTCTGCTTAGTTTGGAAGGGTAAAGGTAAGCTCTGAATTATCTAACAAGTCTCCTAAGCATAACATTTCTCCCGTCCCCTAGAGACAGTTATACTTAAACATCTGGAAGCACTGATGCAAAATGCAGGGTCATAAAACGTAATGTTAAATTATACATTGAATATTTAACTAAGCAATATGCCCCACTCTGCACAAATATACCTACATTTCTGCCTTTGTGCATGTTTGTGGAACCAAAGGTAAAATCACAGTGAGATACCACTGCAACTCTGCCACAAAGGCCTAAATTAAGAACATCGCATCAAATATAAAGCAATGATATAGAGCAGCTCTAATTCTTGCTTATTAGGGGTAGGTAGATAGACTGGTGCAATCAGAAAACTGCATGGCTGTGTCTACTGTAGAGCTGGCTGTCTCACCATTAGATATTTACTCAAGAGAAACAGAAGGATACATCCTGCAAATAGTTATACCCGAATGTTCATGGCAGCTTTGGTTTTAGTAGCACAGAGAGATACAGTTCACGCTAGCCTTACAGAGACACAGGTAAACCATGCTCTATCCATATAATGGATCATTACCCAGCCCTGAAAATTGATACATGCAATATTATAGATAAATCTCAAAGTAACTGGGCTGAACAGAAATGCCAGAGCATGTACTATATATTTCTATTTATATATAATTCTAGAACAGTCAGAATGTAGATCAGTGGTTGCCAGGGAATTTTGGGTGGGATCAGGAAGGGACACGAGGCAGAAAGGAAGGATTTAATAATGACATGAGGCAACTTGCTTGCAGTACACTTTTTACTGTCTTGATTGTTCCAAGGATTCTTAGTTGATCACATGTCTCGACTTATCCAATTATAACTTTGTATGTAAGTTGTTACATGTATGGAGATCTCCACATTATATATTCCACTATTCCTAAAATACATGGAGATCTGGCTGTTAGCTCTCAGCAGGGCAGTATCTCTGCTAACCCCGCATTTCCTTTCTTACACTGGCTTTTGAGTTTCACATATACTCCACTGGGCTCTAATGATGACTAAGGGAGGATACTGCCCAACAACTACCAAACAGCAAACACTGAATGCACAGTAGAGCCAGCGTGGCACTCTTCCCTTCTGTATTCCTAATGCACGGCACACCTGACAAATGATTGACGATCCGTCCAGTCTTCCACCTAGACCTTACAGTAGTTACTGGATCCCCATTGTGTAGGAAATAAGTGAGAAACGTGCTGGCAAAGGAGAGATGGGAGCAATTCTCCATCTTGTTTGTGCTGAGCTCAACTGTATGCCCAGCTACAGCTACCCACCAAACACCATCCCAGCATCGCTGACAAGAAGCTAAGAAGAGGTAATCATGTTCCCATGATAAATGGCAACGTTAAACAAAAGTAAGATTTTAGCTGAGGACAGTGGTTATAAGTTTTTATGGTGTGTGTGTGTGTGCGCGCGTGTTTGTGGTAAAGTATGTTTTTATCACAGTACCACAGAGTAAGAATAAAAATTAGAAGCGTACTTGATGAAGGGATTACTGTAACAACACAGCTGCTACTTTCCCCATGCATGAAACATGATCTTGTAAAAGACTGAAATGTAAGCATTCAGAGTGAATACTTCACCTGTGTTATTCTCTTCTTTATTTTTCAGTACTGTTTGCTTTTTTGTGTCCACTGTTTAAATGTAATGATATTGGACAAAAAATATACAGCAAAGTCAAGTCCATTCTATTAAAACTAGATTTTGGAATTGAGAATATATTAACCAGAAGAAACGTGAGAGATCTGGTAGGTCTAGTTTGAATATTAGTTGTGTGTGTGAAAAATGGGACTTTTTCCTCCCCGTGTCATCTGTGTAGTCTTTCCTTCTTCAGGCTTATAATCTTTTCTCAAATGGACAGTTCAGTAGATTGACTTTTAAAATATGTATTGTGCCTGTTCCTAAATGGGACATGGATATAATCACCCCACCCTGGCAAGGAGCAATCACCAGAGGGAATGAAAAGATTTTGAGAGCCAGAGGGTCGGCTCAAGAGGACACAGCAGTTGCAGCCATGAACTCACTCCCATAGAGTAACCTGCACAAGCAGCACATGAGACTGTGCCTGTCAGCATCTCATCCTGGAAGTACATCTCATCGCAGTCCTTCCTGAAGTACACTGACACATAGCAGGGGCTGCCAGGAGGGGACTCACTTTCTTCAGTAGTGTAGCACCGACACACTGCCCATACTTCAGTAAAGATTCCCTCCCGTGTTCATCCAGCCAACCCCATTTAAACTCAGGGGCGCACAGAGTGAAGACGAGAGAGTAGGAGAGGTGTTGGAAGGAGGGCATCAGTAGAGGGATAGGGGACGACGAAGCAAGGCAACAGGGAGGCGAAGGACCAACATTCATTATACACATACACGAGACTGTCAAAGGACGAAAATGTAAATAAGTCAGAAAATACACAGATTGGCAGGGGAAGGAGAAAGGGCTTCAATAACAACTCTATGTTTTGTTATATATGATGTACTTTATTTTATTTGGGTTGGGTTATTGAAAATTTCAGAAGTAAGGATAAGTGTGGGAGCCATCTAAGAGAAGACTGAAATAACGAGGGAGAAAAAAGGGGAGTTCTAGTGTGATTAATGAAACTAATATATATATATATATATATATATATATATATATATATATATACACACATACACATACACATATACATATATTATATACATACATACATATTTTATATATAATTTGTTATACATTTAATTATATATATATATATATATATATATATATATATATATATAAACATACACACATACATATATATGTCTTTACAGTTTCTCAGGTTATAGGATGCATCAGAATGACCTGGAGTGTACAGCACAGTACAGACTCTGACTCAGGAAGTCTAGGGTAGCACCTAGAGTACTAGTCTAGAGTCTGCATTGTCACTGAGTTCCCAGGGCTGCTGCTCCTGCTGGGTTATCTGTGAGAACACAGATGTTGACCATTTCCCCTGGAAAGCAAACATTTGCAAATCTGTGTCGCTTCTTCAATACAAACAGTTACAGGGAAGCACTGGAATGTACAGCTGGATGTGGGGAGAATATATTAAAATAAGCGCACTATGTCTAAGCTTTGGCGGAAACTAAACACCCCCCCTTTTTTCCTCAACAGAAGCAGATAAAGAAAAGAGTCACAAGGATGACAGTGAATTAGACTTTTCAGCACTTTGTCCTAAGGTATTTTTGGTCAATTTGTTTCTGTGTGATTTGGCCATTTATTTTCATAAAATAGACTGATTATCCTAATAGATTTATGTATAACACAGTTTATCTTCTGTTTTATGAGATGACTGAATAATCTCAAAGGAAAATGATCACTGATTTTTTTTTTATTTTAAAATTTAGGGGTGTTTAATACAGATTTTTAAAAAGATTTTCTGTAGTCACTGGTATTTCTGTTGACACAGATTAGCCTCACAGTTGCTGCCAAAGAGTTATCTGTGTCAGACACAGATGTGTCAGAAGTCTCTTGGACTGATAATGGGACCTTCAACCTTTCAGAGGGATATACTCCACAGACAGACACTTCTGATGGTAAGCTGACGCGTCTGGCTTCTCTTACTTTTATTGGGTCTGAATACAGGAAAGACTGCTTAACTTCCGACAACCTCTGAGTGGTTCATAAAATCTGGACTATTGGCAGAGAGGACATAACTTCGATTTAAATGTGAATAAAGTATTGGTACCTGGTGCAGCCCGCCTGAACCTTGAAAGAACTGTGATAAGTGAAAAGAAGCTAGACACAGAGGCCACTTATTTATAATTGTAGTTAAATGGACTCTCCAGAATAGCCAAGTCCATATAGAGGAAAAGCACATCACTGGTTCCTATTGAAATATTATGGAATATGGCACCTGATGCCAAGCCTGAGGACCCAAGTTCGATCCTTGGGATCTCCATGGTGGAAGGAGAGAAACTGCTCCTGGAAGTTGTCCTATGACCTTCACACATGCACTGTGGCACCCCCTGGCACACAAATAATTAAAATATAACCTTAAAAGTAGAAATAAAATCAGTCTGCCTTCTAATCTCACATTGTCTACAAATGTCTCGAATGTTAGTATAACATTGGATATACCAGAATTCACAATATCTTTCATTGAAGTGTGCATTCTTTTCTCTACGTTTACATGGGTTACAGGAATTCAACTCAGGCTGCCAGATTCCTCTTTACCCACTGGCCCATCTCACTGCCTCCTTCCATGATCATATATATCTTCTTTGGCTTAAGATAGTTGCCATCTTAAGGGCAGGATGGAATGATTATGATGGACACTGTATTAGTTACTTTACCCATCGTTGTGGCAAATACCTGATAAAAACAACCTGGAAAAGACTTGATGTAGGCTCACCCCTTGGGGGTAAAGTCCATCAGGGTGAGATCTGCTCTAGCTGCAGTAGCAAGACACGAGGCAGATGCTCATGCTGTGTCTGCAGTCAGAAAGCAGATAGAAACACAAGCTGGTGCTCGGCTTGCTTTCCCGTTTTCGCATCTTTTTATTCAGTCACCCATGTGCTAACAACGTTCAGGGTGATCTTCCCTCCTCAGTTAAAGCTGTCTGGAAACACTGACATGCCCAGAGGAGCGTCTCCTATGTAATTTTAAGTTAATCAAATTAACAATGAAGACTATCAGAAACACCATAAACTTTAGTTAAACCCCATAGCTCATACTAGGCAAAGTTGAATATCCTTATATACACTATTTTATGCTTAATAGGAAAGCTAAAAACACAAGGAACATATATATATAGTATTTGTCTACTTGTGGAGAGATACTGCCATAGTTTCAGTAGGGGTCTAATATGTGGGATTCTAGTGGGGGTCTACAGTGATTCTAGTAGACTACTAGTTGTGGCTGCTCTGAGGGTTCAGGTCAGAGTCACTGTAGACAGCTCTTACTTCAGATGTGTTCTGGCACTCACTCACCATCTCTGTTACACATTTTATAGATCTTGACCGGCCCAGTGAGGAAGTTTTCTCTCGAGATCTTTCAGATTTTCCATCTCTGGAAAACGGGACGGGAACAAATGATGAAGATGAATTAAGTCTTGGCTTACCCACAGAACTCAAGAGAAAGAAGCAACAGTTGGACAGTGCTCACAGACCGAGCAAAGACAGGCAGTCAGCAGCTGGCCTCTCACTTCCTCTCAAGAGCGACCAAGCCCTTCACTTGATGAGCAACCTGGCTGGGGATGTCATCACAGCCGCCATGACAGCTGCCATCAAAGACCAGCTAGAAGGGGCCCGGCAGGCACTGGCTCAGGCGGCCCCCACCCCAGGAGAGGACACAGACACTGAGGAGGGAGATGATTTTGAACTACTTGACCAGGCAGAGCTAGATCAAATTGAGAGTGAGCTGGGACTAACACAAGACCAAGGGGCAGAAGCCCAGCAAAGTAAGAAGTCCTCAGGCTTCCTTTCAAATCTCCTTGGAGGCCATTAACCGGGAAGCAGCTTGCAGCAAAGCACAGATAAACCACCCAAAAATTTCAAACAAGCAGGGGGAAAAAAATGGAAAAAAAATTGAATTGTAAGCTTTAATTACTTTAGGTTATTTTTGTTTTGTTTTGTTTTCTTTTCCCTTCTATAGTGAGTCGGATATGTATCCGCTGATAAGGATAGACTGACATTTCTGATAGTTATTTTTATGTAATAAGCATGGAAATGAACTTTAGAGTTACATATATACATACTGTGGTGTCCTAAGTGCATAGGGGCTGTTGGTAAACTGAAGAGAGGAAGAAAAAAAAAAAATCACACCAAACCCCACCAAACTATTAAGGTCTTTCTACAGGTATTCTTTTTCTTTATAATGTTCAAGCATGCAGCGATTCATCCTAACTGACTGAAAACTGACAGTGGTGAGCACATGCTACACCCCCTCCCTTATCACTCATCTTGGAAACAGCTCATCAAATTCTGATAGATTTTAATGTAAAAAAAGGCGACATTATCAAAATGTTTGTAGTTGAAGGGCTATGGACATGCTATCAAAATTAATTTTCTAGGAAAAACTTGAAGAATAAGAACTACCTATAGGCTGAAATATTTCCACATTATCTCTACAGTCGTAGACATAGGCTTACTTGTCAAGTGGCATGCTCCGCTGACTGCCACATCTAGCCTTGAAAAGAGGTGGTACTGACCCACGGAAAGCAGGCAGTTGTGTTTCTCTTAATGATGCTCTTGTAATGTTTGCAATGGTAAGTGCACACCATTTGGCACACTCAGATGTAAGCAAACCCTGATGTTTCTGTATTGTGTTATAGTCTCCTAGGATTGTGAAACTAGCTACTGGTATGTCCATGAGTGATGTGGTCACTGGTGATAAAAAAAAAACAACAACTTTTTCTTTTTTTTTTCAGTTTACAAATGCACAACAGAGGAACTTGCTTGAACTTTAAAGTTTCTATCTCTGCCACTGAAGTCTCAATATGTAATCTGCTTCTTACTGGGAAGCTAGACTATGCTTTTTCCTTTAAACTTTTTTTTTTTTTTTTGATCACCTTTACATAATCAAATTTGACTTACAGTGGAAACCAAGATAGTTGTTTTTGTGAAACAATCTTTTAGTAGGACTGAGGGACCATGTCAGCAACTATCTTAAATCTTCAGTTATAGCTGGCATTTCTACACAGACGCAAGACCCTTACAAAGGAAGGGTAATGTAAGACTATAGAAATCCGTGTTTCAGTTTCATCTCTTTTATTTCTAAAGATTAATTACAAGTGACTTGATCTTTTAATGTACCATCTCCTATTTATTTATTGTTTTCTTTTTGAGGTATTACAATATCTAGACTGAATTTTGCCAAATGTAAGAGAGACAAAAGTACCTGAAGACTCTGACTACTTGCTTATTTTTGATTGACCTTCAATGCTTATGTCATTAGTGCCTCACAACCGTGTTTGATGTTCTTTATCGATACAAAGTGAGCCCGTGCCTTCATTTTCTTGCCCATTTTGGTACCAATGTAAATTTGTGTTAGAAAATCTTGAAACTCTGTGAGTCTGGGAGAATATATCTGAATCCTATTCAATACATTTGCTGGATGTGAAGAAAAAATACAGCCACATATTTATAAAACAGTTGTTACTAGTATTCCTTTTTATGTGTATGTTTCTTCATTTAGAAAATATTCTTAGTCATGATGTTTAAAAAAAAAAACAACAAAAATGGTCAGCAGTTTCTTCATTGATACAAAAAAGAAGAATTATAATCAAAGATCATGTTTTAAATCACTGGACAAGCTTACAAGAAGATAAACTAGCGACAGGCCCAAAGTGGGATCCAGCTCAAGGGGAGGTCCCCAAGGTCTGATGAGGCTATGGAGTGTTCACAAAAAGGGACCTATCATGACTGTCCCCCTAAAGACCCAACAAGCAGCTGAAAGAGTCAAATGCAGATATTTGCACCCAACCAATGGACAGAAGCTGCTGACCCTATGGCTGAATAAGGGAAAAACTGGAAGAAGCTGAGGAGGAGGGCAACCCTGTAGCAAGACTAGCAGTCTCAATGAACCTTGACCCTTGAGATCTCTCAGACACTGGACCACCAACCAGGCAGCACACACCAGCTGATATGAGGCCCCAATACATATACAGTAGAGGACTCCTGGGTCTGGGTTCAGTCAGAGAAGATGCACCTAACCATCAAGAGACTGAAGGCCCCAGGAGTTTAGAGGTCTGGTAGGATGGGGGTAGGGGGTGGGGGTGGGGGTGGGGATATTCTTGTGAAGATGCCGGGGGGGGGGGGTGAAGGGGAGAGGAGGTATAGAATGTGGAACAGTCAGGAGGAGGACTGGGAGAGGGGTAAGATCTGGAGTGTAAAATAAAGATTAAATAAAATTAAAAGGAAAAGATAAACCAGAGAAGGCTGAATAGTGATAGAATGAACAAAAAGAAATCTTCACTACGGTATTACCAGATACAAATTCAAAGAAGAGTTGGTAGGGACGAGAGTCGCTAGTGTGGGGGAGTACAGAGAAGAGCACTGCAGTCACATGCATTTCAGTATGACTTGGGCAAGAATCTGTGACACAGTACAGCAAGGAGACTGTGCTCAGACTTGTGTTTCAAACATAGGATGTTGAAGTATATGTGTGCTTTTGGTAGGAACAGTGTTTCTACGTTTAGGCTATAGGAGCAAATAAGCCCTAAGAGTGATCTAGTATAGAAGGGGACTACATATCCATTGCCATGAGAATTTATACAAACTTCAGGATTTTCTCAACATGTAAACAACTGGATACATGTAAGATACATGTGGAATGTAGTCATTAAAACATGAACTGTTTTATTTTTTTCCGTTCATATACTTTACATCCCAATCACTGCCCTGCCCCCTCCTGGTCCCCCTCTCCCCCACAGTCCTCTCCCATCATTTCTTTCTTTTCTGAGACAGTGGAGCCAGCCCTGCCCCTTCCCCCCAGCATGAACTATTTTAATTCTAGAGGAGTTACAGAAAAAGTTTCCTCATTTCATGAGGACAATCACACGATGGGAACAGCACACACTGCCGTGTATTTTGGTAAGAACCAATACATCAGTGCCCAAGATCCTGAAGTCTGAGGTGGAAGGTTAGCCCAGGCTTGCATTTTGTCCTTCTAAAACACTGTTGCTTTGTATTACACTGAAAATCTTCAAAGGGGATGAAATCTCTTTCTTCCTACCTTCATAGAATATGGGCAAAACAAGCTGTTATCAGAGTTTTATAATTAGCAAATAACCTCATATTTAGATATTATGTCCAGACTTCGGGGAGTCCAAGTTGGCCTTGAACTCAGCAATCTTACTATTCAACTTCCCAAGGGCTGAAAGTAAAGCATGTATTTGAAGATATGTACTTATTTTAAAAAAACTCTCTTCTCCCTGTTGAGAACTGGTAAATGTCAACATGCTACTGATATAAGACTACAAGTATGTACGAATTAACCATTAGATTTAATCTTTGCACTACAAAATTGTAGTTTTTCAGAAACACTGAATAGACTCCGTCCTGGTATTCTTCTAGTGTTGGGTATGCAGCCATGAAAGAGAAGCCTGTTTTCATGGAATTTATAGTCCAGATGACTAACATGATGTATGACTAGGCCTTCTGATTGGTCCATAATTAAAAGGTTTTCTTGGATGCAGGACTTCCATCGCTAACCCTGGGGAAAACAAGCGCTAGGCTAGCCGTAGCCACTCTCTCAAAGCAATCCATAAAGTCCCCTGGCCCCACTCGGCTGTTGTTCATGCACCTCTGAACACTCCTTTCCACATCAGATGAGCTGACAGGCATCAGAGAATACTGTAAAAGTACTTAGTCAACACCAGACCTAGGGAGGCAAAAGGGAAGCTAACTGCCACCCTAAGAAGACAAATATTATGATGCAGAGATTCATTTGACAAAGAAACAAAATCTCTTGCTATTAGCCAAGCGAGTCTTTTCTGATGGTAAAATACTAACCCTTCAGGTTACTTCAGCCTTGGCCACAGGTTCACCATAAATTTATGTGAGAGAGTACGTAAGAACCACCTAACTCGGGCACAGCTGGTGCTTGCCTTACAGAAATGGAATGTTTGGATGCTAAATATTAGAGTGATCCAATACAGCACAATAGATAACAGTGATAAAAAGCAATGCCTAGTAGGGACTTAAGAAATGAGGTGTTGCGGGACACATATGTAGCAGAGGATTGCATTGTTTGGCCTCAGTGGGAGAGGATGTGCCTAATCCTCTAGAGACTTGGTACCTCAGGGAGGGGCTATGAGGGGGAGGGGACACCCTCTCAAAGGTGAGGAGAAGGGGGAATGCGGGGACGGGGGCGGTTTAAAAACTCTGCGACGGGGATCGGGAAGGGTATAACATTTGGGATGTAAAGATAATAATAATAATGGGGTGCCGGTACTATTTCTGACAAAAGGCTCTAGAAAAACTCCTCACAGCTATGGGCAAAGGCCTACAAAAGGGAGCAAGCTGGCAGAAAGATGGTCAGGCAGAACAGCAGAGCAAAAGGATTTCTAACACAGTACCAAAGGTCTAACTTGCTTAACCTGTTAGAACAATTGACATCATGATTGAAGCAGGGTGGGTTAAGGGCAGGGATAGAACAGAGGATGCGGTAGGGATGGAGAATTCTTGGTTTAAATCGTATTTAGAGTCAAAGAAAAGCCACTTGATCTTGAGTAAAAGGGAACAAGATCTAACCCGAGTAAGAGTAATAAACTCTCTTGGAAGCTTCGGCACCGTACAGATCTCGTCTTGAGCCAGGCAGTGCAGATGAATCCACGAAGCTTCCCAGATTCACATTTTCCTAAGAAACACTGCCCCCTATAGATGAGGTTATACAGGAAAATCGAGCAAATGAAAAGGGGCATTTACGAACTGATACGAATTGCAGCTGTTCTACACGCGGGATCTCCAAAGTTTAGTACCAACGATGGAGCGTACAACTTATCACAGCTTATTTGAACGTTTAGATGCTGAAAAGTATGCGGATCATTAAAAGCAACTTCACACAGTTTGACTTTTTATATGGCTGCTTGGATTTAAAATCTCACGTGTGGCTCGGATTATATTTTGTGGGATAGTGGCTAGGCTGTGCTTTTGGCACCCAGCAGGAAACCTTTTCATTCAAGAGTTTCGTCCACCCCCTTGACTGCAAAAGCCTGGGCTTGGGTCTGGACTCCATGGTTTCCGGCCACTAGGACAGCCGGCCAGGCGAGGGCACCGGAAGTCCCACGGTGTCGCCACGTTTGATCTCTTTCCAGAGGCGCGAGAGATCCACCTCTCAAGAGACTTCCCAGAGCAGTCCCAGGGCCCACGCCTTCCTCCTCTCACACACCCATCCCTCTAAACTCGTCACAGCACACGACACAACCGCTAGATGTCGTTAGTCCTAAGGAGGCGGCGGCATCCTCCAGCAACACCTCTGATTGACAGGCCGGATCCCGCAGCACCGGGAGAGAAATGAAGTTCCATCTTTTTCCGGGGCGTGGCCAAAGATATAGGCGGGACTTCCTAGCCAGCTGTCAATAGCTTTCTGTGTGTGCCGGAAGTTCCCACAGGAGACCCCGGAAGTCAGAGTCTAGTGTGGTGGCTTTTCGTGGCGGTCGGCGAGGGAGTGCGTCGGGAGCTTGTAAAGGCTGGTCAGGATTAGAGGAAGGTGCTTGGCTAGGTCGTCTCTTCCTCCCGGCCCGGCAATGGCGATGTACACCTGCATCACCTGCCGGGTGGCGTTCCGCGACGCGGAGATGCAGCGGGCCCACTACAAGACGGACTGGCACCGCTACAACCTGCGGCGCAAGGTGGCCGACATGGCCCCGGTGACCGCCGAGGGCTTCCAGGAGCGGGTGCGGGCGCAGCGGGCGGTGGCGGAGGAGGAGAGCAAGGGCACGGCCACCTACTGCACCGTGTGCAGCAAGAAGTTTGCCACCTTCAACGCCTACGAGAACCACCTCAGGTCCCGGCGGCACGTGGAGCTGGAGAAGAAGGCGGTGCAGGCCGTGAGCCGCCAAGTGGAGATGATGAACGAGAAGAACCTGGAGAAGGGCCTGGGCGTGGACAGTGTGAACAAGGATGCCATGAACGCCGCCATCCAGCAGGCCATCAAGGCCCAGCCTTCCACGTCTCCCAAGAAAGCGCCCTATGTGCCCGCGGACGAATCGAGGAGAGCGGCGGGCGCGGCCAGACGGGGCGCCCCGGAGCGAGACCCGGCGGAGAAGCCGCCCCGGCTCCAGTGGTTCGAACAGCAGGCGAAGAAACTAGCGAAGCAGCAGTGGGAGGAGAGTGAGGAGGACGGAGAGGAAGAGGAAGACGAAGAAGGTAATGGTGGCCCTGTCGGGGTTGGGGTGATGGGGGTGAGGCTCCGGTTCCAGGAGACATTCCGATTGAGATGTCGCGGTCCTAGGGGTCGAACTCACGCCCGCGCAGGTCAGGGAAGCACTCCACTGAGGCCCAGCCCGAGTCTCCATGTTTACGTTTGCAACAGGATGTCCCTTTCCCAGGCTGGCCTTGACTTTCTTATCCTTTTGCCGCAACCTTGGCGGGACTTGGGTTCCAGGTCCAGGGCATCCTGCCTGGATTTAACGTTGTTATCCGATTTATGTCTTTTTAACTAGTTTAAAGCTGTTACTTTATGTCTGTTAGCTAGTTCGGCAGATGGATTTGTAGGTTTCCATTGTTATACTTGCTCCCGGTCCCACCAAACTTCTTGTGGACCCGAAAGGGAACAGTATTTGGTGATTGTTCAAGCATCATATTATTGACCAGACGAGCTTTAATTTTTTTTTTTTTTATTTATCCGAAGTTTTCTTAATTTGTTGAGAAGGAAATAGCTTGTGCTCGTTGTATAAAATGATGGGTTTCAATAGGACATTTTAGAGTGAGAGCAAAAGTAGTTTAAATGCCTCACTGGTCTGCGTCTCCACAGGGCATTTTGACTGTCTGAGTCTCTGTGGTGGATCCAGGACCTAAGGCATTGATTGAAAGCAGAATGAAAGAATAGAGGTGCTTTCTGAACGGGTGAAACATGCTTCTTTTAGTTTAGTTCAGGAAAGGTTACACTGGTGCACAGAAAGACATGCTGTTGGAACGCTGCTATAGAATTTGTGGTTAGAGTGCCTTATGATTTTTACATTTCACTTAGTTGATTAAAATCGAGTGAGGATTTCACGTTGCCTGCGGGCCTGACATGTGGGGCTCCTGCTAACCCCCAAGGCTCTCCCAGCTGTTTCTTCACCCCCACAGCACAGTTAACACTGACAGTGTTTGTGTTCATGGCTTGGTCGGTTTATGCCATAACCAAGTATCTTAAGCCTGGTAATTTATAAACAACATGAACCTATTTTGCCACAGTCATGGAGTCTGGGAAGTAAAAAAACCTAGCTGCTGGCACCTTGACTTTCTAGTGAGGACCTGATCTATGGAGGGATATTTTTCTAAGGCTTTGCTTAATGATGGAAAAGGCAGAGCAATCTAGGTTGTGTACTCATGGAGGAGGAACAAAAGACAAGGAGAATAGCCAGTTTACTTAAGTTCTTTTCTTAGGATATCAACTCATTCACGAGGCTCCTAGAGGTCCCATTTTGCTACATTGTTGATTAAGTTGAACTTGGAAGGACACCTACAGTCAAACAAAAGCATTCATATAGCAGCTCCGCACACACCAAAATATACACTAAAGTATTCCTGTGAAGTGCAGATGGTACATGGTTACTCAATGGATAGGAATCCAGCTAACTTGGTGTGCAGTACTGGGCTAGGTGCAGTAATGCATAGGGAAGAAGTTAGCGGTATTTCATAGAGTTTCCCTTGTGCTGGAACAGAAAGATCAAAGAGGTTTTTATCATTTAAACTTGTCTGAGGATAATTAAATAGCTAAAATTTCGGTCTTGAAAGAGAACTTGGAGCAGGGCGGTGGTGGCGCACGCCTTTAATCCCAGCACTTGGGAATTAGAGGCAGGCGGATTTCTGAGTTCGAGGCCAGCCTGGTCTACAGAGTGAGTTCCAGGACAGCCAGGGCTACACAGAGAAACCCTGTCTCGAAAAAAACCAATAAATAAATAAATAAATAAATAAATAAATAAATAAACCCTGTCTCGAAAAAAACCAATAAATAAATAGAGAGAGAGAGAGAGAGAGAGAGAGAGAGAGAGAGAGAGAAAGAGAACTTGGCTTCAGGGGAACAGGCAGGACTTCTGATAATGTCATGAAGCATTTGGTGTCCGATTGTGCTTACTTTATCACACCTTTAAAAGTAAATTTGTTTTTCAAAACTCTGGCTTAAAGATTGGGAAGATATTGATTCCGATGATGGATTGGAATGTGAGAACCCTGGAGTGGAGGATCAGGATGCAGAGGATGCAGAAGATGCAGAGGCTGGGGAGAGCCCACCCCAAGGTGCCATCCCAATAACAGACTGCTTGTTTTGTTCCCATCACTCAAGCTGCCTCGTGAAGAATGTGGCTCATATGACTAAAGTCCACAGCTTTTTTATTCCTGACATAGAGTATCTTTCAGACTTGAAAGGGCTAATTACATATTTGGGTAAGTACAATAATTTTGCTTTTGATGAAGAAATATTTTTCAGTTTGTGAGAGTAAGTAATGAGCTTTAACCTGATTTCTAAAGATTGGTTTCATATTTTTCCACGTGACCAGGAGAGAAAGTCGGTGTTGGCAAAATTTGCTTGTGGTGCAATGAGAAAGGGAAGTCCTTCTATTCCACAGAAGCTGTGCAGGCGCACATGAATGACAAGAGCCACTGTAAGCTCTTCACAGACGGCGACGCTGCGCTGGAGTTTGCAGACTTCTATGATTTTAGGTAAGATGAGTTTGTGAGGTGATCTGAGGTCACATTTATACTGCAGTGGATAATGCACGACATGTGCCCTGCTCTTCTGCAAGTGAGCTGGGCTCACTGTGAGTGAGTTGATAGTACCTCAGCTTTGCCCAGTATATTTCTTCACCTGTATTGCATGAACCTAAGCTACAAGCTCACCTGAACACATTTAGAAAGGTGAAGGTCTCTAGCCCAAGGTGAGTGGGAATGACGTACTTTTGTTCTTTGTGATTAGTCAGAAGTTTAATTTTGCTAGTTATAATTACTTTATGAATAGAAACTCAAAAAATTCATATTCTACGTTCCCTGAGAGACTCTGAATCACAGACTACCAAAGAATCAAACTGCTTTATAGTCTATACCAAATCTTCGCATTTGGTAGTGAGATTATTTCTTAGATAGTTCAGCTCTAACTGGAATTGGCAGTTTGTACATACACAATAAGTAGGTTAGGTGTTCATGAATAGTAGTCTCTTTTGTCAAAATGTATGTGCAGTAGCATAGTGTATGTGCAGGTGTGAGTGCCATGCCAGGCAGCCACTACCCAAGTGATACAGGTGGTCAGAACAGCTTCATTTCTTAGATGAACATTTTGCCTTCTCTTCCTGATTTTGTAGTTTGCAGTTGAGGGTGGTGGTCGAATTACATCGTTAGGAGGTTAGAGGTGGTACAGTATAGAAGACAACAGTGAGTTTCCGCTGGAGACAGAAAGCATCCTCCCCAAGCAATAAGATAATATCTATCCCTTTCTACTTTCCTGCCACACAGCAGTGTGCGTATTTGACCTTTAGACTGAATGTCTAATTGGCAGTAGGCTAAGCAAATAGCAGAGATAAGTCAAGAGACTATAACCTTAGTAACTGCTCTGAAATATTAAAGTATAGCCTTTCTGATTTCTTTATCTGCATCTGCTTCTTGTATATTTAAGTTCCTACTCTGTCTTGTGAAATTTGGAACCTCCTATAGGCTATGACTACCAGTTTATATCTCTGATGCAGCCATTTCAACTTCATACTTAGAATCTCTCGTTAACATTTGTACTGCATTCTGCTATACAACTTAACTTACTTCATCTTAGATAAGTGGTAATTCTGTCCTTCCCAGTAGTGTAAGCCAATAATTTTGCAGTCATTCTTGCAATTTTACATTATGCTTGCATTAATTCTTAAGTCTGTTTTATCTACCTTGACATTACCTTTAGTATGTGACTACTTTTTCTTTCCTCCAGTGTCCAGGTCTAGGTCACCATCCACTGTCATTGATTCTTATTGGCTGCTTGGTCTGACTGCTCATCCTCACTCCTGTGTTAGAGTCTCAAAGCTGGCTTGAGGGATCCTGTTATAACTTTAAGTCTTGTTGATGTTGTTCAAAGTATTTCAAAGTCCTCTTTAAGAAGAGAAGGCCGAAGTCTGATGGCCCGTGTTGTCCTGGGTGTTCTGACTCCAGTCATCATTCTGCTCTTTAGATTCCTGGATGTGTGTGAATCTGAGAGCTTTTCTTAGCTTTAGCTCAGAGAGTCTAAAGTCTCGAGTCTTCATTTCCTGAGTGACTCAGATGTCACCTTGCCTTTCTGACCTCCATGACTCTTTCATAACAGCAATGCCTACCTAGTCATTTTTATCCCTTATTATCCTTATAGCCCTTATTGCCATTTCACGCAACATATATTGTTGCTTATTGTCTGTCTCCTTGATGGCGTATAGCTCCTTTTATTGCACTGTTACTGTTTACTGAGTGTGTTGCTCAGACAGACCGTTGCTGTCAATTAAAATTGATTCCTGATGTAAGTGGATGGTTCCCTGGCCAGCGATGGCTCAGTAGGAAAGGACTTGTCTAGCTTGTTTAAGGTCCCAACTTTGTTCCTAGTACTACCACCAGCAAATCCTCAAAAAAGAGTAGTATTTCCTTTGTCTGAGTGTGCTTTTGTGGATTTGACGTATTCTTTTGGCTCCCAAAATGATGAATGGTATGAGCATATATAAAAATGAACATTAAATGATTTATTTACTTTACAAAGCAAACTAATAATGTTTATATATTATATGTTAATAATGTTTAATAAGAAACCTTGGGAAATAGAAAATATTTATGAGGCCAGCATTAATTAAGGGCTTACTACCTGACACATGCTGTTCTCAATAAGTTCTTTGTGTGGATTTACTGTTCTATAAAGAAATGAACAAATTATAATTCCACCCTTTCAAGATAACTCTTGTTTTGGACTTGAAAGTTTCCTCGAGTGTATTTCCAGGAATTAGCACTACATACCTACATAGGTAGGTTTTGGGTGTATTTAATCTTTATTGAATGAAGGTTGGATTACATGGTTTTGAATTTTATTTAAATAGAATAGCAAAGAATGACCTTGGGTCTGGCATCTGTTTTTCAGCTATACTTTTGGGAAAGCCGTCCGTCTGTTTTTGATTTGTTTTTTAAAATTTCCCTTCAGATTTTTTGTTATGTAGATGAGTGTTTTACCGGAATGTTTGTATGTGTATCATATGTGCTCTGTGTTTTCAGAGGTCAGAAGAGGGACTCAGAACCCCAGGAACTGGAGTTACAGATAGTTGTGAACCATCATGTGGGTGCTGGGAACTGCACCTGGGTCCTCAGCAAGAACCAATATTCTTAACCTCTGAGCCATCTCTCCAGACCCATCCTGTTTTATATAGTTAGAGATTTTCTTCATGATGACAAGGTTGAGTGTTCTCTAGTTCTCATCTGCTGTAGTGGTTCCCAGTCCTGAGCTGGTAGAGACAGTGCTGCTCTGCCGTCCTGCTAACATTTGTAAATGTGCATATTGACCCACTATGTAAGCGTCTCGGAACTGGCCAGGAGCAGATGGACACACAGATGTGTGTGAGTGCGCACATTCCATCTTCCCATGTGCTCTCTTTAGTACCACTGTTAGTGGAGCAGGGTTTTCTTTTTAGCCACATGGCTGAATTTATAGTGGTTTTACTTTGTATTTTATTATGAGGAATGCAGTTGTGAACTCTTTTACATACTAGCTAGCTGCTTGGAGGTATTTTTGTTTCTGATTTAGTCTTTTATCTATTTCCTATTGGTTGTTTAGCTGTTAATATTTCAATGTTTATTTGTCCAACTATTTTTTTTAAATTAAAATTTATTATTGTTTGTGTGTGTGTGCTGCATGTGTTAGATGTATGCACATATGCACATGCCATGTAGAGACCCAAATTTGGTGTTAGATGTCTTCCTTGGTCACGTCTCACTTTTTTTTTGCAACAAGGTTTTACTGGGACCTGGAGCTCACCAATTCAGCTAGCCTGGCTGGCCAGCACGCTCCTTAGAAACTCTTGTCTTCACTCCACTAGGGTGGTGGTTGTAGGCAGGCAGTGCTGTGCTTTGTTTCTATGTGGGTGCTGGAAGTCGAACTTAGGTCTGGTTGCTTGGCAGGTAATTTACCCACTGAGCATCTCCCATCACTGCCTATAGTTACTTCTCTGTATGGCCATTCAAATAGGAAAGTTTGGATATATTTAGAAACAGTTTCTTTTAGACATGTACTGTCCAGTGTGGTAATTAGTAGGCATATCCTATGGCTGCTTAAATAAAATAAAAGATATTATTATATAAAGATATAACATTAAAAATCCAGTCCTTTAGTCACACTGTCTGCATTTTTAAAAATTCAGTACTTGAAAGCCTTTGTGTCTAAAGCTGACATGTGAGGCACATAGATATGTGGTTTTCTATCATCACAAAATTCTGTTGGGCTGCAGGCTTCTGGAACATGTCTATTGTAATTGGGCTATAACTGCATGTCCAGCTCTGTGTTCATACTCTTAAGGGCATTTGGTCACATTTGTTGCAGAACAATTCTGACAGTAGTTTTTATCCCTCAGTTCTTTAGTGGGCATTCCCTGGAAGTAGTTGGTAGCTTTGCCACATTTGCCAATGCAGCTCTCCTCTCTACTTACGTCTGTTTATTAGTGTTACTTCACTGTTACAGGAGTAGCTACCCAGATTACAAGGAGGGGCAGGATCCTGCTGAGATTGAGGACTTGTCTGCAGAGAAGATCTTGGAATGTGATGATGAAACCATGGAGCTGATACTTCCTTCTGGTAAGTATCTGTGTTTGTCAAAACGAAGTCACTTGGTGCCAGTGTGCAGTGGAAGAAGCAAGTCTTCATCAGTTACCTGCTGTACTGAGGGAAAGAGAACATGAGTGTGTGTGCGTATGCATGTTTTCTCAAGTACTTGTAAACTTTAAAAGTAGTTACTTAGCTCTAGGTTGGCTGTTTTGGGTTATTGTTTTTCCTTGTTTCTTTTCAGATTTAGAATATTTTGATTTAATTAATTAATTTTTTAAAAATGTAGACTAATAGATACCTCAGCCTCTCTCTCTCCCTCTCTTTCCCTTCTGTGTACGTGTATGTCTTTTTCTTTGTGTCTTATATTCTCTCTGTCTCTGTCTCTCTGTATGTGTATGTATAGTACGAATGTGTAATATATATGTTGGTGTGTGTGGGCACATGAGTGTACACATGTATGTATGTGTGTGAGGAGGTCAGAGGTTGGGTATCTTCCTGAGTTGCTCTTTTTATTACTTATCACTATTTGGTAGTTTCCAATCAGTTAGGCTAGACTGGCCTGTGAGCTCCAGGGATCTACTTGTAGCTCTGGGGTTACAGATGTGTGTGAATATTCCCAGCATTTTACCTAGGTCCTGGGCATCTGAATTCAGGTCCTGATGCTTACATGATACACACATTATCAACTAAGCCAATTTAGTAACCTTTCTCTCAGGGGTTTCTTTTTTTTTTTTTAACCTCACTATTCCTCTCCCTCGTTGAACTAATTCCTCTGGTACCCGTGTCCATACATAGTTCAGGCTTTGTATTAGTCACTTTGCATAGCTTTGACCAAAAAAGCCCTGGATTAAACAAGATTTATCTTGGTTCATGGTTTCAGAAGACTTGGTCCATGGTCATTTATCCCAATGCGTTCTGGTAAGAATATCATGGCTGTGGGGCCATTTGGTAGAGGAGACTTCATTTTGTGGCAGGTGGTGAGGGAAAAGGAATTAGGGATACAGTAGTCTGTAGGGACCTGCTCCACTCATGCACTTCTGTCAACTAGTCCTTCCACCTCAAGGTCTAGTTTCTTCACTTGGGGAGCATCTCATATTCAAACTGTAACCAGCTTCAAAAGTCATTTGACATTGATATTTGGATAACAGTCCTTGGGTTGCCTGTCTCTAGTAGGTGAGGAGAGGCATGGAGGACGAATTCTGCCTTCTCCCTTGGAGCATAGGACTTATTGTAGAAATTTATTCCAGGAGTGAGAAGATGAAGTCATGAATGTGAGACGCATCCATTGTTGTTTATTGTGTAGGGATAAAGAAATGAGGCCATTCACAGGCAGGAGTGGAGGAACCTCAGAGAGCGTGGTCTGAAATGAAGGAGAAGGGAACGTAGAGATGGTAGTAAGAGGAACAGGTGCCCGCTGTGTACTGAGTACACAGCACAGTCAGGCTCTGCTGCAGGCCTGTGAATTAGATTCTCTGGCATATGGAGCAGACATAGGACCAAGCAGCTTATCCAGGACCTTACAGCAAACCTTCCACCCGTCCCTACAGGGCATAGGGAGTTTGCAGTGATGGTATAGCAGTAGTTGTACCTTTCTTGCCGGCGAAGGTATCTGATGAAGCATCGTATGTGTGGAAAGTCTTGCTTTCCTATTTTGTTATACCAAAGCATCAAAACACATCTATTATCACTGTCTAGTACAGAGCTGTCATTAACTCAGATTAATAACCTTTTTAATTCTTATGGCAGAAAGAATATGTTGAAGATAAAATTCTTTCTACATGGTAGGGAAGTTTTATTGTAGTGTGTTGAAGTCTATACAATACAAAGTGGTAAAAAGGTGAATAGAAGCCCCCTAAACCTCTTCTCGTTATTACAGAATGAGAAATACTACCAGTCCTCAGGGCCCATGGTTTCTGTATCTGCAGAATTAGTCAATTAATAATTGAGGATGTTATAGAAATAACATTGTCATGTCCTGGTTATTCTAGAAACAGTGTAGTATAACTGTATTTATTGTTAGAATTGAGAGTAGTCTTCAACACAGCAGCATATAGGAGAATATGTGTGGGTCGTATGTAAGTACTGCGTCTTTTTGTGTAAGGAACTTGAACATCCTTGGATTCTGGTGTCTTGAGAGTGAATTCTGGAACCAGTATCCTTACAAGTACCAGGGGCTGTGCAGATGTTTAATTGATCTTGTAAGACAGATGTGTCCTCACTTTATTAACTCCCAGCTCTTACCTGGAGAATAAGGTAACAGCAACTTAAGTAAGCTGAATGAGGTGAGGCTTACAAACATGTCTGAGTGTAGAACATTGTGAACTTCACTTCACTGTAGTGTGTCATAAAGACATTACTAGCAGTTATGTTCTGTTATCCTATTTGAGGATCATGCTCTATTTGGGTGAAGTTTTCATCTGGGCTTTACATTTTGAAAATTGATAAGGAATACTTAATTATGTAGAAATCATATTTCTTAGGGTCATTGAGTGTTCTAAAGTTAAAGCCCCAAATGGATATCTCTTTAGGAAATGTCTTCTCTCATTCAGACAATTGAGCAATTCCTGAATGTCTTTTGAATGCTTTTCTTTTGCATTTGTCTGTGTGGTCATTTTGTCCATGTCACAGTTTTTCATCTGGACATCATCTGTGTGGTTTCTTTACAACCACCAGCCCCTTCTTTCTAAAACATACCTTCAAGGTATATGAGACCTTCTTCTGGTCCCTGTTGCCACCCACTGGTCTCCTGGGTCTCCGTAGGAGTGCTGCTTCTGGTACTCTACTTCACCACAAGACTCATCTTGGTTTTACGCCTTGGGAGATTATTCATGAATATCTCCTGTCTCCTAGAATACGTGTGCGTCTGTCTGGTAATTCACCTTACTCTTTTGTAATCATTGTCTTGCTTGTCTGTCTTCCCTTTTCTTTCTAAAACGTGCAAGTAGTTTAAGTAAATGTATATTAATTTTACCTATTTGTAAGATACAGTGTGGCATTTCAGTACAAGCATATAATAGATAATGATTCTGCCAAGGTGACTAGTGTATTTATCATTGCTACATTATTCTTTATGTCGGGAAAACGAAGATTGTTCTGGTTGGCACTTTTGAAGTAATTGTCCTTCCTCATCATTAAGGTACATACATACCGCGCTGTAAAACAGGAGCCGTGCTTCCTCCTCTCCAAGCTCCCATTGCATTTGAGAGAGACCGCCCTGTCTCATTCCTTTAGTACTGTCTCAGAGACATACGAACCGGATAAATATTTGTTGACTGGGGTGGTGGCAGTGACTTTCAAAGGGAAGGAGCTCACTTGAGTCTTCGGGCTGCAGTAATAAAGGAGAACGAGCAGAGGCAGCGTACCGGAGGGAAGAGCCGTACTTGAGTCTCTCTTGTGCCTCAGTACACATTTGTAACAACTCAGAGAGCAGAAATCTCTGAACAAACCTTGTATAAAACTAGTGGCAGAATGTGGATCCACTAATAATTTTTGAGTAAATGACCTCTGAAATTTCTGGGTATGCTCAATTTGGGCGCCAGCATTAGCATAGATGTTAGTGTAAAGCCAATTTGAGAAGAATCATCCACCTAGGAGTTTGCTCTAAACTGGTTTCAGAAGCATCAGTTGTGGTACCTTAAGTGTAGATAAATACTCAGATTGTTCCATAGTCAGATCAGCAGTCTGATAGTTCCAGAAACAATGAAAAATATAACCAGTAGAGGGCACTCAGGGCATTTCTTTGGGTCAGTTCCTTTGCATGTCTTGCATTATTCTTCAGTTCCTATGGAGGAAATTGGTGTCAAATACACATTGATTTATCTGCCAGCTGGCCAGATGAAACTACTGTTGTATCCATGAGAAATATACAGTTAATCTTAGAAAATTACATTTGGAGATACTCTCTACTCTAGTATCTGATATCAGTTGCATTGGGTGATCAGCAGGAATGGACAGTTTCACCAGCAGTTACATGACGAGAGGTAGATGGACAGGAATTTCCTAGTCACACTTAACTTGTTATGGGTAGGCACAGCATTCTAAAACTAATCTGTTCTTTCCAAGAGCCTTCAGGTTGAGCTGCTCTAGTGCTATATATAGTGTTAATGCCAGGTTCTCATTGTTAACTGATGGCAAAAATAGTTCACTTCTCTCCTACCAGCTCTTAGAAGCTGTAAGATATTCTTCCAAATGTTGCTTACATATATACGTATTGACTTAGTATATACTAATTACTAACCAGAAGATTAAATTTGAAGTTTCTTTTGTCATGACCTGAGTCTGATCACAAAACATCACATCTGGGCGGCAAGGAGATACTTCCCAAGCATACAGGGACTCATAAATAACTTGACCCTTTCCCATGTCAGTTACACACATAGATGCTAAAAGCAAACATAGCCTTCTACAGCTTATGTGATAAACTTTGTATTTGCTTATTTGTCAATGGTTTTTACATAAGTTCAAAACTACTTTAGGAACTATACCCAGGATTTTACCCATACATATTTATTTTAGTGGGAACGACTATTTCATGCCTTGTATATATGTGAAATATTCTATGTGTTTCAATTTGGAAAGGTAATTGATTGTTTATGTCCTAATTAATATTCTAAAAAACATAGCCTGCTTTAATTAGTAAACCCACAGGTGATATTGATGCCACTGGCCCAGGGACCAGTCTCTTAGGATAGTATGGGAGAATTACCTTTTGAAAATCATTTCTCTGGTGGAGCCTAGAGTTAGCTGTCCCAGAGCTTACCATATTTATTAGTTTCTCTGCTCAAAAGTCAAGCCATATGATCTGGTTACTTCTCTATAAATGACCAGAAAGCAATAGTTTTGTGTACCATTCTGTCTCTAGTAATTGTTCAGATCTGCTTCGTAGCTCAAAAACCAGTAGAGACGTGGGTGAGTGTGGCTGTGCTCCATTTAAACTCATGGACTAGTGGAGTGGATCTCGAACCTCTAACAGATAGACCTATCCATAAGGAACAACCTCAAATTGTTCCTCTAGTACATAACTTCACTTATGGGTTTTATTAATGTAATTATAGAAGTTCCAGACTTTACATGCCCAATACTGTTGTCCCTTAGTTTTCCTAATTTGAAATGTATGTTCTCTTTTCTTTGTTTTAAAATTGTACTTAGTATCATTATTGTGAGTGGGTGGGGGCAGCATTTGTGGCATGTGCCATAGTATGTATGGGAAGGCTAGAGGATAACTCTGAATCAACCTCTGGGTTGATTCTCTATCCACCTTAATGTGGTTTCTGGGGATTACACTTGCTGGATTGGCACAGTGTGCACCTATACCTGTTTATGCATCTCACTGGCCCCCTTTCCTTTTTGCTTAGTGTATTGCACTATTGATGGTAAGTCTGTGTGTTGGTAAATACAACCATTTTTGTAATGACATTAGCATACATTAAAATTAAAATTGAGAATTCATTTCTCAAAGTTTGTTTGATTTATGGTTTCACTTGATTTCTATAAATAATCACAGGTTTAAAGAGAATTTAACTTAATCTTTTTGAGGTATCAGGTGGTTTTCATCATTTAGGAAGGAGGGAGTGTTATCAGCTTTGTCATTGTGGCTAAATAATACTTTGATGCTGGTGACCTGCCTGTGCATTTTAATATGTGCAGTAGCATCTCTGTCCTTCAGCCACTAGATGCCAGTATCACTCCATCTGTAACAATAAAGACATCTACTGTAGGTGACAGATTTCCCTGTGTGGTAAAATTCACTCCTGTTGGAGGATGACTGGAACAGAAAACTGAACCAGAGAAAAGGTTTCATTTTTGTTCTGCTCCCATCATGGCTTGTAGACCTAGTGTGGAGGTTCTTCCCTGCTTCATCTTCTTTCTCTTGGGGCTTTTTAGTCTTTATATATTTTCTTAACACTGGTATGTTTTTCTGTAGTGATTAAACATTGTCCTGGTTATATCTGTTTTCCTACTAGGATTCCTAAGGCTTGGTGCCATTGAAGATCTTTTGGGAAGCCTTTGGCTTAGAGCTCTGATCTGATAGAACAGTGTTTTATTTAAATACTGCTCTCTCTTGAAAAACAGGTGCCAGAGTGGGTCATCGCTCCTTGATGAGATACTACAAACAACGATTCGGCGTACCAAGAGCTGTGACAGTTGCTAGAAACCAAAAGGCTGTGGGCAGGGTCCTCCAGCAGTACCGAGCCCTGGGTGGACAGGCAGCACAGGTACAGCATGCTTATATGCGTGGCTTTCCTGGGTGCTTGGATGACAGGTTATCATTTGTGGTGTCCTTCTGCCTCCTTTCCAGGGGAAGCTTGACTTCTTACTTCTGGGATTTCCATTATCATGGGATACGTAGGGCAATAAGTCCAAGACTCCCTGACTTAAAAAAATTAATATTCCTGGCTTAGTAACTTAATATGCATCATGAACCTTTCCAGAAGATAATATGTAAAAAAAAAAAAAATCTTAGAAATCATTACAAGCTGAAATTATCTGGAGATAACAGAATTAAATAGTGTCTTAGTGGAGCTGTACCTGGCATGTGTAGTCTCACGTTATAAACTCTTACATCATGAGTGTTATTAAACTTCAACTTCTATTTGCTCATTTGTACAAGGGAAGCGATCAACAGGACCCACCTTAGAGCTGAGAGGCTTGTCTGTCACAATGCGTGTGTGTGATACAGTGCACCCACTAAGGTAGCCCCTTTGGCAGTTTTTCCCAATAGAAGTAGATTGAAATAAGTAAAGCTAACAGCTGAAGTTACTAAGCTTTGAAACCACAATGTGCTGTTACTTAACTCTCATAGTATGCAGGACAAAGCTGTCTTCTCTGCACTCCTGGGAACTAAAGTCCAATGGAGATGATGAAGAGAACCTCTTTTCTGATGTCCTAGAAAGCCCCAGTGCCTAAAGCATTGCAGACATCCCTGTTTACAACGTTCTGATACTCACAGTTCTTAGATGCATGGAGATCTCTGAGCCCAGTGCTTGGAACCCCCACATTAGATTCTGTCTTTAAATATCAGAACCCACTTATCCCAAGCCAACTTTGGAAATTCTCAACAAAGATTTGACTTCCTCTGGCAGTAAATAAGAGACCCACACCTCATTTCTTACCCTCCTTCCGACCACAGGAGCAGCCCTCATGCGTGAACGGGACATGCAGTATGTCCAGAGGATGAAGTCGAAATGGATGCTGAAGACTGGAATGAAGAACAATGCCACCAAGCAGATGCACTTCAGGGCCCAAGTGAGATTCTGAGAGGCTGAGACTGAGATGCATCTCTCGTGCACTTCCCTCCTTGTCTGAGGGCCACTGAAGCCACAATGCTGAGTGGTTTCTTTGCTGCTACTTTATTTGTTCTGATCTAATAAAGTCAAAATCATGTTTGTCCAGTGTCATTTTTGAGCAGTGTTTAAAGCTTTTAAGTGGTGACGCCCTTGTTGGCTCCAGGCCCTGCGTTACCTCCTGACAGTTGCTTTGCGGCCTCAGCTTTCAGATGCCTTCTGTCTGTCAGCACAATGTGGGAACAGGAGTGATTTGTCTACTCCAAAATTAGTTTAAAATTTGAACTAACTCATTACTTCTTGTCAGAGGGTGTCACTTGTGAATGTGTGTGGCTTAGGAAGTAGTCCATGTCTCTGGGCATGTTGATAAAATGCAGAAAAAGAAAGAACAGAACACGTTAAGGGCTTGCTATGAAGGCTTTTTATTTCTAAATAAGAATGAAGAATGACTGCCAGCTCTTATGTAGTTCTTAGGACTGCCACACCGTTAAATCTCTGAAGAGATTCTTAGTTGAGGTCGCTTAGAAGGCACTAATAATACATTGGCAGGGAAGCGAAGCTCAGTAGTCATTGAACTACCTGTGGGACTTGGGGAAAGTGATAGTGTTTGCATTTTGGGGGTTGGTTCTTACAGTTCCTTTATCTCACAGCTTGTGAGGGCTCAAGGAAACAAAGGACCCATTCTAGCTTCTGGGCAGTATGTTTGTGAATAAACTCTCTTTCAATACAAAAAGTACCATACTGAGGTCAAAGTTAGGAGTGTCCTGTGACAGTGACTAAGGATAGGCCAAGGTGGCTTGGAACCTCTGCTAAATGGCCTTTGCCAATCTTTTATTTTGACACGTAGGATACAAGCTACAGGTCCTGATGTGGAACCTGTGTCGCTCAGGATGGAAATTGTTTAAAAAGAGAACAGGGCTTCTTGGTGTGAATTCTGTTCCTTCATCTCTTCTAGCATCCTCCTCACGGAAGCCCTCCGTCTCTTGACATCTCCGACATACGTTTAAGTCTATACCTTTGTAGTGAGTCAGGTGATATGTTTTCAATTTACACTCTACTGAATATGTGTTCTAATTGTGTTAGACCTCGTGTAGGTTTCTTTTCATTCAACAAGTGTCAGGCATCTAGCTCATTACCTCTGACGGTTACCTGATGTTGTACCACTGTGTGTTTACCTCCTTCTGCTGAGCTTAGAACTTGGTTGTCTCTAGTCCATCAGTACCACATCAGGACCTGTAGCTTGAACTCCGGCTTGCACTTAGTTTTATAGGCACACCTTTTTGTCATCTTTTCTTCTTTCTTCCTTCCTCTTCTGCCTCTTACCACTGGAGTAGGAGACAATGGTGGTGGTATTTACTAACCTCAAATACCAGTGCTCACCCCCATTTATTAGCTGTCTTTTTCCATCCAGCAGGAGAGCCTTTTTCTGATTTTGAGTACAACCTAGTTTTTCACTTCTGTCCACATAAAATATAAAACGTAATTTATATGCCATTTTGACTTGTGTGGAGGCCTTCCTCCTGGGAGTAATCCCAGGACCAGGTATAGCTCTACCAGGTTGGCTTGTGTGGCGTTAGCTGGAGACACCAAGACTGGATCACAACTGAAGACAGCATAAACTTGTTCCTCTCCTTGCATGTAGCAGAGGTACCCGGTGGCCTGGTTTTCACTGCCCATCTCCAGAATAGACTTGTGATGTATTCTGTGTCTGTACCACAAATTCATCTTTTACTGAATAAGCAAATTTTTATAACTTTTCATTGTAAAATATGGTAGTTTTGCTATATTTTCATAGAGGAAGAAATAGAGAAATTGAGTAACATTTTAAAGGCGACAGCAGATAGAAGCCTGACATGATTCCTTGCTCACCCTTCCTAATACTGCTGCAAACTTGTTCCAGCTGAGGCCTCTTTGCCCAGATTCCCCAACAGCAAGTTGTGATGGTGTGACTGAGTGTGGGCCAACGGTGTGCACACAGAGAGAGAGAGTGGTATAGTTAATTGCAGATCAACCCTGAGACAGATTGCTTCTTTTTCCCCATAAGCTGGGAACAGTGTGTTTCCATACAGATAAGGGATAATGCCTGAGGGGTGGCAGAGCAATGGCAGGGATGGAGCGATGTTTCCAAGTGACCGGGAATAAAGCTATTTCGCCAATTGCTTTGGTTGGGTTAATCAGTTTCCAATGAAGCCATAATGCCGTGGAGTTTCTATTAGTTTCTAATGTACTCTAAGAGTCCCCAAGTGATGCTAACATAAGGTGTATGTAATTCAAATTTGTTAGAGATATAGTTGACGGTAACTGTTTCTTCCCATGTGACTATTCTCAACCTGAGGAGGGTTCAGTTCTTATGCAGAGCTTGGTTTAGAGACCGTGGGAAATAAGTACAACTTATAATCTTGGGGATTTCCTCAGACATGCACACACTATGAAATGTATGTATGTATGTATGTATGTATGTGTGTGTGTGTGTGTGTGTATGTATGTATTGGCTGGGAGGAAGGGTGCATTTCATTTTAGTTTGTAAACCATCCTCCAGGGAAGTCAGGGCAGGAATTCAAGGCAGGAACTGATGCAGAGGCCGTTGGAGGAGTGCTGCTTCCTGGCTTGCTCTCCAAGGCTTGTTCAGCCTGCATTTGAACCTGGGACCACCAGCCCATTGGTGGCCCTGCCTACCAGGAGGTGGAGCCTCCCACATCAATCATAAAATGCCACAGGCCAATTTACTAGGAACATTTTCTTGTTTGAGATTCCCTCTTCTAAAATGACTCCAGCTTGTGTCAAGGTGACATAAAAGTAGCCAGCACAAGGAGTAATTGATTTTCCCACCAAGATTGGCAAAGGAAAGCCTGTGTGGCTATGTGATGTGTAGTAGGATCAGATTGCCTGTGTGAATCCCCAGGTGGGCTATCAATGAATATCTGAAGCCTAAACTACAGTGGAAACCCCTGCAACTAGAAATTCAGGGCAATGTTTCTATAATCTCATTAATCTTCTTTGTTTTGGGACAGTGCAGAGAAAATATTTTCATAAATTCCATGGCAGCTACATGTCTGCTTGTTCCTTCGACTCCTAGGTCTGCCTTATCTTTGATGATGAGCTGGACCTACTTATTCTCATAGTAAAGTGTGCAAGCAAGGCTGTCAGTTTCAGTGGGAGTCATTAAAGGCAGTTTGCCTTTCAGTTTTCTTTCTTGTGCTCTTGACCATGCAAGAGATCGGATTATCCAGAGGAGTTCATATGGCATGGAGTCCCAGGCCACATGGGACTTGTGATAGTCCCTGATGAAACCCCAGCTAACTGCCAGCACCAACTACCAGCATCTGAATACCTTACATGGCCTTCACATATAACTTTACATAACAGTCCCTACCAGTTTCCAGGCATGATCTTAAGACAGAGCCAAGTAAAAACTGCCCGTGAGCCTTTCTCAAATTGAACAATGGAACTGATGTTACAGCACAGTTGCTTTCCTAAGATTTATACCACTAACTTCGCACGTTAGTAACTAGGATGCATTGTTCATAAATTCTTTGTCTTCCACTTTCCACCTTGTGCTGGAGTTTCTCTATCAATATACATCTAAGTCTGAGATTTACACATACTATCCTAGCTCATCTTCTTGTCACCCTTAAGATGCAGGTAGTTCTTCAGTTACAGCTGAGGAACCTTAGGTGTAACAGCCCAGAGCCACACAGCTCTCAGTTACTAGTCTCTGCTCAGAGTCCCTTGGAATTACAGAACTTTAGGTTATGGCCAGACATTGGATCTGATTTAAGTCACTACCCACCATTTCATCCTTTAGCTTTGAGTTTTGGTTACATGTAAAAATCTGTGTATTCTGGATGGTACAATGTAACTTGTCTATGGAGCACGTGAGTATCTGACTGCAGGAAGAAACATTTCTTCAAATGCTCATGTGTTTGCTAACCACTATTCTGAAAGCTGTTCACAACTAGTAAGGAGGTGTGTTTGTATTTTTGTTTTTGATTTATTCGTGTGTGTGTATGTGTGAGAATATATTTTGCTTGACTGTATTCATGTTGTGCATTATGCATGCCTGTTGTCCATAGAAGTCAGAAGAGGATGTCAGGTACCTGGAACTGGATTACAGATAGTTGTGAGCCACTATATAGGTGCTGGGAACCAAACCTGGGTCCTCTACAAGAGCAACAAATATTCTTAACTGCTGAGCCATCTCTACACCCCAATTTATTTTCGTATTATTTTCTGAGTAAACACAGTACTTTTTTTTAGAGGAGCTAACATTTAACATAGCTCTATATTTAATAAACCTATGTTTGGATAATTAAAACTGTACTGAAATCATCCAAATTGTGTTTCTTAGATCTATAATTTTGATTATGTTTGGAGAGATGGCTCAGTGGTTAAGAGCACTGGTTGCTCTTCCATAGGACCCAGGTTCAATTTCCAGCTCACATGCTGGCTCACACCATCTGTACCTCAAACCTTAGGGGAGTCAATGCCCTTTCTGCCTCAGCAGGCACTGAATACATGTGGTGCAGGCTAACAGTCAGGCAAAACATCTGACTGTTTTTTAAAAATTGAAGTTCTGAATTACTCATTATTATATCACTTATGTTTTTTATTAAAATCACACCTGGCATTCCAGTCTCAATAGCATTGCACAGAGAGTCCCGTCTCTCAGGTGTGTTGGATGGTTTCAGTTTCCCTTTCTCAAACACAGTGTCTGCAAAGGTGGAAGGCAAGAGTCTAAGTGAAGGATTTCAGAGCTCCTGGGGTATTTAATGTTGTGTACTGCATGGGAATGAAAATACTAAGCTGACGGTAACCTGGGTGAATGGAAACTTTTAACATTGGAGCTTGGACTGACTTGTTCCAAGATGTCTTTCATATTTCCTTCTTTAAGCAAGTGAACTTGGGATAATTTATAAATATATTTTCCTTCATCTTGAAACTTGGGGTTGGGATTCCTGGACATACATATTCCATGTATGTAATGTGAAAATTCAGCAACAATGTTAAAACTTAGTAAGATGCTACATGTGATTTATACAGATGAACTCATTTCATCTCTAAACGGTTCTGTAAACACAAAAGTTAGAGTGGTAAGGTTAGCATGTGATTCCATGTGTTTAGGCCACAGACGGAGCACTTGACACTAACAGTTACAAAGGGGTTTGTTTGGGGTTATATTGTTCTTTTAAGCTGAGATCCTTTTAGAGTACTCAGGTTTCTTAAGACGTTTTCTTTGTGATAGTTGCATCTATCAGTTATTATAAATTAAAAATGTTTATTTATTGAAAAGTAATAAAATCAGGGCTGGAATGTAGTTCAGTTGCTAGAGTGCTTGGCTATCATGCAGGAAGTTCGATCTAGGCACCGCATCAACTGAGTATGGCATCTCATATCTGTGGTCCAAGCACTCCAGAGGTAGAAGGAGGAGGACTAGGAGTTCAAGGTCAGCCTCTACTGGATAGCAGATTCACAGCCAGCCTAGGATACATGAAACTTTGTCTCAATAAAGTAAAAGCAATGAAATCATTATTTGTTAACATTAATATTTTTTTTCATAAAAAATAGCACCCGAAGCTATAGTGAGATGAGCGTGTTTAAATTGCCTTAATATGTTTTGTGGTGCTATAGCCACGCCACAGATCAATTTGTAAAGAAAAGAAATTTATCTCCGAGCTCTGGAGGCTGAATTCAGTATTAAGGTGCTAGCAATCTGGCAAAGGCCTTTCACGGTATAAATGAAAGATCAAGAGAAAGTCAAGCTTGCTTTAATAAACTCACTCTTGCAACAGGAAACCCACTGTGACAGCAGTATTAATCAGTTCATAAGGGCAGAGCCTCTGAAAGGTCCTGTCTCAACACTATTGCACTGGGGACTCAAAATATGAATTTTGGAGGACACATTCAGACAGCACATAGCATTTCATGATGAGATCTGCCCCAAGTTCAGGTATTCACAATGTACAGTTATTCTACCCAAGTAGCTCCCAAAGACTTATCCAACAGTTTTTGTGGGCTGGCGTCTCATGATGCAGCTTTCTTAGACTTCAGTTGCTGTGCAGATTGTGGTCTCTAAGGCTGCCTGACTCCCAAGGGTACTAGACATTCACCTCAGGGAATTTTCTTTATTAGTTTGCTCTTAAGGATCCCTGGACATTGTCCTAATGAGTACTCTCTGCTGCTAATTTGATGTCTGCCTGGAGCTGTCTGTCATTTGAAATCTAGGTGGAAGTTACCATGGTCTTCACAGCAGTTGCTTTCTACATGTTTTCATGTTTCTACATGCATGTCACCAGTTTATCTTGTATCTTCCAGAGCAGAGGTTCAAGCTATACTCTTGAGCTTGGGACTGCTTGAGACAAGATTTGGTGACAAAGAAGCACTCAGTTTGAATCTCAAGAAGCAGAGGCCGTTGGTGGTGTAAGGCACCAAATGGTGCTATTCCACAGATATGTCTCTGGAAATTTGACCGACTTTGCCTCAAAGATTTCTGGAAAATGCCTTTGGGGTCATTCTCCTATTGTTTTCTTGAAAGGAACCTGTTTTCTATTTACACCAGTCTCCAGCAAGTAGATGGTTGACCACAAACTTGATTCTCTTACTTGAACATAATGTTTTATTCTTAGCGCGGTCAAGCTGAGAGTCTTCCAAGTCTTCCATTACGCTTGTCTTTTGATTGTAATTCCTACCCTAAAGTCACTCTTCTTGTCGCTTGTCTAATTGTAAATAACCACGAGAAGCCACACGCCATCTTAGGCTCTTTCCTGCTTAGATAATTCTAACTTCTTCCTCTTGAATTCCGTTTCCTATGAAGATTTAGAACATGGACACAATTCAGTTATTTGTTAGTTTAATTTTAAGGGTGGACTTGAGTTTCTAATACCCTTTTCTTCAATTCCTTCTGATTCCCTCATTACAAAGTCCTTACCATCCATGTTTCTATCTGTAGTCTGATTAAACCAGTTTCTTTTACCGTTTGTCTTCTGAACTTTCCCCAAGTTTTCTCTCAATGCTCCACTCATCGCAACACAGGATTCTTCAAGCCTGCCCTTCCAGCCTCTGCCCATTATTCCATTCCAAGTAATTTCCAACGTTTCTAGGTATTTGGTATAGTCAGGGCTCCTCATTTCAGTAACTTTTTTTTTGTCTTAATCTGTTTTCTGTTGCTGTAACAGAGTCATGCACACTGTATAATTTATATAGAAATATATTTCTCATAGCTCTGAAGGCTCAGAAGTTCAACATCAAGTGTAACTGAATGTTCTCACTGTGACATCACATGCTGGTAGAGGGCAAGGAAGAAGCAAGAAGAGAGTGTGGCTCATATCTGCGATCCTGTCACTCAGGAGTCTGAAGCAGGAAGACTTCCATGAGCTGGAGGCCAGCTAGGCTGCATAATAATAATAATATATACGCCCCGAGATAATGTGTACAATCCTGTCCAAAAAAAACAAACAAAAAAAACAAAAAAACCAACACAATGGGTGAGGAGAAGGAAGAAAGAGGGAGGGGGTAGAAGAGGAAGAAAGAAAAGAAAAACAAAGGGCAAGCCAACAAGGGCTGACCTCACAAGTGACTGACAAAACATGGAAGCAATATTAGTCCATTCCTAGGAACAAATCCTCAGTGAGGAGATGGCTCAGCTCAGTAAGTGCTTACTTTACAAGCCACAGGACCTAAGTTCAGATCCCCCAAACTCAGCTGAAAGCCACGTGCACTAGTACGCACATCTGTAATCCCTCTGCTCCTATGGGAGGATCAGAGGGAGAGACAGGAAATGCCCCCAAAGTATGCAGGCCAAATAGCTTGGAGTGTATAGTACAGAACAAGCAAAGACCCTTTCTCAAAACAAGGTGGAGCACAAGGACTGACACCTGAGGTTGTCCTTTAACCTCCACACATATACAATGGCTCATGTGTTCCTCATGAAACAGCAATAGCACACATACAGACACATATACAAAGCAGAGCCTTTGTCACCTGATCTCCCATAAAAGAAGTGGAACTTCTTGTCGCTGTTGTGCCTGGCACCAGGTTCTCAGTATATGTACCTTATACCCAGCATGCACGTTTTCTTCTCAAATCTCCTTAAACGTGTAGCTTGAAAGCATCTGCCAAAGTATCTTCCAAACACACATCCTGGATACAAAGTGAGTATGTAAACCATACGTAGACCCTGGAGATTCTTCTACTCTCTAATGGAGAAACATGGATAAAGGAGTAAGCCACATCTCAGTATTATTACAAAATTACCTTTGGCTTTGCAAGCATCTCAGTGACATCCTGGCATTCCTGAATTGTACTTTGAAGAGCTACCACACTGTGTTGCTCTTCAGGACAAGTGGAAAATGATTCGGGTGAGTAGTAGATGCTCCTGGAGAAACACTGCTTGCTGAAGTAAGCCCAGGCCTCTGTAAGAGTGAGCAGCAGAGGCTATGCACCCAGAGCCTGGGCTGCCCACCTGTTTCTGCCTTTGGCTGTTCCTGGCCCTTTCTCATACTCATCACCTTTCCTATAGGACTTGCCACCAGTCCTTTGCTAACCATTGTTTACATCTCAAAATCTATTCCACAAGATTCCCAATGAATGCCAAGATACAGAGGATGCCTGATCAAGGTTGGTGTTTGCTTCATGTTAGCTACTGATGGGCAAGACCACACCCAGCCAGGACGGAAGAAAAAGAGACTCAACAAGGACAGATTTCCAACTTGTATTTAAAAGCCTTTGAATTGGTTTACAGATCCATACACCGGGGTTTCCAGAAACTTTATTTTAGACATCCCCAGGGCCTGGAGAACCAACTGTCAATCAGTGCATTAATTTTTCTAGCAAAGAATATATTCCACTGACTACAAAGCTTTGGTATTGCCTCCTGTCTGTCACAGTGCACATTCCATTTTGTTGTTCAGAGCTGTGGAGATTTAGGCTGTAGATAAGATATGATGTGCCTTCTTCATGATGCACCAGTATAAAATGAGGGATTTTGAGCATGCTATTTCCTTTCATTCTCTCAACTCCATGAGTAAAAACTTATGGTTAAGGATCTAGAAAGACCTTAGCCTAGTGTTTGCATTTCAGTCATCTCTACCGGATCCTAGGACTGGAATAGCGACTGTACATTTTTGCCTGTGGATATTACCAGTATTGCTGAGACTATAAATGTTAGTGGCAAGGACTTAGATACTTGGTGACTAGTTGCATCAACAGATTCATTAATGAAGGTATTAACACTTTATATTTAGCTTATTGAAAATATCCCTGGCCAAGACCATGGTACTCCGAAGAATCAAGATAACATGAATGGACACAATAAGATCTATTACTCATTACATTCTAAGTAATAGAGACCAAAGAGGTGACAGCACGAAAAAGCTGGTAAAAACCTAAACATATTGCTCATAACCTCTAATGCACATTTTTTTTTTCACAGAATAATCAACACTGGAGTTGTTTGAAGATTAAAAATCCTGGTTCCAAATGAATGTTGGACAAAAATAAAAAGATTATAGGACTCTAAAAAACACTTCTGACAACTTCATCAGAATTTGAAACTACACAAGTGTTATAGCGATGTTTGGAGTCTTAAAAACTTTTAATTATTGGTTTCCGTGAGATTTAATAAATCTCTATAGTTTCAAAGTTCAAATCATTTAAAATTTTTACCTAAAATATTTTCTAACTTCTGGAGGAAATGCATTACATCTGTGCAGGCATCTGTACATGTCATGGCTATTGACAGGCAACTTACCTTTGCACCCAGCTTACATACGCATCTATTTTAATTACAGTAGACCTGAGCTTGCCACTGTCACAACCTCAGCAGTATGGCATTTCAAATACCTCTCTGCCATGTCAAAAAGTAGGACAAAGCTGTTTGTTAAAGGGTAGAGGAATCGAGAGACACAGACTCCTACACTATGTGAATATTCAGTGGAAGGAGTTGTAACTACAGACTCTTATAGGATGTGAATGTTCAGTGGAAGAAATTGTGACCATAGACTCTTACACTATGTGAATATTCAGTGGAAGGAGTTGTGACTACAGACTCTTACACTATGGAAGGAGATGTGACTGCGGTGGAGAGTTGGAAGGATCTGGTTTTCCTCTTTATTCTCTTCCCTTCTACATCTTCCTGTCTCTGTGTCTCCTTGTTTCTCTTTATTTTGCCCTTTAAACATTGACATTTCACTCTGTCTATACACCAGACTACTGCTGCCTTATTGCCTTCATTACATAGAACATCTTTAGGAAAAAAAAAATAATCAGAACAATTACTTGGATCCAGGGCTTCTGCCCTGGATCACTGGTAACAAGTGTGACATCCATAGTGGGTTGCCTTGCTCAAAGCCATTAGACGTGTGGCCCTATCTCCCTTGTGGACCACAGGAATGCCCTCCTCTCCCTCTTAGGAGTGCTTATCTTTGCTATGCACAATTAAGTCTCTCCAACCTTGCAGAAGGAAACGTACTTCTCAAGGCCACACCCCAGTCTGCAGTGAGGTAGGGTAGCCTACACTCCATGTCTGGACTCTTTCCTTGACTAGAACAAATCTGACAGCAATGCATGGCATTTCCAAAGGCCTCTGTTAGCTGAATCCCAGGTAATTTTCTCCTTCTGTGGACTTCTTTGCCTTCTATTCTCATATAATAATTGATTCTGACGACATTTAACAGTAAAAGTCCTTCACAGAAATCTCTTATTCAGAATTCATCTTCACAGAAAACTCTGGGGTCTGGAGTGAGGCCATGGACGGGAACTCTGATTCGAGGCTGAGTCCTCAGCTGCCCAGCATGGCCAGCAAGGATGCTCTAGCTGTGTGGTTGGAATACTGATGGCTTCGGCTGCTGCAGCCATGCAATTACTGCAGCTTTCACTGTGATGAGATGTGAAGGCAATGTACTTGCTGTGTCCAGAGTCCTTGAGAGGTCCAGGGCCAGTGGTAATTGTTAGTACAGGGCAATCGGATAGCAGCTGCTTAGCGCTAGAAAATGAATTAGAGAAAGGTGATGAAGGTTGCAGTGATTGATCACCAATTTCAGGCTAAGTGTGAAGGCTAGAAGGCGTACGGTGGTTTATAAAGAGACTCCCATTGCCTACAGCCAGAAGCAGAAACCAGCCAGGCTCACACCGCGAACTTAATCTATGACTAGCAGAGCTCCAGGAAAGGCAGTGTTTCTAACGCCAGCAAATCTGCTACATCAGGGTCAGAGAACCTGGCTTGATTCTGAGACAAACCTAGAATTTCTAGATGAACTGAATGCCCTGGGCCCATTCTCTAATTCAGAGCTCCTTCTGCTCACTCAACTGAAGATAAATTGGAAGGCTTTGCCTTACAACATGTTCCCAGCTCTGGATCGGTCCTGACCCCAAACACTAGACCAATAACTAGAATCAGCAATGAGGGCCTCCAAGCCAAATCCAGCCTGTAGTCTGTCTGGGGTAAGATGGCATTGGATTCCACCATGCTATTCAGTGCCACATTGCTTCTGGGTGCTTTCATGCTGCATTGGAAGAGATGGGCAGGCTCAACAAGGGGGAAAATGACCCACACAACTTAAAATATTGCCAGTTGGTTCTTTTGGGATAATTTTAGTGGCTGCAGAAGCAGAAATGCTGGTTCTGATAAGGAAGAAAAAATTAATATATGCCAAAGAATATGTAAGACCTACCAGAAGACTGCATTCTGAAGAGCCTGGATTAAGTTGGATGGCATATAGCATTAGACAAGGTTTATCTGTGTGGGAGCTGTCCTGGGATACAGGACTTAGTGATCTTGGTTTACTTGTGGATACTCTTTATTGATTCTTCCTTTTTAGCAATGTGATTGCCAAACTCAGTAAGGCAGATATGTGAGTATATTAGCAGACAATAATAAAAGAAATCAAAGAGCTGAAAGAGGCAGACAAGCTGCCTAGAATGCATATGCTCTGTAAGGGAAGAAAACTCACAAGGTCACTGATTAGATGACAAGCCACTTGCCAAAGCTAAAAGGCACGAGCTGATGAGGAGAAGCCTAGACCACTGAGAAGTTTAATGGTGACTGTTCTCCACAGAACAGTGGTGGTGCCATTGATAATGTTGTGATGGAATTGGTCCCTCTAACAGCAATGGAAATAATAAGATTCCAGGGTGATGGAAGACACTTGACAGAACTTAGGTAGTAGAAGCAGGGAACTTGCAGTCCTTTGAATGAATGCCAAGGTGAAAACAGAAGAAAGCTCCTGTCTGGAGAAGTCTACTTGACGCTTACTTACATCAGCTCTTCCTTATCTGTAGCAGGTTTCTGTAAACATCTCATATATGCATATGTATATGCATATGCATATATGTATATGTACATATATATGAAAAAGCTTCACTTATAAAGCACAATAAGAGGTTAACAACCAATAATAAAATAGACTAATTATAAATATTGTAATAAAAGTTATATAAATTCTCTTTCACGTTGAATTACACCCATTCTTCTTGTCCTGATAGGAGATGAAACTGTCAGTGCCTGTGTTGGGGAATTTGTTTCATTGTTAAAACATTATTATAATGACTTATTTTGAATAGCTGTAGTGTGATTTGTTGACATTTAGACTGTTTTGTCTTGCTATTAAAATTTTAGTCTGGCCGCGGTGGACGGTGCAATGTGGGGTTAATGACACAGGCCTGTGATTTAACAGTGGGCTACTGTGTCAGGCACGCTTGAACAGAAGCAATGCCAGACCACAACAGAGAATTTCACAACCAGGATGGCCACTGAGTAAAGTAAATCCTTCCCTAAGTTGCTTCTTATCAAGCATCTGATCACGGTAAGGCAACAAATAGCCACCCACGTCATACTGAAAAGCCATGACTAATATCCAGACCTGCGTCAGTCCTTTGATGCAAGACCTGGCCATGATCCTTGGCTAAAATGAAGATTGTAACAGGTAGTTAATCCACTTCTCACTAGGTTCTTTTACTCTACAGATTTATCTGGTGAACATTTGCTCCATTTCTGGTGATGTTATATAATTAAAATTTTATCCATAAGAGTTGACTGAATGCCCTTGTTAGCACTGTGATTTGTAAGGTGAACTCTCTTTATACAGGAGGTCAAATGGAAGCCTCTGGAATTTTCCTGCCATGACCAAGAGAATACACTAAAACTCAGGATCTCACACAGGGAGAATAGCAGAGAGATCTGCCATTCCAAACACATCCAGCTGTGGAAGAGGAGAGGTTCTCACAGAATCCTAATCCGTTATTTAGCACCTTTCAAAATTATAGGACGTAGACAGATCTGGGGGGCGTTAGGGAAGAGAGAACCATACTCAGAATATGTTGTATGAAAACATTTTATTTTCAATAAAAAACAGAGATCTATAAGGACTGAATAACAAGTTATAAAAGCCAATTAAGGTGGGCCACCATAAGAATCAACTAATTGCCTACTATGTCTACTGCTGTTACTGAATGTTCAACCTTATAAGCAACAGAAACCAACACTGAGCTTCCAATAAACGCTGTTTCTTCAGAAGAATAACCAGTCACATTTAGAAACTTGATTACTTGGCTCCCTTGCAATCTGGATAGGGTAATAATTTGTCTTGATTGGACTTGGCACATACTTCATAAATGGCTTTATCCTTTTGGCTTATGGCTATTGGAGCAGTACCTGTACTTGACAGTTTACAGCTTTCCTGATAGAGTGACACGGGTCCTTTACAATGTCTCACTGTATAGCGAAGGAAGAACAATGGGTGCAGGACTGTGGCGTCCACTCCCCTTATCACACCCAGCCTTCCCAGAAGCTACTAACTCCTTTACAAAGCCTGGGTAAAGTCGCTGGCCTAGAGATGAGACCATGTGAAGATGGAGTCACATTGAATCAAGGCCCACTATGTACTACTATGTCTTCGCTAGATGGATTGCTATGCTATAAAACAAGGTTTGGAATTAGACCTGGATTCTTTCCTGCTATTTGTAATGACCTCTTTAGTGAATTTGTGTTTCTTTGTTCTTACGTCGTTAGTCTCTGTGCTGGATAATTTTATGTCAGTTTGACCCAGGTTGGAGTCCTGTGAGAGGAGGGAACCTCAGTTGAGCAAACGCATCCGTGAGACCCAGCTGTAAGGCTTACTTAGATGGATGAGGGCCCAGCTCATTGTAGGTGGTGCCATCCCTTGGCCAGTGGTCCTGGGTTCTGTGAGACAACAGGCCGAACAAGCCATGGGGAACAAGCCAGTAAGCAGCACTCCTCCGTGGTCTCTGCATCAGCTCCTGCTCCAGGTTCCTGCCCTGACTTCCTTCTGATGAACAGTGATGTGGAAGGGTAAGCCAATTAAACCCTCTCCTCCCCCAAGTTGCTTTTGTCATGGTGTTTCATTGAAGCAATAGAAACATTGACTAAGACAGTCTTTAATGTCCTGATCACCAGAGGGAATGGTTTCCACCAATAGTAATAACAATAACAATATAACAACAACAACAGCATCAACAATCTAGCTAAACTTTAAGCTGTAGTTACCACTCAGTTGTAGCTACATATAGGTGGTCACAGGGTAGGCTCTTCCGTGTTCCTGTGGAGATTCTGATGGTAAATAAGAAAGTGCCAAAACCATGACGTGAATTTGGCCATTCATCGTGGCCATGAATCATCACGGTGATGATCAGGTTCTTTATGGGAGCATAGCCCGAGTTCCCAAACCCAAACTCCTAACAGAGGTACTTAAATGTGTGAGGAATCTAGAAGAGACAGTAGAACGAGAAAGAGGAATTTGCCAGCTATGGTGGTAGCCCCGGTGTTTTGGCACAGTAATTGTCCTCTTGTAAGTACCCACAGCAAAAGAGAACATTTAGAGCCAAGTATTTATTGTTAAATGAGATGAACTTGTGAGCTAAAGAGACTAGCCAGGGAAGACTCAGCGGAGCAAAGTATTTATTTCCCAAGCCATCAGAGGAGCTGGATCCTAGTTGGGCTTGTGGGCAAAAGCTGATAATCCCAGTTTACTGGAGAGACTACAGCATGAGAACTGCGGTTGTAATGTTTGCCTGAGACACAAAGAGAATCCAAGGCTTATCTAGGCAACTAAATGAGAATGTCTCAAAAAAAAAAAAAGTATTTTTAAAAAAATGTATTTATAAAAAGCACAAGCGATATAATAGCTCAGTGGTAATACAGTTGCTAAAAGGCATGTGGTCCTAAATTCAATCTCCAGTAGCCAAAATGAAAGAGAGGAAGAGGAGGAGCAGTGGGAGGAGGGTGGAGGGGCAGTGGGAGGAGGGTGGAGGAGCAGTGGGAGGAGGGTGGAGGGGCAGTGGGAGGAGGGTGGAGGAGCAGTGGGAGGAGGGTGGAGGAGCAGTGGGAGGAGGGTGGAGGGGCAGTGGGAGGAGGGTGGAGGGGCAGTGGGAGGAGGGTGGAGGGGCAGTGGGAGGAGGGTGGAGGGGCAGTGGGAGGAGGGTGGAGGAGCAGTGGGAGGAGGGTGGAGGGGGCAGTGGGAGGAGGGTGGAGGAGCAGTGGGAGGAGGGTGGAGGGCAGTGGGAGGAGGGTGGAGGAGCAGTGGGAGGAGGGTGGAGGGGCAGTGGGAGGAGGGTGGAGGGGCAGTGGGAGGAGGGTGGAGGAGCAGTGGGAGGAGGGTGGAGGGCAGTGGGAGGAGGGTGGAGGGGCAGTGGGAGGAGGGTGGAGGGGCAGTGGGAGGAGGGTGGAGGGGCAGTGGGAGGAGGGTGGAGGGGCAGTGGGAGGAGGGTGGAGGGGCAGTGGGAGGAGGGTGGAGGTGGCTACTTGACTGACGTTTGCAGATGACTCATCACCACGTCTTCTCAGGAATGGCCTCTGCTGAGTGGGAGCTACCTCATCCACGGTCACAGCTGATCATTTCTGATGACATGTTTACGTGTCGCCGCCGCCGTTAGAAATCCTGAAGGACCATTTTCACCCAGTCTCCCTGTGGACTTTTCTCTTCTTCCAGTAAAAGCATCATGGTTCAACTGCTCCCTGTGCTCTGCCATTGCAGGTGATGTTCCCTAAGGCTCTTCCTAAAGCTCCTGCAAGTGACCTTGCCTATTACAGCCCAGTTCCCCTGGGCCTGACCTAAGAGTGCTCTGGTTTAAACATTCTACACATGCCCTTTCCCCCAGTTTTTACAACTCGACTTAAAAATAAATCATTTGTTAGCACGTAATTGCTCCATAGCAAACTGAAAATGAAAGTATGTAGTCACTTAATTTAGCTCAAAATATTTTACTGACCGCAAAGGGCTTTGTTTCTGTGGGAAGGCTTGGCCATAGAGCATCGTTCCCGCTATGAGCGTTTGGTGCTAAATTATTTAGTTTTTAATAAAATCCTAATCCATTGCTTAGATAGATGTTTCTGAAATATGTTTTAAAATGTAGTCTGTTTTTTTTTTTTTTTAATTAGATCTCCATCTGTCGCTGCATGGAATGTGTAGGAGCACATGGTGAATGGATTTATTTTTAACCCTTGGAAGCTATTAGCTTGTTTAACTGCATTCTCGAAGCAGAAGTGCCTCCGTGGGTCCGTTTATCCCGTCACTCGCAACTGAATCCGCTTCCTTTTGTGATCCACAGTGGCATATTTTGAAAGCTCAAAATCATCATCTTAGCCTTTAAACAGGACCCGACGTCGATCTGCATAATTTGTGCCCTCATCCCCTCTTCGAATTACTTTTTCTTTGCAACAAGGGCGACGTGTTCACTGAACGAGCGTAACACGAACCTTTTAAGTTACTAAATTTCTATCTTCGATTGAGAATTTTGATGTTCCTACTTAAATTAGTGTTGGGCACCAAAAGAATCTAGATTGTGTTTAATCTTTTAATTAATCATCAATTTTAAAACGAATCGGACACATGCTTAGACTGGTTCTACTCAAATATAGATAAGGTATCAGCACACAACATGTGGTGAAGGGGTTTCCAATAGGCATTCTTTCATTTATTTACTCCATCCTTTAAAGTTTTTCCCACAAGTAGAATTTCATTTCTATATAATTTAATATTCCCTTTTTGAGAAAGGGTTTTTCTGTGTAGCTTTGGCTATCTTGGAACTTGCCCTGTAGACCAGGTTGGCCTTGAACTCACAGTTATTCACTCACCTGCCTTTGCCTCCCGAGTGCTGGGATTGAAGGCATGTGTCACCATGCCTAGTGATTTACTATCCTTTTAAATATCATTCTTGATGTTACTTGTTTTAATTGTAAATTCCAAACATGAAAGAGTAGAGAAAACAACTCTTTATGTCCTATCGCTCGCCTTAAACCATAGCCAACATTTTGCAGCTTTCTGCATTTACTCATTTCTGTGTGATTTTGCTAGTGGGAGCCCTTTCAAGTTCTCTCTCTCTCTCTCTCTCTCTCTCTCTCTCTGTCTATCTCTACCTCTCTCTCTCTCTCTGTCTCTGTCTCATTTACTCATTTCTGCCACATTTCTCTTCTACGACATAGACACACACAGACACACAGACACACAGACATACAGACACATGGGCACACAGACTCACGGACACATAGGAACACATTCTTTCCTCCTGGAGCATTTGAAGCCAATACCAAATGTCATGGAAGTTTCTTCACTCATTGCATGAGATTAAGCAGCAAGATACATACACACATATATATGTTTATATGTATTATGTATATTATATATCACATAAAACACACACATATATATAATTACCTAGATATTATCAAATCATAATGTCTAAAATATTGCAATATTGCTCCAAATGTGTCCAACTTTCTCAAAGTTCTTTATAGTCACCCTAATCAAATGCTAAACAATAAAACCCACAAACAGCATGGTTATCATATATCTTAATGACAACGTCTGTCTTCTTTTCAATTGTTTCTATGGTTTTTCGGTTTGTTGAAGAAACCAGCTTATGCATCTTTTATACCCTGTTTTCCACACGTTTGTGACATTTTTCTACTTGCTTCTCTGTTTGTATTTCCTACAAAGAACACTAGCAACAACCACGACCACCACCACCTCCCCTCTTGTAATTCTATCTGAGCCTTACAGTGATTAAGGTTCAAGTGCTATTAGGTCCCACATTTCCCATGCTGTGCACTTCCTGTGGATTCCACCATGATCTCATAAAGTCTATTTTCCCAACGTTGAATACTATGGATAATCAAATAGGAAGGGTCCACTACTCTGCCCTTTACAGCTGTCTTATGAACACTCACTGACAAGATTGCTTCCACTCAGTGTTTCAGTAGGGATTGAACTCATCCTTTGTTTTTAATTGGGCCCCTGCTTCTAGATGAGTTATCCACACTTCTTCTACAATAAAAGCTTCGATAGTTATTTGGTTCTATTGAGATCCAGGTAATGCAGGAGGAGAAAGCCAAATTCTAGATTTTAGATACCTAACTGTGTTCACAGTAATGAGCTGATGTTCTTATAAGTAAGTCTTTTTAAGTACCATTGTGGGCACATTGACGTTTTAATTGAAATTTTAAAAGTGTGATTATCATTTTCTAAGACGGTCATACTGTGTGATTTTGCTAGTGGGAGCCCTTTCAAGTTATCTCTCTCTCTCTCTCTCTCTCTCTCTCTCTCTCATCTCTCCCTATCTCTCTTCTCTAATATTTAACAGATTTCTTTCTGACTTTGACATTGCAGAACACTTAAGATCATTTTATACATTTGGGATTCCATATAGATCCCTCAAGGATGATTTACTGGTCAAAAGCAATCCATATTTTAAAATAGTCGGACATAGTGGAAAGCGCATACGTGGGTATTGAGCTCAGTAGATTAACAGAGTGCCAATCCCATTGCTGACCAGTTCTGTGGGACCAGAAAAGGCTGAACCCACACTAGCATGTCAACACCTTCTACAGGGACAAAGCAAAGTTACAGTAAAATAGGAGACTGTTTTACACTGGTGTTAAATGGAAAAAAAGCATAGTTTGTAGTCATGTCAAACACACGGAGAACTTTGTGATTAAGTATGCTGAAATGTTAAGGGTGGCATCATTGGAGGGGAGACTGCAAACTGTGTTTCTCTTCCACGTGCCTCATTTTGTACATTGATCACATAGCCCAGGATGCAAAGGAGATAACTTCATTAGAAGGAAAAGAAGCCTCCCGTGCAAAACCTAGAAGGATGATCACAGCGCGCTTGAGGAATGATACATCCTCCCTCTTTTTCGTATCTCTCACGGTCAATTTAATTCACTTATTCCTGAACAGAATTTAATATAGATCACAGAATAAAGAAAATATTGATGTAGCCACACTCTGCCATCTGCTTCCTCTCTCTGCGCCATGTCATATTGATTTCAGTAGACCAGGTCAGAGCTGAGTGTTTCCCGCTTTCAAGGCTGACCCTGAAGGTCTCACAGTCTTCCGCCTCTTCGATCCCCGGGGGAGCCTGTCTATGGTCCTGGTTGACAGCTGCAGGCAGAGCAGTAAAAACAGGAAGTGAAATAAAATCTCTGTCTGACATGCTTATAAATCAATATTCCCACAGGACAGAATTGTTAGTGTTGGGAACTCATCGTAATAGTCTCATTGATCAGAGAGCTAAGTTAATTGATTCTTTATTCAAGTAAAATTCAGGGCAACTTGTCAAAGATGAATTTATCTAGTAACCCTTAAAGATATGAAATAATCTTAAAAATCTTTTGTGGACCCAGTAGGGAGAGATTTCTAAATAAAGATTCAATATGATTTTAAGGAATCTTGTTTGAATCTGAGTTGAGAGTTATAATGATCGATATAATTCGATAGACATCTGACGTTATAAGCAAGGGAGAGAATCACCACGTTTCTTTCTGCTTTTTTTCTATGGGAATATATCTTATTTCAAATGGCAATTTTTGAATTTTGCCTTGCGATGATGTCAGCTGAGCAAGCCTAGGGATGTGAAATCGGGCTACAGTGTATTACCTCTGAACAACGAACTGCCTTTGGCCGGTTTTCAGGCGACTGCTGGGGAAGGAACACGTAAAAGAACTGATCCTGATTCCAGAGCTGTTTTCTCTCTCTCTCTCTCTCTCTCTCTCTCTCTCTCTCTCTCTCTCTCTCTCTCTCTCTCTCTCTCTTCTCTCTCTTAAAAATTGATTATTTTCTTTAATTACATTTCAAATGTTGTCCCCATTCCCGGTTTCCCCTCCACAAATCCCCATCCCATCCCCCCTCCGCTTTGCCTCTATGAAGGCTCTTCCTCCCACCCCCAGCCCCCATTCCCAATTCAGGGCTCTAGCATCCCCCTTATGCTTGGTGTTCCTTTTCATTGTGCTGCTTTGGATGCTGACCTGTAGGTGGACTAAACCCAGCAACAGGACTGTTGTTCAAACTTAAGTCTGGCTTTCTCCTTATGGAGCATTTGTTCATGGATTTGGTACTACACTGAATATCAGAATATGTCTATGATAGGGACAGTTGTGCTGACTCACAGTGACCTAGCTAGCAGGGCTACATATACAGGTGCTAGCAAATAAGAGGCCAGCAGGGGGCGACACATGGGGTAATGTAGGATGAGTTCTGTGTGATGGAAGGTTCCATCGCTATGGACCGGTATTTGTTAGGGATTCTCCAGAGAAATAGAAACAGAAGCACTAAAACCTCCCCGCATTCTTCTCAACAGAGATCCGTCTTAAAGAAAGTGATTTGTGCAGTTACACCCAGAGAGTCTGAACTACGCAGAACCGGCCAGGAGAACAGAGAGCTAGGAAAGGGTTGATGTAAGGATCTGAGTCTGAAGGCAGTGTCCTTGCTCAGGGGATCTCAGTCTTATTCTCTTAAGGCCTTCAACTGATTGAATTCTGGGAAAGAGGGATCTACTTTACTTAAAGTCTAGTGATATAACTGTCAACTTAATCTCAACAGTGCTTTTGAAAAAAACACCTAGACATATTTAGCCTCGTATCCGGGTGCTATTACTTAACCAGAATGACATATAAGATTAGCCATAACAGGGACATAGCTCGTTGGGGAGGCTAGATAGGAAACAAAGAAGTATCCACAAAAGCCCCTGGGATTTTAGCTGCTCTCCACACAACGGAATGGACTGCCTTTAGCAATTAAGAATCCATCTGGTGTAAACACCCTTTCCCAGCAACGGGCGCAGGAATATGTGCCACATGGTAAGTAAAGGATCAGAGCTCTGCCCGAGGACGTGACCCAGCTTGAGCATGGCCACAAGGTCGCCCTGACAAATGCTAGTTTCTTTTGTATGTTGACTGGATTAGTGTGGCACTGATTTTTGAAGATCTTTCTACAGTCTTTCTTTTTCTCAAACCATAAAGGTCTTTAACACCTACTTAAACACTGAGCGTTTGTTGAATGTTATTTAGTATCTTCTTTGTATAAATGGTTCATTCCTGTGCCATCATTGAAAAGCTTCAAAAGGGCACAGAGTCAGGTCACTATCCCTCTCAACCCTGACTACAGGCCACTTTGTCGTTTCCCAGGGGCAACAACTCTGATTTGTACAGTAAAAATACACTGTAATTTAGGTAGCTAGTCCTCCATAGGATTCTACAATATTAAGCTAGTAAGATAATAAACAAGTATCCCCAGACACACACTCTCTTCCATTCATTACTTTGTATGTATACTTGTTCATGTGTGGTGTATGTGTGTGTTGATATACACACACATTTGTGCATTCGTATATGGAGGTGAGTGGTTGAATTTAGGCATCTTCCTCAATTACTATTAGCTTATTTTCTGAGACAAGTTCTCTCACTGAATCTGGATCTTACCTGTTCGACTAGACATGATGATCAGCAAGTCCCAATGACCCTCCCGTCTTTGTCTCCCCAGGGCTGGGAACACAGGCATGTAGTGTCACGCTTAGATTTTTACATGTGTGCTGGGGATTCAAACTTGGGTTTGCTTATTCGGCAAGGAATTGACCAACTTAGCCATCTTCCCAGTTCCTTCTTTCCACTCTTCAGGATGAGTTCCTAACAGTAGAAAGCCTAAATTAAAGGGTATGCATACTTAAAGTTTTGATATATTAGTAAAGTGACTTGTTAGCACAGCTATAAATGGTTATCTCCAACCGGCTTTACTCCAGATGTTTGTACATTTCTCATACATGACATTACCCAGAGTTGTGAAATTTTACTTTGATCCTTTTCTTTATTTCATATCCCTGGTGACACTCACCAGCTTCTGCAAGTCAGATTCACGGGGACAGTCCAAGGCAAATGAACAAAAGGAAATGCATTCACCTAAGGAGAAATTGACCCAGGAGGTTGACATTATTGCTAGTTGGAGCTTGTTCAAGTTCAGAAGGGTAGGTTCTCTTTTTGTGGCTTTCCCAAGTGTCAAGCTCCTAGCTGATCCTAGAGGTCATAAATCCGTTGCCTTGACTACATGAGCTAATGTATGCACATCATTTAGGGCACTTTCTGGTACGTGGACACATGCAGCAATGCCCGTTAGTAGCCTTGCTCATCAGGAGGTAGGTGGGATGGGAGGAGCTGAAGGAACTAGCAGGAGTCTGGTATTCTCAGGCTGGGAACTGTAGCATCAGAAATGGCTTGTGCAAACCTCCCCACTCCTTCCAACTGTGCAATTCAAATGGTGTTTGAGCACACTGGTAGTGCTCCCGCCATTGGGGAGATGGGCATTATTCTTAATTGAGCAGGAACTAATGAGAGCTGCGTTGCTTTGAATCTGCCCATTGGATGAGAACAAACATTAATGACCACTGGGCTGGAAAGGCCGGCTGCAATTCACCAAATGAGAGGGCGTCTTCTCCCATCAGTTATAAAACAGCATGCTGGAGACCAGGGCATGCTTTCCAGCAGTGAAAGTCCATCAGTGGTGACACTGTTAAATACAGAGTGAAGGCCTCATAAACCGTCATCCGTGCGTGAAGCAATTAAACATCGAGTTGTCCTGAAGCCACACTCCAACACCAGCCGATGTTAAAGCTTTCAGGGATAAGCAACTCAGAAGATGAGAAAAGAATGGGGATTTGGCTTTAAAAAAAAACCACACACATACAAAGCAAGCTGAGGTGGTGTGGGGGAAGAAGTCAACATGTGAATTGAAGCAGGATTTGGAAGATACTAACCACGGGGTACCCCTTGCAAACTCCTCTGTTGAAGTGCCCTGTATGGTTTGGCGTCTGACCCAATTAGTGGATATTTGACACATCTGGTGGGAGACCCTGGCAGTGGGAAAGAGGCATCTCCCTGTTTGCTGCTTTCTTCTCCTCTCTGGGTTTTAATGTGTATAAGCATTATTCCACGACTGATGTCTCTTCCCCTCAGAGCCTGGCTCTCCTTTCCTTCTTTGGCAGCCCAGAGTGGAGTTCAAGCCAGTGGGGTTCAGCGAGGACTGCAGTTATTCCAAATGGGTTTCTGAGCTGGTGCCATGCCCTGGGTTTTTGATAACAAAACAGCTTGTACCTGCCCATCCAGTGTCAATAATTTGAGGAGTGAGAAGGCGGGTGTTAAAAGCTAACTGGGAATCATGGAAGAGTGGAAGCAGAAATACTGCCTGGCTTCCTTTCTCATCTTTTCATTATCCTCTAAAGCTTGGAGCCTGAGTTCTGGAGCCACCAAAGCCATGTTTGCCAGGCATCTGCTCCACACTGGGCCTGAAGCGTGATGTGTCTCTATGAAGGGGATTTTCTCACTAGGGCCAAGTTGGCCCACACTTCTAAGTTAGGAGTGACTGCAGTTCCTGGTCCCCTGAGTTCCCAAGACACTCCTTGGTCCCAAGAGTACTAAGGTTTTGAGAAGAGCAAATCAGAGAGTGAGCTTTATAAATCAGTTGTTCTTATGTCACCCAGTCCCCAGACACTTCATTGGCTGTGTAGCTGTTGCAGCCCAGAGGTGAACGGCAGACCATTTTCCCACCTTCTTTCTTTCAACGTCATGTTGACATATTTACTAACATCAACTGTTTTTTAATTATTATTTTTAGAATAATAACACAAAGATGTTTCCGGGAAGCAGTCACAGAGTCTGATGACAAAAATTTATATTCAGTGTGATTTAATGTAGTCCAAAAGGTCATCGTCTTCCCCCTTCTCACTGTGTACAAACATCATAGCTGCTGTGCATGTCTAATATCTTTGCATGGCTTCTGGGGCTGACCCACGGTATCTGAGCACCATCCAGGTCTGGCGCCGGAGGTAAATTCTTCGCTAATTTGCTATTACTTTGTTTGGGGGTAGGGAGTTTCCCATTACAGTGATTTGATTTTCATTAGGCAGTTGTGGGTTTTTAATCACATCTTCATTTTCGAATGAAGTGCCCTCTTTTATTCTCCATTTTTGACTTGCAATGTTTCCCACCAAAATTCTTCTAAGATCAAATTAGTTGTTGGCTTTCATGTGACAATATTTGTGCTTTTCCATAATGATCAAATGATATGGTTCACCAAATAAAAATGGTCAATAAGGGAAACATGGAGGTTTATTTAAAATAGGTTTTATTGCAAAGAAATTAATCAGTATACTAATCTTATTTTGATTCAAGTACAATCTTCACTTAAACATTTTTGGTTTGGGGCTGGCAAGACGGCTTAGCAGGTAAAGATGCTTGCCACCAAGCCTGGTGATTCAAGTTGGATCCACAGATCATATAAATATACGTACACATACACACAGACATGATAAATAAAAAATATTAAGATTTTTGTGCTTTTAAATTTAGTTTGTATGTGCAAGTGTGTGTGTGTGGTGTGTGTGTGTGTGTGTGTGGGTGTGGGTGTAGGTGTACCTGTGTGGTCATGCACATAACATAATGCTTGTGTGGAGATCAGAGGACTACTGGGAGTTAGTTCTTTTCTTCTACTGTGTGGGTTTCTGGGATTGGTTTAACTGCGAGTGTCTCTACCTTCCAAGCCCAATCTCTACTTTAAAATGGTGAGTTTGTGGAAACCTACACCTACCTGAGTCTGCTGCTATCTGTCTGTCTCTCTGTCTGCCTGTGCTCACACATGTATGCAATTGCACATGTATATATACACATACGCACATGGCTACGGAGGCCTAGAGTTCATGGCAGATGTCTTCCTCAGTCTCTTTGCTGTCTTACTTTTTGAGATGAGTTTTCTCACAGAATGTAGAGTTAACCAATTCTGCTAGGCTAGCTGGCTATCGAGGCCCAAAGGATGTCCCTGTCTCCTCCCCAGCACAGAGAATACAGACAGGAGTCAATGCTTGGCTTCTTTCTGTGAGTTTTTGAGAACTGACAATGAGATCAAACTTGGCGCTTCATGCTTGGTGGTACAAGCACTTTACCAATGGAAACATTTCCCTAGCTTTGAGAAATCCCACTTTCCTACATTCCTACAAAGTTACTTCCAGAAGCCCTTATATTCTACAACTCTCTGCATCCAGTAGACAAGGACTCCAATTTATGGTGGTGATAAAGCCACAAGCAACAAAAGCAAGTGTCTTATTTGCATACAAATAGGATGCTAACCAGCACGTGTTGATAAGCCTTATGAGAATCAGGATGGGCTGACAAGACCATTCCTACAGAGGTGTCCAGAGTGCACCAGGCAGGAGGAGTTAGAATGGCAGGAAAGGTAGACAGACATCAGTTATCTCCAGTTCCCAGTGTATGCCTCCTCTGGCTCCTGAGAACTCATCAGTGCTGCTCTTATCTCTGAAGTTCCGAGACGTTGTCTACTACAGCAGAGGGATCACAAATAATGTGAGGGTCTATGGATCAGTGGCGAACAGCCGGTCCTATGAGAATGGAGTGTTGGCAGTGGAAGCCTGTAGGCATGGACCACAAGCAGATTACTAAATTCGCCTTAAAGTTTCTTAGGCATCTCTGTAATTGAGATGTAATCCTTATTTTGTACATTGTTATCATGTTGTTATAAGAATAAAACATAGAAAGTTTATAATAGCTCTTCGAAAAATTGAAAGTCCAATCCATCTAAAGGGTCAATTTCAAACAACCTACGTTCGGCATTTAATATCTGTCCAATATAGCATCATCGCTGTGATCATCTAACTAAATTAAGTCTTTAACTTGCTTTGTATCTTGTATCTTAACCCGTCTCTCTGTCTCTGTCTCTCTGTCTCTCTCTCTCTCTCTCTCTCTCTCTCTCTCTTCTCCACAACACACACACTGCCTCACTCTAAGCCTAATTATGACAATCATCCTCATTTATAATCACATTTTCCAGTGAGGCATTCCTCAGGGAGTTGGGAATAGATCTATCTCATGATCTAGCTACACTACTCTTGGGTTTATCCCAAAGGAAGTTTCATTCTAGTACAGAGAGACTTGCTCAACCATGTTCATTGCTGTTCTATTCAAACAGCCAAGATGTTCATCAATGGATGAATGATAAGAAATTGGGTATACAATGGATATTATTCAATGTTAAAAATGAATCATGAAATTTGCAGTAAGTGAGTGGAACTAGAAAAACTCGAGTGTGTAACCCAGATCCAGAAAGACAAATATGATATGCATTAACTTATATGTACTTGTCAACTATTAGTCTTCAATAAGCAACCTTCAATCAGGCTAACCATAGGGGTTAGGGGTAGAGTAAAGAATATGGGGTAGGGATGGATCACCCTAGGAAGGAAACATAGAATAGATAGTTATAGGTGGATTGGAGGGGAGATGGACAGGAACAGAAGGATCAAATGGGGAGAGAGCAGAAAGAGGGGCAAGGGAGGCAATATGGGGAGAGACAGATAAAACAAAGGGTCATTTAAGGGTCCATATGGAATAGTAATACAGTAGAAGCTTCCTAAAATATAGACTTGTTTGAAAGCAATCTAAATGAAATTGCCCAATAGAAGGGGAGACAGAGCCCCAACTGGACATCTCTTGTCACTAAATGAAACTTCACATGCTAAAAATGGGTTACATCTAATTGAGTTGTTAGCCAAAGGGGACCCATGGGAACCCCCAAACAACCCAGGCTAATGGCAAGGTTGTTGGTTTCATTCCATAGACTGACAGTAAGATCCGATTGCTGAAGGCAGCACTTACACAACCCATTGAACACGAGAAACTGAACTGGTGCCTATCTAGAGCCTCCGTTCCTGTAGACCAGTCTTCATGGAACGTAAGGTGTATACTATGAAAGGAGAAAGGTAAACACCAACGTGCCATAAACTCTCGGTTCTATAATGATGACCTGCCTACAAGATGTGCTAATGCAATAGTGGCACAAAGCCTGTCAGAAAAACCAACTACTATCTGATTGAATTTCAGATCCACTCAATGAGAACCCATCTTTGACATTGCTAAGGTAGCCAGGAACCTGGCACCAGATGTACCAGTGACCTAGGGGAAAACCAAGTACTCCTGTTTGACAAAGGGACATGGCCAGAAAATGACTTCTAATGACATTCTGTTATACTCATAGATCAGTAACTTGTTTAGCTATCACCAGAGACACCTTGCCTTTCAGTAGACGGGAACAAATACAGAGACCCACAGCTGGACAATAGGCAGAAAGTGAGAGACCTTGGAATGCTCAGGCCTAAATGGGATGTCTCCAACAAATCCCTCCTCTCAGGGCTTAGGGGACCCTGTGGAAGAAGAGGCAAAAGATTGTAAAAAGTCAGAAGGAATGGTATTGTGAGGTTTCCACCAGAGAAGACTGTGTGGACACGGGTTTAAGTCAGTAGAAAGCCTTTATTAGCCAACCAATGACTTCACTGGGTGTTTGGATCCTACTGTGACCCCTACCCTTTCTAATGGTGAGCTGTTAAGCATTCAGATCATGTCCTGTGTTGATATACTTCAGTTAACAAGAACAGTTAGCCACAAGTAGAACTACAGACATAGAAAAGCAAGGTTAGTACATTTTAGAGACTTTCCCAGAACTATGGACTTTGACTGATTAGGCCTTTGTTGTAGTTTTGGCAAGTGATGCTGTCTGTGATGAGTTTCACAGCCTGAATGGGAACATCATGCAGACAGTTGTGTTAAGGACTTGAGCCTACTAAGCTCTGGGCCCTGTTACAATGGAGGACACCAAGGAAACAAGGCCCTCTAAACACAGCAGGACTGTAGCAGCACGCAGAGTCCTTGCATAAGTCTAAGCCAAATGAGGTCTCAGGGCTGAGAGGAGAAGTAGGATTGTTTCCTAACAATTCCTGCAATATTACCATCACAGCTAAAAAGTGAGCACTAATAATTTCATTGCCGAATGCTCGGTCGGTTTACCTTCCTCTGCCATGTACAGTTGAATCAGTATTCAAATCAATCTCATACACTGTGATTGGATAGAGAGCATTAGGAAATTTTATTCTCTCTCTGAGTCTCTGTTCAGGTTATTTTTTTGGTAGGGTTCTCCTCATTGCTGTGTGTATCCCCAAAGAACTCAGCATCTTTCTTTCTCCCTCTTGCCACTTGTAAATGGGTAATTCGGTCTAGGCTCTTGGTCAGATTCCTTTCCTCCCAGCTTCCAACCTTCTCCCCTCTCTTCTCAAGTTGAGAGACATCCTGAGGTTGGGAAGAACTTAAGGTTTAATTCATGTGTAATTCATGTTTAATCAAACATGGTGGCCCAAACCATGAAATTATTCTGGCTGGTCTGAAGTGAAAGGAGACATCAAGCCATGTTGGATGAGGAGATGAGTTGATCTTAAAACAAAAATGGAAACTTTTAAGTAGAATATGGTAGCCAGGTGTACTAGCTGGGTTTAGTTGTAAGATTGACAGAACTAAGAATTACATGGGAAGAAAGTATTAATGAGGAATTCTCTAGGTCAGGTTGGCCTGTGGGCATGTCTTTGGGGGTTGTCTCAACTAATTGATGTAGGAAGCCTTACCTAGACTATGGTGGGTGGCACCATTCCCTGGAAGGTGAAGGAAGAGAGGAGGTAATTAGCTGAGATCGAGCAAGCAAGCAAGACCTATGCATGCATTCTCTCTGCTGCTGACTGTGGATTTGATGCATCGACAGTGATAGGCTGTAACATGGACTTTTATGCCCAAGCCCGTTCCTCTTCTCTGTTGCTTTTTGTTTGCCACACAAAGGACACTACAACATCCAATTTACTGGTACTGGCCTGTAGTTTCTAGGTACTTTGGAGACTGAAGCAAGAGGACCACAGGCTCAAGACCCACTTTGGATGCAAGAGCTAGGGCAAGACTGACCTGATTCACTTAGCTATCACCTATCTCAAAATGGAAAAGAAGGAGAGAGGTGTCTGGGGACAATGGTCAGCAGTAGAGCTCTTGCCTGACATATGTGAGATTTAATCCCAAAACCTATTAAATGCAGGAACACACATGTGTATATACATAGAACATAGTGTTCTAAATTGAACACAGTATGAATGAATGCTTAAAGGATAAAACTAACCGATGCTCAGGGGTCAGCAGTAGAATCATGTAAGACTATAATTGAACTTAGTAATAGCTATGAGTGACATTGTAGGTGCAACAGTGTTATATGAAAACACATTATAAGCTGTTGATGGTGATTGGTATAAAAAACACCATGGCTCTGACAGTCTTATAAAAGTAAAACACCACTAGGTGTAGTAATACTGTATGATACTTGTAATGAATGACTTTATTACTGTTTTATGTATTTTATTATACTATATTTTATTATTTTACAATGTGTTCTGACTACTAAGAAATGAAAGTATATAGGATTAGGAATGTGGCTTAGTTATAGAATCCTTGTCTAGTGACATTAATGCCTTAGGTGTTTTTTAAAAAAAATTTAGTTTTTGAGATTATAACATAATTACATCATTTACCCATTCACTTTCCTCTCTATAAGCTTCCCATGAACTAATCCCCAACCCCCTTCTCTTTTTCAGACTGATGGCCTCTTTTTCTTTAATTGTTACACATGCACACATGTGTGCATTTTAAATACATAAATACAGCTTGCTCCATCCTTATCATATTACTTATATGTACATGTTTTCAGGGTTATCCAATATGGTATTGGATAATAACTGATGTGTTTCTTCCCCTCTCAGCAGTCTTTAGTTGCCTGTAGTTCTTTGTCGACAGTGGAGACCTCTGAGCCTTCCCCTTTCTATGATCACAGTCTACTGGCATCATGCTTGTTCAAGTAATCATGTTTAGGTAGGCATGTTTGGTGTGACATTTCTAGAAGACACAATCTTCTAAACTCCATGTTTCTCTATCTCTCATGATTGTTTTATCTCCTCTTCTGCAATGTTCCCCTAGCCTTAGGTATGGAAATGTTTTGTAAATGCATCCATTGGAACAGGGCTCCACAACTCTGTATTTTGATTGGCTTTGGATCTTCTGTAATGGTCTCTGTCTAGTGCAAGCAGAAATGTACTTGATGAGGGGTAAGGTTATGTTTATAGATTGTTGTAAGAAATTAGCTGGCTTAGTACATTAGTGGTTGTAGATTCTTCTCCAGTGACTGTGATATCATTAGCACTGAGTAGTTAGCTAGTTTTCTAGTACTAGGCATGACTTTGCTCTTATTAAGCAGGTTGAAGTCAATTAGATGTACTGATGGTTAGAACTAAGGTATGCAGGCCTCTATTGTGTCCTTAGTGCTATTCTGCCATGCTGGTCATTGTTGTGGTTCATAGACATCATAGCTAGGTAGGACTTCAAAGTGTTTCACCCCTTTGGAAGCTTTAAACCATAGCTGTTCTCATTCTGAAACAATTAATAGGACCCCTCCCCAATCTTTATCTCTCTTTCTCTCTTCCTGTTGCCTATGAATCAGGATCTAGGTAGCTCTCAGCTACATCTACAGTGCCATGCCTGCCTGTGTGTTACCATGTTCCTTGACATGATATCAGATGAACACTCTGAAACTGTAAGCAAGCCCCAATTACATTCTTTTATAAGAGTTGCTTTGGTTGTGGTATTTCTTCACAGTAATAGAACAATGACTAAGGTCTACAAGTAGACATGCTTTCTTTCCAAAGCAATGCATCCTGATGTCAACAGAGCCATGAGCTTGAGGTCTACTCATAAAGCAGACATTGGCCATCCAGCTAGCTTTGTTGTTACAATGACAACATTTATGGAAAACTCAATATATTGTCTGGTCATATTTTCATCTTCTTCTTTTTTCTTTGTTTATTGCTTGGCATCTCCCAGAACTTCCAAAGCATACACACATGAAGAAGATAAATCCTTGCACACCCTTCAGTTGTTTCTGGGTGCTAAAGGGTTGGGGCAGGTAAGTAAAGGGAAAAGTATCCAGCAAGAGAGATCCTTGGAGGGTTATCCTTCATGTAAACATTTCCCAGAAATGTTGTTGAGAGCTGTGAGTGTTATTGAGAGACATGTCTCACCATACTATGGGACTCTCGGGTAGGGATGTTGTGATTTAAGGTCTTGTCTCTGAGTTTGGACACACATTTATTAGTTAAGAGGGGCTTAAAAACTGAAGTAGAAAGCAACCTCTGACATCTGGGAGCTCATCAGAGGCTCTCATGTGAACTTCAGCATTGCTGTAAGCTGGCCTGGAGCCCTTATATAGACTTGTTCTTCTCCTGGCCACATAAACACTCTCATAGCATTCTACATCAGGCAAGGTCTCTCTGAGATCATGATGAAGTGAGAGCAAACAAGGCCACTGTGCAACCAATAAATTACCTAGGATCCCTTTGGTATTCACTCATCAATTTGTAATTTGGTCTTAGCTTTAGTCTGCCTTCATATAGACAAAGTTTGCTGGTATAGACTCACAGACTCTCTTCTACATCCTGATAACATCCAGTCTAGACCAAACCTCCATTTTGTAAACAGCTACCATCACCTACGGCATAGCCAAAGTGCAAATGATTCTCTTTCACATGCTCTTACAAAGGCACTTCATGGATTCTTGTGCTGTCTTCTTCCTTTCCAGGTGTGGGTATGTTTCTAAAAGTCTGTGGGTGGGGAACACAGACAGGGTCCATTTATAAAACATTTCACTCTTTTTGGTGGAGTCATTAACTATGACAGCAGCAAAAAGGTCCCAGAGCCTGCACACCACCACACCATTTTGCTCCATTTGCTCTGCTTTATCACCAGCCCAAGACTTATATTTATTTCCGCAAAATCTCAGGGGATGTCCCAGTATCTAAAGTTGACTGAAGGGAGCCTGTTGTATTCATAGCAGCCCTGGTCATCTCATGATTGCTATCTCACAATTGTATTTAGTGGCTATATTGAGTTAGTGGCCAGATGCTCTACCTCAAATGTGGTGGCTATTTTACCCCCTAGCCTGTGACTGCCATGCTTGTGCTCCCATGACTGTTTCTACATACCTTAGTTAGGGTTTTACTGCTGTGAACAGATACCATGACCAAGGCAACTCTTGTAAGGACGATATTTAATTGGGGCTGGTTTACAGGTTCAGAGGTTCAGTCTATTATCATCAAGGCAGGAGCATGGCAGCATCCAAGCAGGCATGGTACGGGAGGAGCTGAGAGTTCTACATCTTCATCTGAAGAATGCTAGCAGAATACTGACTTCCAGGCAGCTAGGATGAGGGTCTTAAAGCCCACACCCACAGGGACACACCTACTCCAACAGGGCCACACCTTCTAATAGGCCACTCTCTGGGCCAAGCATTTACAAACCACCACACTTCAGTAGGCTTAAGGCATGTCCACTTGCCAGTTTAAATTTGTTGTTTTGTGTAGTAGCCATGTACTTTTCTCATTTCTGTGATAAAATACCTGACCAAAACAAACAACCCCAGGAGATAAGGGTTCACAGTTCACAGTTCATCACAGTGGGGACAGCGTGGACATTGAGTAGCAGAGGCAGCTGCTCACAAAGGTTGTCGGCAAGCAGAAAAAGAGTTATACCAGCAGTCAGTGTGTGTGTGTGCTTTCTCCAGTTCATTTATTCCAGGGTCCCACCCACATGGTGCCACTCACATTCAGGGTGGGGTCTCAGTCTTCACCTAAAGCTTCCAGGAATACTCCCACATATGCCCAGCAGTATTCTTCCTAGGGTATTATAACCCAGTCACATTGACAATGACGATTAGTCACAACAGCATCCAAGACCCAGACAGTCCTTGTTCTTTAAGGCAACTCTGTTTAGATGAGGAGTATGCCTTCCTGTTCCAAGTTCGAGGACAGACTCCTGTACTGATGCCATGTTGTTCCCAGTTCAGTGCAGCCTGAGCATGCTCCAGCTCTAGTGAACTGCTTTTAGTTGCTCACGTGCACGTGATGGTCAAAACCGCTCCCCAGTGGGGCGGCTGTATCGGGACTTTAGGCCCTCAAATGTGAAATATCCTTGTTCTTTCTTTCATCTTTTCTATGTTATGAGTAACAATGAGATTCGCGGTCATGTTGGTATGCAGCCCACACTGTGGAAATGGTATGAAGTTCCAGAATGGGATTCTAGTTTAAAATATTTGATTTTTAAATGAATACCAACTATATTTTTAATGAGCACTAAGAACATGGGTAAGGAGCTATCTAGGCTTAGATTACTAGAGTAAAACAAAACAAACAAACAAACAAGCAAAAAACAGGAGCCATAGCCTCAGTGGAATGCTTGGGTTGGCTCATGAAACGCTGAGATGAGGTCTATGTTGTTTTACACAACACCTACATTTGTCAGGTAGAAGAGAGAGTACATCCTCTTGGCTGATGCCTGGTGATGTGGTAAAGGCATGTGGTGTGATGGTTAATCTTTGTTGTTAACCTGAAACATCTGGGAAGAGGGAACCTCAGTTGAAAAACTGGAATCGTCAGATTGGCCTTTATTGTTTCTGGGGGGCAGATTTTATTGATTGTGAATTTGTGTAAGAGGGCCATGCCCACTGTGGGAATACCAGCTCTAGATACATGAGCCTGGGCTGTCCGAGAAAGGTAGCTAATGTGAGCCAGGGAGTGAGTGAGTAAGCAGTGTTTCTCCATCATTTCTGCTTCAAGCTCCTGCCTTGATTTCCCACCTTGGTTTCCCTCAATGATGGATTGTGAACTGTAGAATGACATAAAAATTTTCTCTCAATATCGCAACAAACTGGGATAGGTGGTTATGAGGCACTGGCTTAAAATCTCTGATAGAAAAGATTGCAGAGATACAAGGGGATATATACGTGGTTTTGCTGGTAGTTTGTCAGGAATTGTATTTTATTTTGAAGAATAGCTGTTGTGAGTGTGACTTTTCTGTAGCTCCCTGTTTAAACACAACAAGGATTTAGTTTCAACAGGATGGGTACAATTAAGACAGAATAGCCCCAAAAGAACTTGTTCCACATTTAAGACAAAAGTCTATGTGGAGATTAGTCATCAGTGGAAGTCTCTTCCACCTAAAGGTAGCCTGGTTCTTTCCTGCAGTCTGTACATTTTCTGGGAATGGCTGTGTCATAATTATTCCATCTTTATGTCACATTCTGACCTGATAACAAGTCAGGATGTGAGTAGTAACCCAGCAAAAGATGGAACTGTGAGTGAATTTCTTCACCAGAACAATGGAAAACAAACACTAATATAATTCTTTGTAAAAATTAATAAAGACATCTTTGTCCTTGAGCTGTCTCACAAAAAAAAAAAACCAAAAAAAAAAAAAAAAAAAAAAACCCCAAACAACCCAAACCAAACCAAACCAAAACAATTAAGTGTCTTTGACAACTCTCCAGGGGATAATAACCACAGCCAGGACTGGACATGTGAGAAAGGCACTTACCTTGAGCTCAAAACTTAAGGGGGTATCAATAAGCTCATTAATTAAAATACAATATTGAGATGCTGTCTTGGTTACTGTGTGTGTTGCTGTGAAGAGACACCATGATAAAAGCAACTCTGATAAAATCAAGTGTTTAACTGGGAGCTTGTTTATAGTTTCCGAGGACTAATCCACTCTCATCATCATGGTGGGAAACAGACAGGCATGGCGCTGGAGCAGTAGCTGAGAGCTTTGCATCCTGATCCACAGGCAGCAGGCAGAGGAAGAGACTGTGGGGTTTGAAACCTCAAAGTCCACTTATAATAACTGACCTTCTCCAGCAAGGCCACACCTCCTAGTTTTTTCAAACAGTTTACCAACTGTGAACAAAGCATGCAATATATAATCATATGGGGGTCACTCTCGTTCAAAGCACCACAAATATCAAATAAGAAAATTAACCAACGATTTCTGTCCATGTTGCTATTGCCTAGTAAGCTTCACTGTGTGACCAATGACTACAAATGCATTTTGTAAGTCACCATGTCCTTTGTTCTATTCTGTTTCCATGCATTAGATGATTGGTTGAGTCAATATGGGCTACTATGACGAGACTCCATAGACTGGATACCTTAAGCAGCAGACACTTATTCCATACGATGTCAGAGATGAATTCTCGACGGAAGGCTCTGGCCAATTCAGCTCTGGTGATTACTCTCTCCCTGCCTTGAAAACACCTCTCTCTTGATGTGTACTCATACATGAGCTCTGACATCTCTTTCTTTTCTTCTAAGGATAACACTCTCATCTCAGGGCCCTACCCTCATGACTCCATTAGAATCTAATGATCTCCCTGCACCCCACCCCCACTGTGCTGCCTAGTTTTATGTCAACATGACACAAGCTACAGTCTCTGAAAAGGAGGACCCTTACTTAAGAAAAATATTTCTATAAGTTCCAGCTGTAAGGTATTTTCTTAATTAAGATTGATGGAGGGAGGGCCTAGGCCATTATGGGCGGTGCTATCCCTGGCCGGTGGTCCTAGGTTCTATAAGAAAGCAGTCTAAGTAAGCCATGGGGAACAAGCCAGTAAGCAGCACCCCCTCCATGGCCCCTGCATCAGCTCCTGGCCCCAGGTTCCTGTCCTGTTTGAGTTCTTTTACTGACTTCTTTTGATGGTGGAAGGTTACCTGGAAATGTAAGCTAAAATAAACCCCCTTTCCCCCAAGTTATTTTGGTCATGGCATTTTCTCACAGAAATAGTAAACCTAGCTAGGGCACTAATTTTGATAATATTATAATATTATTATAATTCAACATATAAATTTGGGCTAGACACATGCAACTCATAAGGCCTGTTAAATCCGCACATTAATCTAATGAGATATTTCCTACCAAAATTTTTTTTCTTCTCTTTTTGTCTTTTTCTTTTTAAGATAAAGAATAGTTGAGTACAGAAGTGTCAAAAATATGCATGGGTGACAAGGAGTTAAAGTCAGAAATTGAACCCAGGTCCTTTGACCCTAGAGCCTGAACTTATATCTTTTGATATATTTATTCTAAAGCGAATGAATAATAATTTCATAAGAGACGTTGGGTCAATAATGACTGATGGAAGAGAGTGATAACTTAGGAACAGCAGAGTCTTCCCACAATTACATTTCCCCACATGTATATATGAAACGCCCTGAGGAAATGCAAAGGAGACATAGAAATGGAATCACATGTCAATTGATGCCTTTCTTGCTGGACAGATCTTAGGTGACCTTTCAGTCTTTAAAGCCACACTGTATACAGAAGAGAGGTTCTGAGGAAATGCAGGGAAGAGCAGATCCTAGAGAAGGAAGAACTTCAGGGGTGGAAGAAGCAAGGTGAGTAGCCTCTCATGCCCATTAAATCTCCAGGCAACTGAGATTTGGGGTAGGAAAATGGCTGAGAGTATGTGAGCTGGAGGAAGAGACGCAGAAAGTCCCCATTTCTTTGAAGAGATGCTGCCACGAAAGTTTGTGGAAATGTCAAGTTCTGTGGTGTCGAGTGACAATGAGCGTTCCACTTCTAACTCTTTTTTTTTTAATTGGATATTTTATTTACATTTTAGATGTTCTCCCCTTACCCCATTTTCCCACCTCCCTCCAGGAACCCCTATCCCATGCCCCCCTCTGCTTCTATGAGGGTATGCCCCCACGTCCCCCCCATCTCACCTCCCACCCTCGAATTCACCCACACACAGCGTCCAGCTTTCATGGGACCAAGGATCTCTTCTTCCACCTATACCTCCCTTGCATATATAGCTGGAGCCATGGGTCCCTCCCTAAGTGCTCCCAGGCTAGTGGTTTAGACTCTGGGGGCTCTGATTGGTTGGTATTGCTGCTCTCCTCATGGGGTTGCTAACCCTTTCAACTCCTTCAGTCTTCACTTGACTTCTAACTTCTAACTCTTCTAACACATTCGCCTGTGTCCTCTCTTCGTGAATGTTCCCTGTTCTGTAACCACTGACTCAACACGCGCCACATCATTTACAATGTGTTCTGGTGTCTCCTCGACATCCGGATGGCCTTGTCCAAGGTTGCATCATGATCCATGGCCAGGATTTGGACTCAAGCCCAGAATCTGACTTCTGTGTCTCTGCTCTAACCATTATTTGCTGACATTCCCCGTTAATTCTTCTTATCCACAAATTTGCAGGCTTCACAAGCTTGAAGAGTGAAATTAATTTCTATAATAGTTGGTGTCTTCATTCATTGTATTTGGTTCAGTTGACCTCTGTGGAGGTTCAGGTGAGTCTCAGACACTGCTCAATATGCCTGGCGGTCTCATCCACAGTAAACCCTAAGTTGAGAAGTTAATCTAGGGGCTACGTATTGTCCTGGTTCCTTTATTTCAGAATTTACTTTAGAATCTGTGTCTCTCTAAATTTACCTGTTGACCCTTTAGACCCCAGTTTAATAAACACAGAGGTGAGGTCTTTAGAAATAATTAGTGCATGAGTGCTATGGCTTCTTGAATAGAATTGGTACATTTATAGGAAGGGATAAGAAAGAGAAAGCTAAATCTCTTTCTGCCTTGGGTATGGAAACAACAGGAAGGTGGCCATCTGCAAGACAGAAGAGGGTTTTTACCTGATCCAGCCATACTGGTACCTGGATCACAGACTTCCAACCTCTAGAAATCTGTGAAATGAATACCAGTCTAAGCCACCAAAACTATGGCATATTTACTGTGTCAGTCTGGCATGACTACAGCAGAGCTGTATAGAAGTTGTCTGCATGGTTATACAGACAGAAACTATGATTATAATGTTTCTCCAAATTCTTTCTAGTGCCCAGAAACATGAGCAATAGCACCAATGTTGTTTTGTTTGAGACATTGTCTTGCTATGTGGCTCAGGTTGGTCCTGCCTCTAAGTATGTGTCCCAGTACCTGTCTAAAAATGGCCTTGATATTATATTATTTTCTTAGTACTGTGGTAAAAGATCCTAGAAAAGTAACTTAAAGAAGGATTGATGTCCTGGTTAGTCTTAGGTCAATTTGACATCAGCTAGAGTCCCCGAAAAGGAGGGACTCTCAACTGAGAAAATGTCTCCATAAGATTGGACTGTAGGCAAACCTGTAGGGCATTTTCTTAATAGAAATGATAGGGAAAGGGCCAGCCCATTGTGGAAGGTGCCGTTCCTGTGTTGGTGGTCCTGGGTTCTCTACGAAAGCAGGCTGAGCAAGCCATGGGGAGCAAGCCAGTAAGCAACATCCCTCCATGGCCTCTACCTCAGGTCCAACCTCCAGGTTCCTGACCTGCTTGAGTTCCTGTCCTGACTTCCTTTGATGATGAGCTGCAATGTAGAATGATAAGCTGAGTTGCTTTGGCCATGATGTTTCACGACAGCAATAGTGACTTAATTAACATAAGTTGGTGTCAGGATAGTGGAGTGTTTCTGTGACGGACCTGACCATGTGTTTTGGGGAGGCTTGTGGAAGGACTTTGTAACTTTGGACCAGAAAAGCCATTGAGTGTTAAGGTTTCATCTCATTGTTCCATAGGAGCTTCGAAGACAAGAATGTTGAGACAAATGCAGTGGATGGAGACTTGTGAAGTTTCAGAGGGACGTGTAAAGATCACTGCCATTTGTAATTTTAAGTTAACATTCTATGGCCCTGGTTAGCTGCGGCTGAAGAATCAGCTGCGATGAACAAGATCCCAGAAGCAGCAAAGTGAAGCCTTTGCTTTATGTGATACTTGGTGCTGATAAACTGGAACTGACAAAGTAGCAGCCATTAAGCACCACGGTGGTGAAATCTTCTGGGAAGTGTTTCCCGTGAGTCAGCACGTAGAAGCTGTGTTTCAGAAATGGTCAAGGTTGTACCTCAGACTGGCAGCTGAACTTGGTAGTGCAAGAGCCACCCAAGTGGTACTGGTTTTGAAGACATGAAGGGGCTCATGGAGAGCAGCTGAGGTTTGTCACTGTGTGGCAGGGCTGAAGAGATCCCAGGAAAGGCCATGGGTGAAAGTACAGTCCAGCTGTCACAAGGAACCCCAGCAGTTTTGGAGATGCCAGTGCCATGGGATGACCATGGAGAGGAACAGCAGCAGTGAAATGGGGTAGGCTTGAGCCTGGAAGACAAACTGTGTGTCCTGCCGACGACAGAGAAGTGACTCATACTTCTTAGAGGAACCCACAGAATCATGAGGAAATCCCAGACATTGAGTGTTGCATTATTTATACTGTTGGAGTTTGTTTTTTTTTTTTTATTTAGATTGTAACTATGCCCTGGTTTTTCCCTTGTGAAGAAAATATTTAGCTTAATTTTGATCATTACAGGCTCCCAAAGCTGAAATACTTGGAACCGTTTTATATAGAGTTTTAAAAGGGATTGGGTATTTTAAAGAGATAACTTTTAATGTGTTTAAATTTGTAAAGACAAAGACAATGTTTTATATTGTGATAATAACAATATGTCTGCCATCTTGGGGATAAATGAGAAAGGAAAGGTTCTAATTGAAAAGTGATGCTTGGATGTCAAGTTGACAATAGGTCAGTTGTCCTGGCTGGTTTTATGTCAACCTGACACAAGCTTGAGTGATTTTGATTCATTGTTTGCAGGATTACAATCTGTCATGGTGATAGCTGGTCTGGCTGTGTGGCAGGAACATGAGGCAGCTGCAGTCAGGAGGCAGAGAGAATGGTGGTGCTCAGATGGGCTCCTCCGTTTTACTTCTTAGTCACTTGGGCCCATAGCCCAGGGGATGCTGCTACCCACATTCATGGCGGGTCTTCCTTCCTCAGTTAAGCTTCTCTGGAAAACCCTTCTAGACATACCCAGGGGTGTGTCTCCCATATGACTCCAAACTCAGCTAAGTTGAGTGGTCTCAAATGGTGATGCTTGAATCTAGACCTTCACATCCGAGGTTTGCATTTCTAGAGTAACCATTTATGAAGCCTAAGACAGAACCAAGGGGGATCATCCCACTATCTTACAAGATACACCTTTCCATCATTCTTGAGCCATGGAAGCCAGTATTGGCTGTTTACAAAAACAATCATTCTATTCCCTCCCCTCAATAACATTTTATTTTCTACATATCTAGCTCCTACTGTTGTTCACCTTTTGTAAGTATTCACATTACCAGATTATCTTCATACTAGGATGTGGCTTTTACTCAGTCCTGGTGAAGGAGTCTCTTTACAGTTGTTCTCAACCTTCTTAATGATGTGACCCTTTAATATATATAGTCCCTCATGTTGTGTGATCCCCCAACCATAAAATTATTTCATTGATACTTCATAATTATAATTTTGCTACTGTTATGAGTATTAGTGTAAATATTTGATATGCAGGATATATGTGACCTCCAAAGGAGTCATGACCTACAGGTTGAGAACAGCTTTTCTAGAGGAAAATGTCGTGTATATAGGAAACTGATATTTTAAGGAAATATTTGCTTCCGAATCAAACAGGTTCCCAGGAGGAAGTATTGATAGATTTCACTAGAGATGCTCATGGTATATCCTAGAGGTGACACACTAGTCACAGTGAAGCATCAGGAAAGGAAGATTAAGTGTTCATGCCATTGTTGAAGTGCTGTGCTAATTGAGGAATCCCTTTCCTGTACTTTTCTTGTTTTGCATCCTTCCCGTTTGAGTTACTTGCAACTGAGTAACATCCCAACACACATTTCTCCCCATTACCCTTGCACACACATTTCTCTTAGGGTGAAGTCCAAAGCAGCAACCTTCTCTCAAAACCGTTCTAGGCACATTTCTATCGCCCCAGGATTCTGTGCTACACCAAACAAAAGGAGGAACATGCAATCTACTGTATATGGGCCAGTGTGTGTGTGTGTGTCTGTGTGTGTGTGTGTTATATTTTCAAATATCCTTGGACTATTGATAAGAAATATCAGTATTTAAAGTGCTAGTGGCTGTGCTGAGCTTTGGATCATAGAAGAGTCTGGGTAATGAATGGGGTATTGCTATGTGGTAGGATGCCTGTCTGGGGATTGGATAAAGTCCTGGATTTTATTGACATGGCCATAGCCATGCCAATGACCCTGATATCTCAGATTCACAGAAATGGAGAAGCCTTCTCCAGGTGAGGTTCAAAAGGATGGCCTCAACTCTGGTCCAAGTACAAGTGTTTATTAATGACTGACCAGTGTATGCAGAAAGCATCAATCACAGCACAGCTTCTATACGGCTGTAACCTGAGGCTGCTTCTCTATTGAGACCCTCTACTAAGACTCACTGACTCTTCCTCCTTGCATAGTAGGTGCTTCCTCCCATCAAAGCAAGCATGATCCACCCAAGCCCAGCTTTTCTGTGTGTGTGGCTGCCATTTCTTCATTCCCATGTCACCCCAGTCAGGTTTTCAGGACCTAACCATGCAGGCCATGGCAACCATGTGGGAGGAGTCCTGTCAGCCCTGGTCAGGAACTGACAGTATTCTCCTGAAGCTCTTCTTAAGAAAACATTTGCATTCATTTTGTGAACTTAGCACCAGAGGAAATTTTAAAACAGGTTCAAGTTGCCTTTTCTGAGATACTGATGCCCCAGTTGTGGATTCTCGGGAAGGGAAGGAAGGCAGTCTCTTAGTGGGGTCATGGAAGGGAGACTGCTACTCTAGAACTGTATGATTAATTAGAATTGCTCCATCTTGTATTTAGGTCAACGGCCTTGAGAGGAAATTACCATCTGACTTTGGAATTCAAAGTAAGCAGAGTTTGCTGAATGTGGTCACACAAATGCTGCCTCTCAGGCCATCAGTCTAGGATGGAGGGAAGACAGTATTCAAGAAGTTGGTGCTGATTCTGGATTTTGAAAAAGCTGGGCTTTGATTGGACAGTCTGATACAGATGGGTTAGGAGTGGGAGAGGGGTAATTACATTGGGAAGAGGTTTTAGCCAACTCCATTAGAATGGAAGCCACCAAGGCAGGCTTTTAGAACATTACTGTCCATCAAATTTTGGTCACAGAAAGCAATCATTGGTCCGGGCCAGTTTTCTACCCAGGAAAATGAATTTTGAATGATCCCAAACCTAATGGAAAACCAGAATCATTCATCAGAGAATTTTTCTAAAATGTATACACGTACATGCCCATGCTGAGTTTCGTCTTATTCTCACCCTAGAGATTTTCTGTCTGTAGTCTGAGAGATGCTAATCAGATTCCATCATCTATGGAAATGGATGTTTTTCGGAATATTGTCAGGTGATTGTGATGAGCGCACAAGTTCAGATAGTGCAGAAACAAGCAGTGTCCATGGTAACAAGCTGGTTTCTGAGCAGGTGGTAGATATGTTGAGGTTGCCCAGTAGTCTGGCCTTGAGAAAACAGAGGTCAAGCTTACAAATCCATCCCCTGGAAGTGTGGTTTCTTTAGGAGTTACAGAGCTCTATACAACAAAGGGCTTGCCGAGAACACTCCAGGACTTTATTATATACATTCAGCTCTGAGTTATGTACAGGTGTCTGTATGTTATACTTGGTGAAAAGATTTTACCTAACAGACCCAAGTTTTTCACTCACAAGTGACCAAAGGAAGGTGGTCTCAAAGGTCAATGAAGATTGTTACCTATACCCAAAATAAACAGATTGACTAGGAGAACAGAAAGAAAGACATTCACTTGCTTAGAGTGAAGGCAGGACAGGATGAGTTAGAATCTTCAAGCTCCTATGTTAAATGCCACAGATTGGATGATTTACAAAGAATAGAATCTTACTTCCCCACAGTTCTGAAGACTGAGAAGCCCAAGATTAAAGCAATTACACCCAGTGTCTGGTGAGAGCTTTCTGCTCCACATTCACACGGCAGAAGAACAATGTTATAATTTAGTTATAAAATGCACTTCCAAAGGCTCAGGTATTGAAGGCTTGGTCCTCAGTTGCCAGCAGTGTTCAGAGGCAAGGTTCTGTAGAAGAGACCTGATTATAGGACTCTGACTCCATCAGTAGATGTATCCATTGATGGATTCAATATTTGACTGTGGGATTTGAAGAAACTATGGATGTAGCAGGATATTTATTCTGCTACATTGTATTCACAGTGGAGCTCCTGATTAGGCAGTAGAAGAGGAGGTGGAGCTAGGAGAAGGGGAGAGGAGAAATAGAGGAAGGGGAGGAGAAGGAGGAGACTAGCAGCCATGGAGAACCACAGATGGGTGGAAAGCTGTCCAGGGTAGAAACTTCTATCAAAAGATTAGATATTGGGAAACAACTCTAATTATGTGGGCATCTTGTTAATTGAACATTTCTAAATATATAAATCCTTTAGATAGCCATTAAACTTTAAGAGTCTCATTTCTACTGGGTACTGAGAGGATGGCAGATATTGTCTGGGGGTCAGCTAAGCTTTGTGGATGCAGCGTGGGGAATTTGCAGAGCCCTCCCTCATGCTGGGGTCTTGTAGGTCTAGCTGTGGCACATCTGGCCTCTGGCCGCTTCTAGCTGTGGCGCCCATGGCTTCTGGTCGCTTCTAGTGTGGAACATGGCGGCCAGAGCTAAGCAGAGCTGCCCTCGCTTTGGCATTTTGTAAATATCACCCTTATATATGGAAGGTAAGGCCTACTTAGAGAAAGGGAGTCACTGTGAAAGGAGTGGGATGACTTTGAGAATGCAGAGCAGACTACCCTGGAATGGTATGCCCTGACCAGGTCCCTGCCTGTCACTGTGTTGGCATCCCATCCACCATGAGGTAATATGTTCTTACATATCCTTCTTTATATGTTCTCGTTACCATGATGCTCTGTCTCACCTCATGCCCAAAGTACTAGAGGAGTTGACCATGGCCTGGACCCTCTGCAACAATGAGGCAGAAGAAATCCTTCATCCTTTCCAGGTTAATTTCCTTATGGCATTTGTCACAGTGAATAAATAGTATGGCTAACACAGGTGGAAAGGTCCAGCTTGATCCCTCTAGCCCTTTTACAGAGCAGCAATCCGTTCACAAGGGTGAGGCTGTCACAACCTAACAATCACTTCTTATGGCCTCCAATTCTTCATGTCATCTCAGCAGGGCTTGAACTTCAACATGAATTTTAAAGGAGATACATTAAAACCGTGACATGAGGGATGGGAAAACAGGGACAGAAAAGTAGAGAAAACTCCCTGTTCCCTTCTGACATCATTTATTCATCATTTGCCCACTATTAGTCCCGTAAATTACAACTCAGGCCCTTTACTCCCGTCCTTTGAGTTCCAACTTCCCTACTGTGTGACTTTCTCTTCTGTCCTGGTAAAGTCCCTCATCAGCCCTCACACTCACACCCAACAGTGCTACCTTCGTGTCACTTTGATGAATGGCAAGTCACACAGAAGAACTTCCTTAGTCCTTTTTAGGCGGGACATCTCTTCTCCTTGATCTCTTGGGACGACTCTGAGAATGTAGATCCACACTATTGGATTGTAGAAGAAGGAAGGGGCTCCTCTGAGGGAAGACTGGCTCTTTTTTGTTTGCAGATGTGGCCTCTCTAGCAGCCAAACAGAGAAAGAAGGAATTTTGCCTGTAACTAAGGAATTAGACTTTCTTTGCTGTTATCAACCCTCTGAAATGTGACCTAAGAGGAGAGGCCTTATTCAGGCTAACAGTTTCAGAGTTGTATTCCAAGGCCAAATGAACACAGACTTTAGGCCTGAGGCTTGTGTGAATTGTATAGACCCTGGGAACATGAGAAAACCAGAAGTCGAGAGAGGGGTGCACACAGGCACAAAATACAACCATCGAAGGCAAAGCATTACAGCCAGGTTACTCCCCTAGCCAGGCCTTACCTCCTAAACGTTACATTCCCTCCCATGGAGACATGGCTGGCTGGGGCCAAGCATCTCTCAGTGAGCCTGTGGGGGACAGCTCATGGTCAAAGCATAACACTAAGCGAAAGAATCCACAAATAATGAGGTTTTTGTATACCATTCAGATTTCCCTCTAGTTTGTCCAAAGAATCATGAAAGCACTTATGTATCACAGAGAAAGCATCTCCATGTATCTGCATATACTTCTGAGATCTGCTGAACTTCAGAAACACTCACTGTTTTTCTTTCTCTTCTATTATTATTATTATTATTATTATTATTATTATTATTATCATTATCATATTATCCTTAAGTTTGTTTGTGAGGCAGGATAACACTACTGAGGACAGGCTGGCCTTAATTTCATGATCCTCCAGCCTGTACTGGGATTGAAGGTGTGCACGCCTTCTGCCTTCCTAACCACCACTACCGGGGACACCTGCACACCTGGGCCCGCTGAGCTTTTAACGGAATGAACACGCCAAGGCAAGGAGAGCTTTCTATTCTGTAGTTCAGTTTGAAGTGTAGGAAAAAAAATAACCCTATATCTAATCATTTTGTAGTTTGCCAATTAACAGTGAAAACTGTGTTCTTTAGGGTTCTGCAATAGACATTTTGGACAGCAATCATTAGGCCTTAAATTAAAATAAGCAATTAAAATATTATGCTAAGTATTCTCTTATTTATAACATACTAATTTATTGTAAAGCAGTTTGCCTTCTTCTACAGTGGAGTTTAATGAGTTTCTTTCTGAAGAACCATAAAATTATGCTCAGAGAAAAGAGACTCTTGTTTTTTTAATAAGCAATGTAGCTGTCACCAGATGTTATAAAGATTGATTACTAATGCATTTTTAATGAAGATAATTTATTAGATAATAAGATTTTTTTTCTTCCTTTAAATTTCCACTAGGAGGAAATCATCCTGTGTTTTTTCCATTTTAAATTAAAGGCTTTCTGCAATTGGTTTTCCACTAAGCCTTAAAATGGATGATCAAATTCAATTATGTAACAAATATACTTAAAAATGAGGCCTAAGCTGCTCTCTCAGACTTTTATATCGGCTCCAATCCCATCAAAGCTTTTGAAAGCAAAAAATAACACATAGCCTAAGAAACACGCCTAGATGAAGGCTATTATATTTAGTAACTGCTCCATAAATGTTTGCTCTATGAATGAAAATTTATGTTACTATTTTTGTTAGAAGCATCAATTCAAAATTTCCTCCTGTTTGAGTACCACCTGTCACATGCTTGTACTAATGATGGGTTGCTATAGAGGATCACATTTCTTAGGTCTTTCTTCCTGCAGCCAGGGATATGTACATGTTGCAGAGGTTAAGAATGTGTTAGACCAAACGTGGACTGTTGTCTTCACTGAAGGAGTTGAAACTGTTCTACCTTAGTGTAATGCCAAGTAGTCAGTCCATTGAAGCAGTCTGGGGAACATCTCTTATTCAAGATCTCAAAGAGATCCAAGTTGCACAATGTAGTGAGAGTTTTAGTTTCTTAAAAATCCTAGTTATGTTAATTTTCTGAATATGGTTTTGTTTTAATCCCGTGTGGGATAAGAGGCTGCTTCACAGCAGGTGATTATGATTTGCCTCGTGCACTAACAGGGCGTGATCTTTGCCAGCTGCAGATCGTTTCATTCTGGGGACTCTGGAGAGGGTATAAATGGGAGAACCCTGAGAGGATGTAGGGGCAGCTGATGCTTCCCCCCAACCCTCACCTCATCTGATAGTTCATCTTTTTGCTGCAGTTGCTGTTGCATTGCTATTCCTGGTTTCTGGACTGCTGGCTATTCTGATGTCAAAGATTCGACTTGCTCCAACACTCCTTATCAGCAGGAAGTAGCCTATAGAGCTCTAGGATCCCCTTTCCTCTAACCTTTCTTCTTTCCTACCTAGAGTTGGGAGGTTGAAAGGGATTAGGGTAGAATAAGTGTGGGAAGGGAGGTAGAGGTATTAAGAACTCAATAAAATAGTAAAAAAATAATGTCAACTGCACAAGGTGAAAATATTTCCCAGAATTTTATTAACGTTTCCTATCTATTAGCAAAGAAGTATAACTAAGGAACTATCCTAAAAGACTAGGACACAGAGCTCAAAAGATTATGGAAAGAAAAACCTTCCTTAAAATCTTTCATCATATTTTGAAAAAAAAAACGCATGCAAGTTTGACATTGTAAGTCATTATCTAGCTCTTTGTTATATGATCCCAAAATAATGTATAAAGCGGGATTTCTTACTTCTCACTGGCCAGTAGAATTTTGGATCTATAGACTGAGTTGAGGAGAGATGACACTGAGTAGGAGACTCAGAACCCATGTGATGTCTGCCAGAGCTGGGCTTTCATTTTGGAAACCTAGACTCTCATAAAAGAGGTAACAACGTCTTTATACTCAGCCGTGTCCTGAGAATCATCAACGGGGCAGCCATGAACTTAGCGTAAGTGATCGTGTGATGGTTACTTAAAATATATGTTTAATTCATTTATTCTTTGGTAATTTTGTACATACGTTTGTTGTATCTTGATCATATCTACTCACACATCCCCCTCTCACTTTCCCCAGACATTCCCCAAATCCCATCTTCATGTCTTCTCCTGTTTTTTTTTTTTTTTTTTTTGTTAATCCACTGAGTATCATTAGTGCTACCTGCTGGAATGTTGATGGATCTTGGTGTGATCTTGTGCGGCTAACCTCAGCCACAGTGGTTTCTTAAGTGCAATGGCTGTGTGATGTCCAGAATTTCATACCAGCTCTCCCCATCACTTGGCTCTTACTGCCCCCTCTTCTATGATGGTCCTTGAAAGCTGGAAGAGTGTTAAAGATGTTCTATTTATGGCTCAGCACTCAGCAGTTGCTGTTCTATGTACAATAGCTGATCTGTTGGTATATCGAGTGCTTTCAGTATGTGAAAATGGGAGATTATTTTTTGACCTTGTCTGCTGTTCCTAATTCTGGAAATTTTCTCTTATGATTCTTTTAAGATCATTTTATGCACCTTTAGAACTAGCTGCTGCTTCCTTCTTTTTCTTTATCCTCCCCCCTCCCCTCTTCCCCGTCCCCCTCCCCTCCCCCTCCCCCTCCCCCCTCTCCCCTCCCCCTTCCCCTCCCCTTCCCCTCCCCCTTCTTTTTTTTCTCTTCTTCTTCTTCTTCTTCTTCTTCTTCTTCTTCTTCCTCTTTTCTTCTCCATAGATTCAGTCTTCCCAGGCTGCCACCATATCTTGGAATCTCCACTTGTGTCTAGGTTTATCTTCATCCTTGTTAGACTGTTCATTTTCTCTAGCAAATCTTCATGCTTTATCCATTCTTTTGGGGAGACTTTTTTGGACTTCTTTGGCCTTTCGTTGCCAGTATTTTGAACTGGTTTTTCTATTGAATCCTTCTTATATCTCCTCTGTATGCTGTGCCAATCCAGCTGTTTCTTTGTGTTTTCTATCAGGAGTTATTATTATTACTATTACTATTATTATTATATTAATTTCATTGAATATAGTTAAAACCATTCTTTCCAGTTCTGTGTGATTTCATCTGACTTAGACTCACTGTGGAATTTCTATACGATTTAGTAATTTTTGGAAAAGTTATGCTGTCTTTTGTTCATGTCTTTTATATTACTGCACTGGGATTTATGAATGTGATACAATGTTTTGCTTGTTTTATTTTGTATCAACTATATTCTTTCAGTTGAAATATTTGTAATGTTCATATGGAGATCGGATGTCATAGAGTTGAGTGTGCAGTTCAGAAATTAGTTCCTAAGTCCAGGAGTGCAATGTACACGCATGTTATAAATTATATATTATTTCTGAGCAGAAGATTAACTAGGGCAGTCACAACTGCTTGATATTACCACTATGCAAATGTTATACTAGCCAATAAATAATAGTGGCCTTTTGACTTAGTATTTGGTGATAAACAGCCAAAGACATTATAGAGTATATTTAGATTTTAATAAATGATACTAGGAGTGAGAGGAAAGCAGAATGAGTAAGTATTAAGCATTACATCAACTTTGAAAAAATTAGCATTAGTAACGTAGTTAGGAGGGGAGAGTTGGAGTTCATAGATTTTACATATTGTTAAAGCTACAGAAGGTTAGAGTTAAGAAGAGGGAATAAAGGTGAGAGGAAGAAAGCACATAGGGATAAGAGGAGGAGCACCTGAGGCATGAGAATAAAGAATGCCTTTAGTAAACCCGGTGCAGAAACATAAACAGTTCTAAAACCTAACTGAGCACCATACAAAGGCAAACCCATCAGGAGACACATGCAGAAACAGAGAGTAAGTAAAGGAAAGTAAGAAGAATAACATGGATGCTCGTGGGAGCGGACTGCTGGTTCAGCTGTGGTGAAGTGCAAGGTGATTCTCAGACGCCTCTGGCTCCTGAAGGCTCCCTGAAGTGCTGCATATCAGGAGGCTGAGGGTGGTGAAAGCCATTTTGGTCTTGGCAGCCTTTGCAGCCATAGTGTTGGTGGGGTTCTGGCACACGGGGGAGGAGAAATTGCAAGGCCTCTCTTGATGGGTCTCTTGGACTCAGGTACTCTGTGGTGGTCTCTTTTGGTCCTGGAGGTCTGGTGGATGTGTGGGCAAGTGGTTCCTGGTTGTCTCGGCTGTTGCTTTTGGGGAGTGCTATTTGGCAGCCAGTAGGCTGACAGGAAGAGGACTTGCAGCTGGGTGTGTCGCAGCTTCCTCTTTGCTTCCCGGAAAAGACTTCCAGTGACTTCCTAAGTTCATTTACAGTATTTGCCTTTTGCAGGATAAGATCTTGCTATATGCTATATTTGTGTTTTTTCACACTAAGGCTTCTAGTTCACCAACTTCTTAATGGTTACTTTTGTTTTTGGTCATCTTGACTAGGCTGTAGTACCTAGATATTTAGTCAAATATTATCTGGAGTTTTCCTGCAGTTTCTCCTTCCTCCCTCCCTCCCTCCCTCCCTCCCTCCCTCCCTCCCTCCCCCTCCCTCCCTCCCTCCCTCCTCCCCTCCCCTCCCTCTCTCCCTCTGTTTTTTCCTTCCTTCCTTCTTCCTTCCTTCCTTCCTTCCTTCCTTCTCCTTCCTCTCCTTCCTTCCTCCTCCTTCTCCTTCCTTCCTTCCTTCCTTCCTTCCTTCCTTCCTTCCTTCCTTTCTTTCTTCCTTTCTTTTGAAATGAGATTAAAATTAAACCAGAGGACTCTGAATAGAGCCAATTCCTTGTCATTATGTGACTGTCTGGGTCCCAGCTAATCAGCTGAAGGCTTCAGTAGAGGAAGCCGACCTCCTCTGGGGAGAAGGGAGTTCCAGGAACAGATGGTCTTGCTTTCAAGCTGCTCCTCTTCCTAGATTTCCAGCTTCTGTTCAGCATGCAGATTTGGGACTTGATAGCTTCCATGACACATGGGCCAGTTCCTTAAACATAAACCATTTCAGAGGACACTAATGAAGAGTGGCACTGTTCTCTATTTGCTGGTTGATGGGTGCAACTTTTGCATATATGTGGGCTGTGTCACAGAAGTTGTATCCCCTCCACCATGATGAACTCTGGTGGAGCTTCTGAACCACATGTTCACTGTGTCAGTTCTCCACTGGGTGCTATGACACAGCCGTCAGTGTCACCATTAGGTGCTATGACACAGCTGTGCTTTGGGATTAGCTGTTGGGTGAAGCCTTTGGGACAGCAAATGGATACTGGTCACTTATTTTTTCCTTCAAGGTTCATCTATGTTGTTGCAAATGGCAGAACAACCTTTGCAAGCCTATGGCTGAATAGTTCACCGTTGTGTACATGTGCCACGCTTTACTTCTTCATAGAAACTGGAGAGAGGAGGGGCAAAGTGCTTAGGATGAAGGGAGATGCTGATGCAGAGTGTTTTAGTGACAAACTGGTCTCTGCTCATGACTAGAGTCACTAATTAGGTATTACATATTCCAAGATTCCTATCAGAAAGATCACTAGGAAACAAGTTTTATGTGCTTTCAATCTAAAGTAAGTATGTGAGGTGATGAACACAGTACGGCCTTTATTTGGTCATTCCACACTGTACATTCATTATAATGTCACATTGTGGTCCATAAATCTACTGCTGCCTTTCTTCGTTGGTGAGGGTTATCCAAGGACCCTTGTAGATATCAATATCTAAGGATATTCCAGCCTTTTGTACAAAAGAATAAAGTATTTGTATGTAACATAAACATAGCCTCATTTACACCTTAAATCATGTCTAGATCACTCACAATACTTAACACAATGTAAATTATTGTGATCTGGTAATATTCTTTTTTGGGGACAATGATAAGAAAACAGAAAGTCTGTGTATGTTCAGTAAAGACACAGTGCTCTCTCAATGTTTTCAGGCTGGGCTGGTTCAGTCTACAGAGGAAACCACAGAGGACCGACTGTCTATAATTGTTCATCAACTCTAAATGAAGCAAAGAAGCAAGGAAAGGTGATCAATTCTGACTGGCTAAATCAGATCGATAACTCCACTTTTGAAAATGACCCTCTTTTCCTGAGAATGGGGGAATATCTTTAAGTTATGTGGAACTTAAAGTGTTAAAACTGAGGAAGTCCAACATAATGTGAAAAATAGTCAGCTTATCTCGCTTTGTAGTAGACAGTATTCCCTAAATCTACTTCTTTTGTTATTAATGATTACTCTAAAGTTATAACTCTCGAGGTCAAAATTATTTGACTTGAAAAAAATTACTGCATTGAACGTACTAGATGACATCCCACTAATGTGAACTTATTGTATATTCAACAATATTTGATTAAGTTACACCCTATGAATTCTGAGCAATCAGACACACCAGACCTGCTTCCAGGTAAACTAACAGCAACCAGGAGGCTCAGGAACATTTGCATAATCTACTCCTGCTCCAGGGCTGCTCTCCAAACAGCAATATTCACACTCCATTCCCTGGTAACACAAGAGAGACAAATGAGTCCATCATTATTGCTAACTTAAGCTTTTCAGTCTTGACTTAGAAAGACAGTACATTGTTCCACATGAAAATGTGAAAGCCTTCTCATTATATTACAGTTTAGATCCTAAGACACCTGCCCAAAGACCAAATATCCAAGGATAGAGTTTCAGAGCAGTAGTGTTCAGAAGCAGGACATTTGGGGTATGATCTGATCATCAGGGTTTTGACATCATAGATGATTAGTAAACATATGGATTCATAACTTAATGGACTATTGGCAATGGTGAAAAGGTTTGGATAAAGCATGTAATTAGAGGAAGTTGGGTTTGGGAGACATGACCTTTGAGGCTGTGCTTTGTCCCTGGTCATCTCTTTCCCTGTGTTCTTCATGGCTTCCATGAGAGTGCTCTATTATCCCATGTGCTTCTGTCATAACATTCTGTTTACAACAGGTCCAGAGACAAGAGAGCAGAGGGACCACAGACTAAAACCTCAGAAACTGAGACATGGTATACCTTTCTCCTTTAAATTGTGTTGATGGAAAGGTGATAAATATCTAGCTTGCCTGTGGCAGGACAACATCATTTTAGACAAGGATTTCAAGGCTTTAAGTTTATGTAGTTGAAAAAAAAATGAGTACACATGGCAGTGATGATGTCTGAAGAGGGCTAAAGAAAGGCCTGGGTAAGTCTCAAGAATGCACCTTGCTGTCCGTTTGGTTGTCTTCAAAGTTAGAGAAGGGGTACAGAAGATATCTTTTTCAACAAGGATGCAAAAATGACTGTGCTTATGCCTAAGATTTATTAATCACTGTGTGTAGTCACTGGTAAATTAAAGGGCTAAAGGCAAGAGAGATAACAGAGGATTAACAATTCTGGCCATTAATCTCTATAAATATAGGGAGCGCTTCCAATGGTTACAATTTCAGCCAGTGTACATAATTGATTGAGTCACTTACAGACTACAAAGTTCTTGTTCATACATTTCTTTCTATTCCCTTAACTCACACAATGCCCTCAACTAAGGAGTAATCAATAAGAGTGGTTGACATCTTGCCAGAAGCTCTCATTTCTATAAATGAATGAAAAAATAAGTGTGAAATCTATTGCTATGCTTCTTTTGTGTGCTGGATATGCCTGTGGGGACAAAACTAGCAACATTCCCCAAAAGCACAGAAACACAAGTATTTCTTTACTTCCCAGCTTCTTCTCTTATATAAAGGATACCATAGAGACAATTCATTTAATTGGCACAGTCCAGACAAGAAAAACACAGCTGATTTAGACAGTCATGGCTACAATCTTGGGGAAACAGTGGTTCATAAATGTGGAACCATGGAAATGTCTATTGGAGGGTGAAAATCACATTTTCACCAAGATAAGACTGAGCATCTACTAGGGTTTGGGGCAAGAAACAGAAAGGAATGCATAATGTGACATCAAGATGTTAAATATTGCCCATTTAACCTTTAAAATAGCTTCACTGCCCCCCTTCCGTGGAGGGAGACTGACGATAGTGCTGGCTAGTTTTATGTAACTTGATACAAGCTAGAGTCACTGGGAAGGATGGAACCTAAATTGAGAAATGTCTCCATAATATGGAGGAAACCAGTAAGCAGAACCCCTCCATGGCTTCTGTATCAGCTCCTGCCTCCAGGAGGTTCCTGCCCTGTTTGATTTCCTGTGGTGATGTCCTTCAATGATGAACAGTGATGTGGAAGCATAAGCCAAATGAACCCTTTCCCCCCCTCTACTTTCTTTTTGTCATGGTGTTTGATCATCACAGCAATAGTAACTCTAAGACAAAAATTGGTACCAGGAGTTGGGTATTGCTGTGACAGATCTGGCCATGTGTTTTGGGGGGGATTGTAGAAAGACTTTGGAATTTTGGGCTAAAAAGCCATTGAATGTTCAAAATGTGATGAACTATTCTGTGGGAGCTTGGAAGATATGAATGTTGAGAGAAATGCAGAGGATGGAGACCTGGCTTGTGAAGTTGCAGACGCTTAAAGACTAGGGCTATTTGCTATTTTGACTTAAGATTCCGTCGTTCTGGTGAGCTAGAGATGGAGTTGACTCTGATTAGCAAGAAACCAGAACCACTGGAATAAAATCTTACCATTAATGGGACCATTGATGCTGGCTAGCTGAAGCTGAGAAATTAGCAGTGATTCAGAAGAGACCAGCATCACTGAGGTGAAACCTGGGAAGTATTTCCTGAGAATCAACACATACAAGCTGTGTTTCAGATGTGGTCAAGGTTGTACCTTTCACTGACAGCTGAACTTGGTAGTGTAAAACCCACCTAGGTGATACTGGATTTGAAAGCACGAAGGGGCCATGGAGAACAGCTGAGGTTTGCCACTGTGTGGCAGAGCTGGAGTCCCTGAAGAGAGCCTAATAGAGGGTATTGGAGAAAATGCAGCCCAGTAAAAGACTCCAGAATGTTGGAGAGGCCAGCACTATGGGATGCCACCAGGAACAGTAGAAGCAGTGGACTGCAGCCATCTGGAGCCTCCGAGACAAGCTGTGTGTGCTGCAGAGAGCACAGACAGAGGAGTGACCCAAGCCCTTTGGAGAAACCTAGAAGATCGTTAGCAAATTTTTGTCTTTGGACATTGAGTCATTATACCATTTGAGTTTGATTTTGCTTTATCTGATTGTGACTGTGCTCTGGTTTTCCCTCTTGAAGTAAGAAAGTATTTAACTTATTTTTTTTTTTCGAGACAGGTTCTGGTATCGGCTGTGCTGAATCGTTCGGTAGACCAGCTGCTCGAACTCAGGAATCCGCCTGCTCTTTGGAGGAACATCTTATTGATTTGGAGAATCTGGGCGTCAGGAGATGCCTAGGCCTAGGGACATCAGAGTTCTCAGGCTGTGTCCTTCCTTCCAGGTTCTTTTTACAAAGCTGCATGAGAACCTTACCTTCTGCCCACACCAGATTACCTCCTCAGTGCCCTTCTCAAACTCAAGTGCGTGGCCTCTCCTCTTCCCTACTCTCGTTCTCGGAGGATTTTCTATGTGTATCCTTCCTCTCCTAAGTAATAGAGACCCTCCTAACTTTTTGAGACATAGAGCCAATGATCCATTTAGAGTGAGGCAGAGAGTGTGAATGTTTGACAAACCCAGCTCGGGACTTCTTCTGAACCCTTTCCTGAACTTAAATAAGAATTTGAGCCTCTATGTTCACATTTGAATCCATTCAAATTCAAACAGACAAATTGTGTCTGAGATTAAGCTGCAGAGTTAGAGAAGAGACATATTTGCCCCTTAGGCATAGGTGACCCAGTGACTAAAGTAGCCTAAGACTGCAGCTTAGGCCACATGCCCATAGTCATGAGTCTGGGAGTGATGTCATCCTGATAGAAAAACAGGATTAGAAATACTGCAACTCTTCACAGTGATTCGCAAAATGAGTTTATGTTCTACCAGGCACTTGGAACTTATACTCCTATCATTTTATTAGTATTTGTGTCTGTAGCCAAAGCAGGCATGATTTAAATGGGAAACACAGAGGGCATGGTTTTAAATGTAAATATTTGCTCCTCACCAAAATAAAAGCAATCAACCTTCCACAGAATGAGAGTTTTATGAAGAATTTAAGTTCATCTGACTTCACAAAACTATGGCTCTCAGTGCTTGGCTTCTTTAAGAAGAATCATGAGCCTTCTCCCCTCCCTGGAACTGAATGGTATCTTGGCATAAGTAATCTGTATGTATAGACTCAGTTGCTCTGACGGCGGGAAGTGCCACCTGCCGCCTTCAAGGAAAGACGTTTCTGGAAATACTAGAACAGATGCTTAACTACTAGTAGATTGGCCATTAAAACTTTAAAATTGTCCAGTAATTTTCTTTGCATGTTAGAATGTAGGACATTTGGGGAGAAGCATTCTTCTAAAATTGAAATACTCAGCCCCATTTAGTCTATAATCATAATCCTTCACTGGTGAGACTGGAGGTCTAGGTTGGAGATTTTTAAATGTCAGCCCATTGTTCTGGAATATCTGTCTTTCTGACTACTGGAATATCTGTCTTCCTGACCACTGGAATATCTGTCTTCCTGACCACTGGAATATCTGTCTTTCTGACCACTGGAATAGCTGTCTTTCTGACCACTGGAATAGCTGTCTTTCTGACCACTGGAATAGCTGTCTTTCTGACCACTTCCGGATAATAGAGTCAAAGTTAAGAGCATCCAACTCATGCCAAAGCTTTTATGGAAATAAATATTTCAAACAAATGTGTCTTTAAGAATCTGAGAGTTGATGCATGCCAATAATATTACCTTTAATTATACTTAGACCTTTGCAATAGTCATGCAACAGATAATCGAGGTTTAAAAGAAGAGACTTCCACCCCTAGACCAAGCAGAGAGGGGCTACCCAGAACCCTCTCTGTCTGGCGATCTGAATTCTTGCTTAGGCTGCGAGGCTAAGCACTGCAAGGGAATATAAATAAAAGTTAAAAATATCTAAAAAAAAAAAAAAAAAAAAAACAAACCTCATACACTGACCAAAACAGATGTGGATGCTTGGCGTCAACCAACAGACTGAGCGCAGGGACCCTGGGGAGCTGGTAGAAGGACTGGAGGAGCTGAGGGGCACTGCAACCCCATTGGAAGAACATCAGCTGGCCAGATCACCCAGTGTTCCCAGGAACTAGACCACCAACCAAGAAGTATACAGGGAGGGATCCATGGCTCCAGATACATAGGTAGCAGAGAGTGGCCTTGTCTGACATCAATGAGAGGGGAGGCACTTGGCCCTGTGGAGGTTTGATGTCCTAGCATAGGGGGATGTTGTAGGGATGGGGCAGGAGAGGGTGGGTGCACCCTCATAGGGGCAAATGGGAGGGAGGAGAGGGAGGTTGTAGGATGGAGGGCTTGTGGAGGGGTAACTGGGATATCATTTGAGATGTAAATGAATGGAATAATTATTTAAAAATAATAATAATAAAACTTATACACAAAGGAAAAAATAAAAAGATAATCGAGGTCTGCTTTCATTTCCACCCCTCATACCTGCTCGCTCCCTTTCTTTGAAGAATGACTCATGGATCAGTCTTGGCCCACATAGCAAGTGAAGGAATCAAGGAAAGAATACAAGGAACATGGGGTCTCCTCTCTGCTCTCTACACTGGCACAAAGGTCTCCACCATATGCTGAAATTGGTCAGGATGCCAACTTCTCTCTCTCTTTGGCAAATATTTACCTCTGTCTACTCATTGTCTCCCTTTCTCATTTCTCATTCTCTGTGATTGAGTGAAGCTAGATGTTAGCAGCACTGAAGGCTGAGGTCATTTCACAGTGCATATTCATTTGCCATGGTCTGCCTGTGAAGTGTTTTCAGATCTCAAGCTCAGTGCATCTTGTCTCTGGATGTTTAGAAAACACCATTTATAACACAAGTTGTCACTCCTGCGCCAGACTCCTTCTAGAAGTGATAATGAACCTGGCCATGTTTGTACAAAAGGATAAAGTCTCAATAAGTCACAGCTTTCCTCTGGCAGGCCATTATCACTAACTATCAAGACAGTCTGCAGTACCTGCCGATTGGGTAAGGACAAAAGCATCCTTTACAGATGTCTGATACCTAACTGCAGAGTTCTCATTCTCCCACCCCCCAGAATGAATCACTTGTCAGAGGAAATTATGCAGATAACTTTCATGCAGCTACACTGATAACGAATTAACACTCAGAATAGTCATGTGCATTCATTGTACTGATACAAGTCAACTTACCCGATGCAGCTTAATATCCTTCGGGGTAATAATGATTTACATCGCTGTGCACAGACACCAGGGAGGGCCATCTTACCATCTGGAAACTGACACCTTTGTTTCTCTATTTTCAGTCTCCATTCTTTATGCTGAGGTTGCGGGCCCCAGCGTCTCTCAGCTGGTTATGACATCATCACTGCTGAAGGGGATTTAATGATTATTTATTACATGCAGTTTTTGTGGGATTGTTAGAGGTGGATAGAAGAACTACAAGTTTCAGAAAGCTATGATGGAACAGAGGGTAGCATACAGGGCTAATTTCCTCATTTTCTAAGAGGAGTTTACAGGCGATCCAGTCAAATAACTGGTTTACTGAATTTTAATACTCCTGTCATATAATCTATTGTGTTTGTAAATTTGACTTTTACATAACCATAATCATAAGAAGTTATTTTTTTCTAGCTTTGTCTTTATTATTTTAGTCTCATATACAAATCAAGTTGACAGCAACATCGCTAGTTGTAAACACAATTACCAGCTTGGCTAAGGAGCTTGTTTTTTTTTTCCAGACACCATATTCATAAATTTGCAATCAGCTCTCAGATAGAAAGTTGCATGTGTACAATACCAAATGTTACTATGTACAGTCTTTAGCAGTTTAATGCCCACTGCCCATTGCCTTATGATTCTATAATGCTGGATAGAAGGTAGGCTACTGGGCTAGGGTGTGCTCAGTTACAAAGTGCCTGTTTTACCATATCACGGCCCTTGACTCTGTTATCAGCATTGAGAAAAGAAAAGAAAAAGAAAAAATGAAGGCGGCAAGGCTATTTAATTTGTGGTTTTTTTTCTTTTTTCTCTTCTTCCTCTTCTTCCTCTCCTACCTCCTCCTCTTCTTCCTTTCCTTCCTCCTCCTCTTCTGTTTTGATTCTCAATGTACTTGAAGTATCTCATAACAGAAAATGTTATTTGGGGCAATTCAATTCACATTAACTAATTTGGAAAGGATAAAAGGATTTTTGTTTTTATTTTTGGCTTTTAATTTTCTGCAATTTGTGTCTTGACGAGAAAAAAGTCATCAGGGCTTGGCACATAGCTACCGAATTATCATATTAAATAAAACCCAACTGTATATTAAGAAGGTACAAGAGAAGAGAAGCCACAGAACATACAGCAGAGAGGTCCCAGCTGAAGGAGTTGGTCTAGTTGCTGGAGGATGACCTATGGAGAGCTAGTCTTCCAGAGGGATTTCTGGATCAAGGACAGGCTAGATAATAAACAGTACAGGATTTAGTAACTTAGTGTCATAAATACAGAATGCAGGATAATTTGGCTAAGTTGAATTTTGATCCAGCCTGTTCTGCTGCTCCAGTCTGTGGGTCAGGGTCTAGCAAGAGAGAGAGTGGGGATGGAGGGGCAAGAGACTCGAAGAATGGAGACAAGACACAGTCTGATCAAGTCTCTCTTTACTGAAAGGAAATCATGGGAATTTATTCCCTTTACCACATGCCTTGCCCTCAAGGTCAGGCAGGGGAACACAGCTGAAGGCACTTTACCAGGTGCCTTGCATCGTGGATACCATGTGCGCCTTGCAGCTGGGGGCACTAAACAACAAAACAAGATATGTGAGAAAAACAAGATGTTTATCAGAGTGTGCTCAGCTGTTGCCGGCTGTTGAAAAACAAGTCTCTTGTCAGGGTATATGCAATGATGATAGATGATAGCCGCTTTCTGCTAGGGGTCAGCTCCCAACAGAATTTTATCATCAAACAGTAACTTATAGGATCCCTAACTAAGGTAAGGAATACCAAGATCATTTTCACAAAATTAAAAAGAACAAAACCATTCAGTCTACGTGCATACCTTAATATTTTCATTATGTGTGATTTTATTTGGTCATTCAGGCAAAGTAAGCTAAACTGTGTTGGCCTAGTGATTGAGTCACCACCCTTGCCAAGGACAAGCCAAGGCTTGGAGAGGGGTTTCTGAGGAAGTGGTGTTTAGGAGCTGTGAAATAAATTACTTGCAGTCAATTGAAAGTATAAGCTGACAGCCTGTGTTCTACTTGAGATGGCTCTCCAGATAGCTTTTGGCTAGAGACAATTCTCTGTTTAAGATAACTCCCTGCTCAAGACAGCTCTCTGTAAGAGACAGTTCTCTTATACTAGGAAAAAATTTTAAAGATCCCTGGATAGCTCATGGATTTTCCAACTAAAGTTAGGAAAGTTTCTAGAAAAAAAAAATTCTTGGGTTTTCCGACCAATTATAAAACCTGCTAGACAAAATTCTTGGGTTTTCCAGCCAAAGTCAGGGAACCCACCAAACAAATTTCAAAAAGAAACGCTGCTAGGAAAAAGTTTCTAAAAGAGCTGTGTTAGCTCTCTAAGTAATTCGTGGGGTTTCCAACCAAATCCAGCACTTGGAGGCAGAGCAGGCGATTCTAGTTCGAGCCACTGGTCTACAAGAGTCCAGACACCAGACTACACAAAACCTGTCTCGAAAAACCAAAAAAAAAAAAAAAAAAAAAAGATTCTAAGACTGTGTTTGCTCTCCAAGCAGTCCTCCTTGGGTAGCTCTCTCTTGTAGACCAAAGCACAGTCTTTTATTTACACATCAAAACAGTTTACTCCAGGTTCTCTTTTTATTACTCCAAGTATCAGCATTTTATGACCTTAGCTCCTTGATTCTTAGGAAAAGACAATTAACATTGCAAATGAATTCAGAGATCTGTCTGCCTTTGTAAGCACAGACAATAAGCTAGCTGGGTGGGATCTCGCTCTGAAATCACCATTCCCACTACTCTGGGCCTAAACTTGCTCTGTCCCAGGCTGACCTTGATCTCAGAAATTTGCCTGCCTTTGTAAACACAAACAATAAACTTAGCTGGGTGATATTTGGCCCTACTTCCCAAATCTCTTCATCTCCTTCCTTAATATCTTTCTGACAAGCTGGCTCATTAGTGCAGCTGCATCTGTTCTTTTACATCTGTGGAGCCCCTTATAAAATTCACAGTGCATCCTTATGTTTTGTATAGTTTAGACATCCTGTTTATATATATTTTGAAGTCATGTTATCAGAGTTCTTTCCTACAGCCATAGGGCTGTCCTGAAGGTCACAGCACTTGCCATTTTTGCAGCGGAACACTGGACACACCCTCACCTTCCAGAATCCTGCTGCTTCTAATTATCGTGGAGTCATAAACCTTGACAGAGAGAACATTCCTCGATAACCTTGGCAGGGAGAGCATCTGCCCAAGAAGGAACACAAAGTAAATCATGTACGTTATTATATAAGCAAGTCTCATACCTATCAACTGTCAACACTTGTGGAAGCCCACACCTTGCTATCTCTGCTCATGAATGGGAACTGTGTCATATCATCTCATCTATCGTGGCCATGGAGGACTCAGCACACTCTGAAACACAGAAACCACCCCTCCCTTTTTTTTTTTTTAAAAAAAGGAGAATAGACTGATTTATTCAGGGAAATTGAGAAAGTGAGGAAAACTTGCAATGTGCCTGTGTATGCATGCATGTGTCCCTACATACATATATATGTAAGTGTGTGCACATGTGTGCATGGATTCCAAGAAACATATCACCCAAAACCAAGTTTTTTAAAATTTTCTGAAGTCTATACTTGCTTTCTCCATGTTTATCTGTGTTTTAACCTTGACTGTAGGAAGTCTGCTATACGGCTGGATGGAAGCAACATGTGTGTTCCAGATTGACTTCCCCAAGTTCTGGATTTCAGTGATCTGGATATTTCAACAGGAACTAAAAAGAGAACCCCTAGAGAACTTCCTTCTGTGATACTTACCTGGCTGAGTAACCCTTTCGCTGTCATTTCAGAATGTTTTTAGTTTTCCAGGTTTGCTTTAAAGGCTATTTACTTCTCAGTGGCTCTTACACATCACCACTAAGCATACCCCACCTCATCTATCATTGTATCATAATGCTCATTAAATTTCTCAGGTTGTCACCAGGCACTTAATAAATCCACCTTCTTGTCTTCACTCGCTGAGCAATCCAGACAAATTTCTAGCTGATCTCCTTGCTTCCTCTGTGCCTCTTTGAAAGCATCCTTTTATTCCAGCTGTCTCTAATCCTCCATTGAAATGGTGTGTCTCTTTTGACAGACCTTGAGAATTTATGCCCAATTCCTTCCTCTCCAAGTAAAGACAGAATTAGGTTAGGATCTGTGAAGATGGAAAGTTTTGGTGAAGACTGATAATCTTGTTTAATGCAGTGAGTTATTACCTGACATACAAAATAGCATAAATCCCCCCTGCTCTTAACTGATATAACGAAGTATATGAGGTTAAATGAATCATTGGCACTCCTCAATCTGCAATTCAACTGCATGTGGATGAAAAACCACACATGCCTGCCATTCATCATAGTGGCTGACTGCCTGCGTTAGGAAGGCAGACGAGCAGTCAGTAGTTAATATTCAAAGCCAAATCGAAAGTTACGGTTACAATATCATTCTGTCTGGCTGAGCAACTCTTGATTTAAAACCAAGTAAAAATATACAGTAAGTGAGTTGATCAGGTCGCAGCCACACACCAAACTTTGATCTCAGCAGTGGGCAAGTTAATGCTAGTCAGAATTGTTAGCTTTGTTTTTTGTTTTGTTTTGAATGGGGTGTCTTTAGTCTGGCCTTGAACTTAGGCTCGATGGCTAAGGATGGCCATAACCTCTCAGTCCTCTGCACTCAGCCTTCCAATTATTGGGATTACCGGCATATAGTCATCTTACCTGCCACATGTCTATTCTTTTCCTAGGTCCTCTGACATGTTGATTCAGTATTAGCCCATTTGGTAGCTATGTTAGTCTGTTAAGACTACCCTGAAAAACTGGACAGGCAGGGTTCCTTAAACAGCATGAGTCAATTTCTCACATTTCTGCAGAACGAGAACCCCAAATCAAGGTGATCATGTGTGGTTTCTTCTAAAATGTCCCACTTGGTGTCACAGGTATTGTGACAGTATTGTGTACTGTCCCACTCAGTCACCCATTGGTGCCTGTTTGTGTCTTAATCTTTTCTTGCGAGAACCAAGTCACATTTGATTAAGGCCCCTCCAGTGACCTCATTCAACCTTAATTAGTTTTGTTGATACTTTATCTCCAAATACAGTCGCATCACATGGTTCTGGGAGTTAGAACTTCAGTGTATGAATTGTGAAGGAATACAGCTCAACCCTTGACTGCAGACAAGAAAGCCAAGGCATCTAAGACCAAATCAGAGTTTCTGAGCTCCAGGATCTAGGTCTGAGCTCACAGGTACTATTTAACAGTATATTTAAAATTAAAAATAATGCAAGACACATATTTTTAGGTCTCTAATTAAAATTTTCTCAATGTATTTTAATTTCTGTATACTTGATATTAATGACAATCATTAAGAAATGAGATGTTCAGGAAAGCAGGCCCTGTACCTTACCTGCACAGCACCAGTAATGCTGGCCCTGGTCAAGGGGATAAGTCTGCCTCAGGTGGTGTATATGTGGGGGTGGGGGAGACGGATGAAGCATCTCCCCACTCAGCCCTCACCACCTGCAGCAGCTGGGAGAGCTGCCCTTGTTCCTCACTGGCTGCATATCGTCTTTCTTGACTTTCTATGTAGACGGTCAGAGATTTAAATATTTGTTTTGTGACTGATAATCATATTTTATGATTTGTAAACAAAACATCTTCATCATTACTCTGAATTGAACAGTGACGTGGCAGGTATGAAGGACTGACAATGTTTGTCATTGCCTTTTGCTTCTAGATTGAATATCGTATCATGGATACATGTGCATGCGTGTGCACACACACGTACGAGTGCATACACCAACACACCATAGATACCACTCATCAAACACACATACCACATATACCACACATGTACAACACACACATATACCTCACTACACACACACACACACACACACACACACTGAACATACCATGATGCATATAGTATAAGACACATAGACCACACAGATGAACAGATAAACACCCCCCACCCCCACACCACCACAACTACCACCACTACCACATATATACTGCATAGACACATACACCACACTCATACACAAACACACACATACACATACACACCCTCCACAAACCATGATACATATACTGTAAGACATAGATCACACACATACCACATACCACCACCATACATATACCACACACGTACACACAGAGCTAACTGAGGCAATGGCAAGTTTTTGTTCATTCAAAGATTTTAGCTAAAAATATAGAGATCTGGACTCTCTTGCTGAAGATATTACACATTTTGGACATGAAACACAGAGACATTGAGTTGCAACCGAGCTGGAAGCTTCTTCCCTGTTGGCTAGCTCTTATATCTGGAAATGTTCTGGATGCTGCTGGGAGAGGAAGTCATTAATGATCTTACTTGGCAGTTGACGCTCCATGCTACTCTCCCTGCCATCCAGGAGAGAGATGGCTGGTTCATTAATAGCAAGACTGTTGTGAGGATATCCAATGGCTTTTTGGTTGGAACTGAGACCTGCTTTATAGGAGGAAACACATGTCCAAAACCTGATCAAAAGTCTTTGGGGAGGTCACAGACCCTAGGGGAGCAATGTGCTACTGTAAAGTGGACATGTAGCCACACTGCATTCTGAGTATTGATGTTGATGCCAACAAACTTGTGCTATTCTTCACGCTTGTGCTACTCACAGAAGCCTTGTTTTATCAGTGGATAGCGGTTAGTGCAGAGACTTAACTGTACTTCAAGCAGGTGGACTGTTGGGTGCCCCTCCCTAAAGGGAACATCTGTACTACCCTCTCCAATGCTCAAGGAACATCTTACAAGATGGAGCAGAAAGATTGTGAGAACCAGAAGACAGAGAGGAGTGCTATGAAACGCTGCCTTCTGGCTAGGACATAGCCATTGTAATCATGAACGTGCAGCGACCACAGTTACCTGCACACATAAAGTGATAGGAAAATATAAAGGTGATTAGTTGAAGAGAAAAATAGGCCTATAAGGAGTGGGAGAGAATAGTGGAGTGTAAGGGGGGTGGATATAGTCAGAATACATTATTTATATATGTATACATATGTATATATATGTATATATATATGTGTTATGAAACTTGTCAAGTCCCCCAAAATTTTATTAATTACAGAATTTACTAATGACAAATTTTATTAATTCATCATAGTAACTTGACTAATTTTTGATTCTATAAGTTATTGAATATTTCGTGACATTTTCTATCGCCAATAACAAGATTTCCCCACATTCTTAAGAAAAAGGCTAATTATTCTGTAACCATGGTAACAGTTAGTCACCAAAGTGGATTTTAAACCTTCTTAGTTTTCCAGAAACATAATTTTATAGCCATGGAGGAAAGATCACGAGTTTTAAGCTTATTTAATCAATTAACATGCTTTTGAAAGCCGAGAGATGGACAGCACTTCTTGCCTTGGAGAGTCAGCGTGTTTGGGATGCTCACTCCAACAGGCAGCAAGCAGATCCACAGCCTCACTGTACCTTTAGAGCAGCTGCTCTGGCTTCATTTTAGTCAGTTTAGCCTCTGAAGGCACTGGTCTCTATATCTGCACCTTTCCATATGCTCTCTGATATCAATAATCTGGCGTTCTCTGAGATACTGTGCCTATCCATAGCTCTTCTTTACCTTTTTGCAAATTAATTTTTTAATCAAAGCTTTTTCATACAATATATTTGATTATATTCTCCCCTTCTCCCAACTTCTCCCAATTCTTTACCACTTCAGTCCCTATCAAACTTTATGTTCTCTCTCTAAAAACAAGACAAAATTTTTTTCAAAACAAACCGAAAAGTACACATAACCCACATGAACGTCTTTCTAAAATCTATGCACATATGAAACAAATTTTAAATCTTAATGGAATCATCACATAATGGGAGAGACAGTACCTCACCTAGATGTCTTACGCCACCAAATCTTTATTAGACATTTTTTGAGACCTTGGCTGGCCTGGAACTCAGTAGAGATCTACCTCTGTCTTCCAAGTATTAAAGACACGTGCTACCACTTTGGTCTCTTTCTTACTTAAGGAAGTGGTAAACTTCTCTTGGTTGCCTCTTTAAAGTATCGAAAGGTATGGCCCTTAGTACTGCATTTCTTCCTAATAACTTAATGCAACAGGCTTCAGACCCTTCCTTATGACCGTTTTGGTAATCATGTTGAAGAAAGGACTATTTGGTTTTCTTAGACCCCCTTAGTCCAGCTGTGTCATCTCTTGATTAGTTTGCAAGCCTGTGGCACAGCACAAGACTATGTTCTAACTTCTTGTTTCTGCAAGGTGCGAGTGGGAGAGATGCTGGGGTTTGAATGAGCAAAGTCCAGCATGGAGCTCATGTGTTTGCACACTCGGTACCCAGTTGTGTAACTTGAGGAGGTGGAACTTTGTGGGATAAGTGGATTACTGTGGATTGGCCTGGAGATTTATAGCCCTGCCTCACTTCCTGTGTGCTGTCTACTTCCTGTTCTACCAAGATGTAAGGAGTAAGAAGAGTCCCAGCAGTGTGGACCTGCCATCATGAGCCGCCTACACTGTCTTTCCCTCCACGATGGACTCAAATTGTGAGCCAAAATAAACGCTTCCGCCTTTACAATCCTTTATGCTAAGGGTTGCATCACAGCAACAAGCTAAAGCACTGTGCCATAGTTGTATAGCAATAACTTTCAGTTTCTGCAGAGTGGCATCTGGATGGTCAAAGGACCTCTCCTGGTACAGCAGACTGAAAAATCTTAAATAAAAAGTCAGGACTTCATATCTTTTTCTTTCTTCATCCTTCCTTCCTTCCTTCCTTCCTTCCTTCCTTCCTTCCTTCCTCCTTCCTTCCTTCCTTCCTTCCTTTCTTCTTTCTCCTTCATTTTCTTCATCTTAAAAGACAAGTTTTCACTCTGTAGCTCTTCTTGGCCTGGAAGTTGCTAGGTAAACCAGGCTGGCTTAAAACTCAGAATTCTGTTTGCCTTTGCTTCTGCAGTACTGGGATTAAAGGCACATGCAACCATGCCCAGCACATATCATTTATAATACAGTTAGATGTGAGAAAGTGTTGAAGAATTTCTCAGACCTTCTAGAAACTTCTTGAAATGCAAAGCCCGCAGAGTGAAGTAGAGACACTTTAACCAGCATCTGCCTGATTCAGTGGGACAAATGCAGAGGGCTGGTAAACAAACTCCAGATTCCAGGCACAGAGGTCACGTCAGAGGTTCTGTCTAAATATAGTGCCCCTGAAATGAGGAGACACAACTTTTACTGGGCAGAGAAAGACCTAGACATGACACTAGAGACAAGTGTTTGTCTGGATCTTGGTTTCTAGTGAATCAGAGGAGAAAAGATTTCCTTTTATAATTTTGATTTATAAGCTTTCAGTCTTGATGATTGCCATCCAGAACCCCATGCCCGTTTGGCTGCAGGAAATCTTGTCGAGTAAATTGGATTAGTAGTGCAGTATTGGGCTGGCAATAAACACAACTGTTCCCTCTGACCGTGAACAGGATTTAAAGAACAAAAAGTCTATCATTAGAAGCTAACGAGTAAAACCCAACCATCAAAACTAAAGCGAACACACCCAAACAGCATGAATGCTAAACCAGTAGACACTAGTGACCCTGAACTGAACGTGATACAATATTGAAAACACAATGAAGAAGTATGAGGTAAACATTCACTGACTGTGTTGGAAAAGAACTAAATAGAAGTTTTCAGAGTGAAAAATACAGAATTTGGAGGACAGGGTACCATCATTGCCCGAGATTAAATATATCTTTGTGGGTGGGGGAAATGAATTGGTGGGTAAAAGTGCTTCTTGTACAATCCTGATGATGCCAGTTAAATCGCCAGAACGCAGGTAGAAAGCTCTGTTCAGTGACATCTGCAATCTGGTACTTCTGTTGGTGAGATTGAAGGTGGAGACGGGAGATTCAGCTGGAAGCTTGCAGGCCAGCAAGTCTAGTGAAGTCTATTTCACAGCATCATAAGCAACGAGTGACTCCCTCAAAAAGAAGGAGGCAAGAATCAAACATTGTCCTCTGACATGGACATGGCCTTCTTTTCCACAAAACTAACAAATGCAAACAGAAAGTATCATTGTACATGATAGAATGTCAGATCTCCTGGCATACGGTTACATGGGAAACAGATTATTAAGCAGGTCTTCTTCATTCCCTCACCAATGTTGTCTTACTCCAGAGACCTCTCTCTTCTGCCAGCAATGCAACAAGTGGTGTCCAATAGTCAGATCACCCCTTAGCTCTCAGTTTGATCGAGTTCTCACCACCCAAAGCTCCTAGCACGATCTATATAAAATATAAATATGACTGTTCTAGTGCTCTTGACAATCAAATCCACAGATTTCCCATTGTCTAGAACCTAAGACGCCTGACCCATGGCTCTCCATGAGGGACTCTGCTTACTTTTCTACTGTGTTCATTAGAACCTCAAAGTCATTCTGTTACACATGCCACACCAAGTCTTACCTCCATGCCCATTTGCCCTCAATGCCTGGCTGATTCTAAGTTATTTTTTAAGGCTGCAGTTAGGTATTACTTATTCCAGGAAGCCTTCCCTGATATTCCCCAAGTTCCACCAACTTAGCAATTCTCTGCAGCCTTTCTGTGCACAAAGCACACACTCAGGTCACTGTAATTCCACTCTGCATTACAAAAACGTGTTGACATGATAGGTTTCCTCATTACAGTGAGATCTCTGAGTCCACCGAAGGGTCTATGGGGCCAGGATGGCTCAGTAAGTATGTAATGAATTTTGTTCAGTAAGTAAATTACTCTTCCTTTGTGTCTCTTTTTACCTAGAGAAAGAAAATTTATTGACTTAATCTTTCCTGAAAATCTAGTTGAATCTATGAACACGGGTCATTCTTCATGTAACTATAATGTACAAATGAAACTTGTCATTTGTTGTACCGTGTGTTATTGTCATGGGTTACGTACTTAATTAGTGATGTTGGGAACTAACCCAGGCAAGCCACCTACTACTGGCTATATCCCCAACCCTTCTTTTACTTTTTAAATTGTGAAACAAATAGGGGGGGAAAGAGGGGAGTCATTTAATTTAGCTACGCCCTCTGGCCTTTAGGTAACTTATGAATATGGAAATTTCTTGAGGCTGAAGCCTATAGTCACACCCTCTACCTGTGTGTGGATGTTCTGGGCATGTGGCCGAACACCAGCCATTTCTCCATGGAAGTAAGGGTTCAAAGCCCATGCCCATCCAAGAATCAAGATATCCTTCCATGGCCCAACAGAGATGAACAAACCTGCACCACCATTCTCTTTTGTATTGTTTGTTTGTTTGTTTGTTTTGATTTTCTGGAAAGACTGGAGAAAGTAATAAGGTGTGGCAGTCAAGGTCTAATGACCGTCACCAGTACCCACTTCCTGTTATTTTCAAGTGTGTCTTCCCCTCCTACATTAAATAAGGGCAGTATAAAAACAGTGGTGTGTGACGTATGGCGTATCATTAAAAATCCTTTACAGTTCCAGCCTCCTGTTCTTGGATCACTCCCCTAAGGGGAAGTCAGCTGATTGGTCATGAGAACACATCATCAGCACAGAGAAGTTCATGAGGTGAGATGTGGAAACCTCCTGCTTGCGGGCAAGTGATCAAGATGTCAGGGAGGCAGTTTTGATAACCTAAGTCAAGTTTTCAAATGACTAGAGCCCTGGATGCCATATCGACTGCAGCCTCATGAGAGATGTTCAGCTAGATTCTCCCAGTTCATCCTCAAAGAACCTGGCTCAGATAATAAATGTCTGCTATTGTTTTAAGCCAGTAGGTTTCAAAGCAGTTTTTACATGGAACACCAGGTCACTAATCCAGAAACCACACATTGCGTTTTTGGCCTTTTCCATGTATTTTCCAATGTATCTTTGTAAATAGAAGGTGATTCATGAATATTGCTTTTAATAGACAAACATACAGACAATAAGCCAACTGGCTGTGAAGTCCCTAGGGTAAAAGTTTATATTATTCAAGTTATGGTCAGAGGAGAAAAGAGCATTGTTTAGGTCAGCAATGGATGTGTGGGATTCAGATCTGTAGATACCTAGGTGTTTTTTTCAAATACTTTCCCTCCCTCCCTCCCTCCCTCCTTCCCTCCCTCCTCCCTCCCTCCCTCCCTCCCTCCCTCCCTTATGACCTCTCTCTCTTTCTACCTCTCTCTCTCCTTCCCTTTGTCTCCCTTCCTCTACCTCTCCTCTCCTCTCCCTTCCTTCCTTCCTTCCTTCCTTCCTTCCTTCCTTCCTTCCTTCCTTCCTTTTCTTTTTTTTAAAGATTTTTTTTATGTTCATTGGTGTTTTGTCTGCATGTCTGTGTGAAGGTGCCAGATCCCCTAAATTGTGGTGACAGACAGGTGTGAGCTGCCATGTGGGTGCTGGGAATTGAACCCGGGTCCTCTGAAAGAGCAGACAGTACTCTTAACTACTGAGTCATCTCTCCAGCCCCCACCTGGATATTTTTTAATTGTAGATAGTTATTTCATATTTAAATGAAGAGGATTAATTTGGAGTGTGACAACGTCACTCTGAAGGCTGCTGTTGTGTTGTTTCAGCTTATGGTGATATTCTATCTTTCAGAGCTGTATTAGGTACTTTTCTGTTGCTGTGATTAAAAAAAAAACATGACCAAGACCAACTCATAGTAGAAAAACATTTATTATAGCTTCCAGTTATATATATATATATATATATATATATATATATATATATATATATATATAACTATAGTGGATACAATCTATCATGGTGGGCAAGCCAAGGTAGCAGGAACATGAGGCCAGCCATGCTGGTAGTTAGGAAGCAGAGAATTCACATTTCATCTAGAGAAAGGAAACACAGAAAGAGAACAGGAAATGTGGAAGGCTATAAAACCTCACAGGTGGCATACCTCCATGAAAGAGACTCTGCCTCCTACAGGTTTATAACCCCACCCCACAAATAGCTCAACCAACAGAAAACAAGATGTAGTAGAAGTTGTTTAAACCCCAAATTTGATCTTCTACCCAAAGGAGACCAGTAAAGAAAGACACAACTCAATAATTATGGTATAAATAGCACACCTAGATTGGGCAGATTTATCACTACACTACTCTAATCCCCCGGCTATGAGATCCCTTATAACTTGCAGTTATCCCAGGCTGCGTCCTTGTCCTCTGAGCTCCGGCTCCTCTGTCGTTGGCTTCCTTCTATCTCCGGCTTCCTTCTTCCTGCTTCCTCCTGCTTTTATTTCTTCTTCTCTTCTGTCCTTTCACTCTGCTTCTGCCTCCTTTTATATCGAATTCCTCTCACTCTCTCCTCTCCTAAGCCTTTTTCTCCGCCTCCCCTTCTACTGCCCAATCTCTGACTCTAGCCTTTATTTTACAAGTTTAATTGGACAGAAGGTTCACAAGATGTCACCTGTGTACAGATTTAACCATCCTCTGCAGCCCATCCCAGAAGGGTGGAACTAGGATCAAAATACAAGGCTGGGGCTATCCACAACATTGATTCAATCCTCCTCTGCAGCCCCTCCCAGGAGGGTGGAACTAGGATCAAAATACAAGGCTGAGGCTATCCACTGGGAACTAGGATCAAAATACAAGGCTGAGGCTATCCATAACAACAAGATGGCTAAATACATGAATCTATGGAGACATTTCTTGCTTAAGTGCAAAGGCCATTTGCCTTCTTAACATAAAGGAAACGACTCAATTTAGATTTGCCTTTGTTTTCAATACTGTAGATTAGATGTAGTGCTCTGTGCATGATATATGCATGTTCTATCATTGACCTACATCCCTAGTGCTTTTACACTTTATTTGGGAACAGTCTAAGTCTTTAAGGGACAACACAAACTTGTGATCTTCTGGCCTTTGTGCCCTGCATAACTGGTATGATGGACATATGCCAACACGCTCAGACCACTATTACTTTATAGTCAGTTGCTGAATTCAGGAATATTCTGATTATGTTAAAGAATAAGTTAGCTACCAGGATATTTACTTATTAGGTGCCAGTGTTAATTTCATTATCATTCATTCTGCAAATATCTATTGGTGAATGTATTTTTTTTTTTTTTTGGTTTTTTGAGACAGAGTTTCTTTGTGTAGCCCTGGCTGTCCTGGAACTCACTTTGTAGACCAGGCTGGCCTTGAACTCAGAAATCTGCCTGTATCTGCCTCCCAAGTGCTGGGATTAAAGGCGTGCGCCACCACTGCCTGGCTGGTGAATGTATTTTTTTATTGGTTATTTTACTTATTTACATTTCACATGTTATCCTCCTTCCTAGTTTTCCCTCCACAAAGCCCTATCCCCTCCCTGTCCCCATTGCTTCTATGAGGGTGCTCCCCCATCCACTCACCCACTCCTGTCTCAATACCCTAGCATTTCCCTACACTGGGTCACCGAGCCTCTAGGACCAAGGGGTTCCCCTCCCATTGACGCCAGATAAGGCTTAGTGCACGGTACTTATAGACTATATGTGTTCTAATGTGGTATAAAAACATGACTGAAGTAGAATAGAAAGTGCTAAGACCATGATTTCTGGGATCTGGTGGACTTAAATGTAATCTGTTGTGGTGTTTTGGGTAATCCAGTCAAGAATTTCTACTTCCCAGCTTGCATTTTGAGCCACCCAAGAAGTAAGAAAATAAAGGAAGGCTGTGTAGAGGAGACAGTATCATCACTATGGAGATGATTCTGGAGAATATGGCTTCCATCTGCAAGCAAGCTGACTTCTGCTATGGTTTGGATATGAACTGGCTCCCTAAAAGGCTCTGGTGTTGAAACTGGTCCTCAGCTAGCAGTGCATATTGGGAGATTCTGGACACATTAGGAAGTAGAGTCTTTCAAGAGAAAGTAGGTCAGTGAGGTGGAGGAATATGTGCTTAGGAGACCTATCTTATGCAACACCCATCTCTGTTCCCCTCTGCTTCCTGTTGGGCACAAGGCGAGCAGCTTGTGCCACATATTGCTATTGCCACAATGGATGTTGTAACTTTCTACAAGTCCCAGACCATCAAGGTCACAACCATAGCCTGCGTCCTCTGAACCTATGGGTCAAAATAATTCCTTCTTTTATGTTTTTGGTCAGATATTTTTCACAGTAGTGAGAACTTCATAATTCTGAACATGAGAATTAGACAATGTTTTATGGCAGTTGCTCACCAGGTGACAAAAGACGATTGTCTGCTTGGAGTCATCATGTGCAGGAAGGAAAGCTCCTGGAATAGAGGAAGTACATTAGCCTGTGAGCCCGCTGTAGGTATGACCCTTTTCCACCCCAGATGAGAACAGATAGCTCTGAGGAGGTGCCTCTTTTCAGCCTCCTGGTGCAATGTCTACCACACCATCATGCATTCACATATCTCCAGAGGAGGCTAGACGTTGCTCTCAGAGGTGTCAAATTAGTCAGGAAGCTGGCTTAGTGATATCAAAGTCAAAGCCACTCTAAAATCAGTGAAATCAAAGCCAAGACAGAAATTGCAATCCTTCTCCTGTTTCCACTGGAAATTATCATCAACCGCATTGTTCAATTTGGACAATCCAGTGTCTCCAATGCAGAGGTTCGGAGACGAAATGAAAGCACAACACAGCTACAAAGTGCAGTTTTACAGCCCGATGCCCCAAAGCTGATCCCAGGCCCTCTCACATTACATATTTATGAGTGAGAAATTAGATTTCAATGACTAATCTTGTATATTAAAGTGAAAGCATATACAGGAATTAACATTTGAAAGCAAATTCTATTTTCTGTGTGAGAAAAATATTAGAAATTATTACAGTCTTTTAATTCCTCATTTTTTTCCTGTTCTGGCTATTCTAGCCAGGAGAGCTTCTTTGTCTACTTCAGCAATATTCAAGATTTTAGTCTCAGGACCTTTTGAAACCCTAAACTATTTTTGAGACTACCACGGCACTCATCAGTATTTTCTCACATTGACTATTAAAAATTAAAACACTGGTAATACTTATTCATGTATTTGTGATGGTTTGTATGATGGTTTGTATATGTGCAGCCCAGGGAGCAGCACTTTTAGAAGGTGTGGCCCTGTTGGAATAGGTGAGGCCTTGTTGGAGTAGGTATGTCACTGTGGGTGTGGGCTTTAAGACCCTCATCCTAACTGCCTGGAAGCTAGTATTCTGTTAGCAGGCTTCAGATGAAGATGTAGAACTCTCAGCTCCTCCTGCACCATGCCTGCCTGAATGCTGCTGCATTCCCACCTTGATGATAATGGACTGAACCTCTGAACCTGTAAGCCAGCCCCAATTAAATGTTGTCCTTGTAATTGTTGCCTTGGTCATGTTAGCTGTTCACAGCGGTAAAACCCTAACTAAAACACTATTAAAACGTTAAAAATTACAACAAGGTACATAAAGTATTTTATAGAATTCAGAAAGAGATGTTTATTAGAGGGTAGAATTCGATTGTATAACAGGAATTGATCTTAGAGGTTTGTTGCTTTGATGGTAGCCATAGTCAACAGTAATGTAACACATATTTCAGAATTGCTAAAATAATACTTTGATTTTTCTTACCACAAGGAAATGATAAGGAGATGAGGTGGAGGATATGCTAATTAGTTTGATTTAATAATTCTACATATACAACTATATATATCTATCTAATCAATACAGCGGTGCCCTAAAAATACCATTTTCAAATAAGATATAGTGAAAAATGGCATTTCCCTTCTTTTCACACTTGGTTTAATATAAGACAGTTGGTTTCCATATCTGCTTCTATTTTGAAGCCCTGTGATATTTTCCTATGGTTGGAAACTCTGAAGACATTTCAGCTCCTTGTGGGTAATGTGTTTAGGAAAAGTAATGTGCTAGACCTCTCCAGTGTTGTCGCATTTCATCCTATAATGGAAAAAGAAAATATCATTTGTTAGAATGGTCGCCCATATTTTTTTTTTTAAAATATTGATTCACTTTATATCCCAATATCAGCCTCCTCCTCCTTCTTCCCCTCTTCCTTCTCCTCCCCCTCCTCCTTCTCTTCTTCCTTCTCCTCTTCCTCCTTTTCCTCCTCCTCCCAGTACTCCCTCGTACAAATCTTCTCCCCATTCCCACCTCCCCTTCTCCTCTACTAGAGGAGGGGACCCCTGGTTGTTATCCAACACCCCCCAGCCCCTACACACATCAAGTTAGTACAGGGCTAGGTGCATCCCCTCCTACTAAAGCCATACAAGTTGATCCAATTAAGGGGACAGGATTCAAAGGCAGGCAGGCAGGCAGGCAGGCAGGCAGGCAGGCAGGCAGGCAGGGAGGCAGGGAGGCAACAGGTTCAGAGATAGCCCCCACTCTAGTTGTTGGGGGACCTGCATGAAGACCAAGCTGCACTTCTAAATGTGTGAAGAGGATCTAGGTTAGCCCATGCTTGCTCTTTGGTTGGTGGCTCAGTCTCTGAAAGCTCCAAGGGTCCAGGTTAGTTGACTCTGTTGGTCTTCCTGTTGAGTCCCTGTCCTCTTCAAGTCCTTCAGTCCTTCCTCCAGGTCTTCCACAAGACTCCCTAAACTTCATCTAACATTTTTGCTCTGGGTCTCTGCATCTGTTTCCATTGGCTGTTAAGGGATCACCCCTTTTTTGAAAAGTCTGTGAACGTTGGGATGGTGGAAACATTTTTTAAAATTCTAATTAAAACTGGATGCGCAATTTAGCATTTAATTTCCACTTGTTTGAGATACCTGTGGGTTTCCTTGTTTAGCTTCAGGCTAATACTTGACAAACGATAGTTTCGTAAAAGGTGATTTGCAGTGTAGAATCGGAAACCTTATTAGCAAGCGCTCACACTTCACTGTGTAAGCGTCTATTGAAGTAACTCACATGGTCAAAGGTTTTCTTATTTACATATTATTTTATTATCAGCACACATCGATCACTTGAGAAATATCTCCCAATTTGACAGACATCTCTTATGCTGTCACATTTCATCACACAATGTAAGAAGAAAATCCCGTTTGTTACCGTGATCACTCATTTCTTTAGAAAAGCCTGTGAATGCTGGGATGGTGGAGGCATCTTTTTAAATTCTAAGTTTTGCTTGCAAGATGGATTGTTATTATAAGAAACAATTATTGTCAGTCTTCCTTGGACTGATACTTCTCATTCATGTTTTGGAAAAATATTTCCCAAATATCCAAGATAGAATAACCACCTTTTAAATGATATTAATAAATGAAAAGAAGGAGGAGGAGAGGGAGAGGAGGAGAGAGAAGATGTTTTCCTTCTTGATTCCTGTTTTTCTTTCTTGACACAGGATTTCATAGTGTAACCCAAGCTGGCTTTGGGCCAATGGTTCTCCTGCCTCAGTGGCCCAGCTGCTGGGATTATACATATGTACCCCTGTGCCCATTTTGATTTCAGCATTTAATTCAAACAACTGCTTGTGCTTGCCCTCAAGACAACCTTCATACTTCAGCACACTGTAAAATTAATTTATGCAGCCTTCACATTTTGTTGCATTGAATATTAAAAGGATGTGTACTCAGTAAATGAGATTTAATAAAATTAATTTTTCACAGTTTCATTAAGGACATTCTCAAGGAAAAGTAGCCTATTTTTATTTTAGAATCCTATTAGTTTGTGCTAGTGAGGAATTCAGCGACTGTCCATGCAGTTGAAGGCTACACAGGAGAACACTAGTATCCTTCTCTCTGAAAGACTCACACCAGAGGCCCTATATGTCAGAAGTCCATTAACAAGAGAAGGCAAACACACTGATTTAATGTTAAATGTAACGCCAAAGCCTCCGCAGGGAAATCGAAGTCCAAATAAATAGACAAGACTGTATATTTTTATGCTAAGCTTGAAGAAGTAGTGGGTAATGTTGGAACAGTACTGTTGATCGTTGGAATAATTCTAATGCTCTAAACTTAGAGGATGCTTTAGGCAGAGTCCTCTCTGTGCCTTCAGAGATAAGGAAGGGGGTCTTCTGAGTATGAGACGAGCATCTCTCACAGGAGGATCTCCTGGCAGCAGTAGAGGGAGATCAGAGAATTCTTCCCAGGTTTTATTACTTGCTGTGGGAGAGAGAAGGAAGGTCAGAGAGAACTTTGTTTTGCTGCTTTTTTTTTTTCTTCAAATGCCAAGGTGCCCTCTTTTCAAGTAATAAATTAGTTACTTATCGCACTGCAGCGACAAAATACCTAATAAGAGAAACCGAAATTTGGAAGTGTTTGGGCCTGAAAGATGATGGTTCATTGGGAACAGTGCTTGTTTTTCTTGCAGAGGACCAGAGTTTGATTCCCAGCAGCCATACCTAGCAGTTCACATTGCCTGTAATTGGGGATCCAACACTCTTTTCTTGTGTCTGCAGGAATCCACACACATGTAAACACACACACAGACACAGACACACAGACACACAGACAACACACACACACACACACACACACACACACACACACACACACCAGATTTCAAGAAAGGGTTTATTTAGCATCATGGTTTGGGGAAGTGGAGTCCACCATGGTGTTGAGGATGGGAAGTGGCTGGGCTCACTGCATCTGTAGTCAGGAAGCAGAGAGAGAGAGATGGGTGGTACTCTTCCCACTTTCTTCTATTTAGGTTGGTGCTACCCGCATTCAGGGTAAGTTCCCTATCCTTAGTTAAGTCTTCTTAGAAGCACCCTCATGGTCAGTCACATCCAAAGTTAAATTTACTAGGTGACTCCAAACCCAGTTAAATGGCAAGGTGTCAGTGTATCCTGAGCCCCACATTAAGGGCCAGTAGTCACCTGCCCTTGCTTTTGCACTATAATGTAAATGTTAGAAAGGAAAAGAAGTAAATACCATTTTACTGTTATTATGAAAACAGTTTACATCTCTCAAGGTCGTGGGGATCATTTTGCTTTTGTCACACTTTGAGGACAAGGACTAAGGAAATTCTAGCTTGCTCCTCTTTGGACTGAAAATAGTGCCTTTTAGGCAACAGAAGTGACAGGATTTCAGTGACAAGCGCTTAGTGGTTTTCTTCCTCGCCTCTCTCTTTTTCACGTCGTCACTGATGTTTATTATTTCCTGTTACTCTTAAGGCTTTACCTAATATTTTAGAACAGTTTGAGGTTCACCACCTTTCCCTTTAAAGAGTCATATCCCTGACATCATGCTCACCAACTTGAGCAAACAGCCAACCCTCAAACTCTAAACGCAGCTATCCCCATGAAACCAGGCTTCCTGAATCCAGCAACATGGTTCTCCAGAAGAAACAGCCAGATGAATCCGGGAGAAAGCAGCTGCAGAAACTTCCCAGTTCTGTCCTCTCTACACAGTGCTAGCTGCCTGGAACTCTGTGCACCTGTATTGTCACCAAGTGGTATCTGAAGTCCTGAGTCTCCTGCAAAGTTTCTAAGTATGCAATATGGAACTCCCATCATCCGTGGTTGGGTTTCCATCTTTGCCATCCAGTGTATTTGTGTCTTAGTCACTTACCTGTTTTTGTGATCAAATTCCCTGGCAAAAAGGGCAAACCCTTATGGGAGGAAGGGTTTATTTGGGTTTCCAGTTTCAGAGAGATGCAGACAATTATGGTAGGGTTGACACGGCAGCAGACGAGAAAGCATGGAAGCAAGGCCAGGAATCTGGTTGGTCACATTGCATCATCCTTAGAAAGTGAACAGGCAGGGAGTCAGGTGAGGTGATAAAGCTTCAGCTTCATCCTAGTGGCCCACCAGTGAGGTTCCACCTCTTATTGGTTCTACAGCTTTCCCAAATAGCGCCACCAGCTGGAGACTGAGTGTTCGAAACACACAAGCCTACAGAGGACACTCTACATTCTAATCACAATTTGTCACCTCCTAGTTGATATTTCCCATTTATATTACACTGTTTTTGTCTGGCATTAACAATTTAAAATCTAGAATCAAAGTACTCTGCTATGAAAATGAAGTCCTTTAGCATTGCAATTAGGTTCTAAATTGTAAACTTAAAACCTTTCTCTATGGTTGAATCATTGCCTTAACTGCACAGGCACCTATTCAGGTCAAGGGCACCCTGGGGCATCTGTTTTTGAAGACTAGCCTTCCTGATAATAGCCTACCCATTTTCTGATGCTCAGAGGGCCAGTGCTGACTAACAAGGATCCATGAGGCTCATTCTGTGAAACATACCAGTGTGACTTCTGTCTGGGGTGCCTTTCTTTCTCCCTCCATGGGTGCCTGGTGTCCTTGCCCCCACTATGGGTTCCCTTCATTACCTTGCTTTTTATCTGAGGCCTGTGGGTCTTCTCAGCTTTTTGCACTGAGCAGTCAACCTTGTCTCTTTCTCTGGATCAATGGCCCATGGACAAATCTCACATAAGCTGCAGTCAATTATCAAGGTCAAAACACTATGCAGCCAGAGGCTTAAAGCTTTGGCCCAGGCTGCATCCATTAAAATCTAACTGCACAAGTGTACCAACCACTGTGTGCAAGCCTCTTTCCATGCCAGTGTTAAAGCACCCGCTCATACTCAAAGACCAAAGACTCAATGCCGTTTCTCTTGCTCATCCAGTGTTCGTATATTTCATTCTCAAAAGTTACCTTTTGTCTTTTTCCTAAGATAACTGTTGCACTGTGCCAGTCATTGTATAATATTTAAAGCAATATTACTCAAATTATAAGACCCACCTATGTTTTGGCTACAGGAACTGAAGCCATTTCCAAAAAGCTTACGCAGCTTTGTGGTAGAGGAGAACTTGTGTCCCCTTCATGAGAGGAACGGCTGGGAAAAGCCACCATTCGGAATCTCTTTCCAACTTAAGCTCTGCATTGAGATACATTTTTTTCTCTCTGGGGGATAAATATGCAAGGAGATATAGTGATCATTGGTGAATGTCATGGGTCCCTTCTCAATAGAAACCTGGAGAGGTTCAGAAGTGTCGCCAGTGACAGTGGTAGCTCAACCTGAGCCCAGCATGTACTAATTTATTCTGTGTTCAAGTCTTTAAAGTGGGAGTAGTGACACCTTTATGGACTGAACAGTGCATAGATTAGAGATAATACACACTAAAGCTACCAGCACAACTGCAGACAGCCAGCTTGTCAGAAACACAGGCAATGGAGGAGTATACCCACTAGCATGTGTGTGTCATGACAGAGTGTGTTCCAGCGCTCAGCTGCTCAGCTAAGGGAGAATTAATTCTGACATGGTCTGAGCAGCAGGAGCAGTTGTGGGTGGTTTTTGAGGATGTGCTGGCTGACTTTCAAGATTTCATGAGGGGGTTCGCTTCTTCCCATCACTCGGTTCAGTTGGTGAGCACATTGTTTTGATCTACTGCCCGAGAGGCCCTGAACAAGTAGAGGCATAAAAGATAAATAGGATTCCTGTGTCTGAATGTCTGAAGACCTAGGTAAAGATTCTCTCTCTCTCTCTCCCCCAAACAGAGAAACATTGCTGAAGTCTTAATGTTTATGCTCCCCTATTCATATTTTAATACTTTAAAGTTTAATTTATTTCTGTCTCTGTCTGTCTGTCTCTCTCTGTGCATGAGTACATATATATGAATGCATATCCATTCATAGATTCTAGAAGTATTATATTCGCCTTGTGCTAGAGTTCCTGGCAGGGCTGAACTTAGGTCTTCTGTAAGAGCTTATGCATTAACCACTGAGCTATCTCTGCACTTCTGAATCTCCAACATGACAAGGATAGAAAATGGCATTAATGCTCTTATGTCAAGCGATAGAAAGAGGTCCTTAACTGCTTTTCCCCAGTGAGGCTTTAGGAAACGAAAGAGCCTACCTTGATAGACCCCAGGCCACTACTATCCTGGCTGAGAACTCCCAGACTTTCAAACTAAGAAATACATTTCTGTAGTTTATGTTACCCCACTGCCTTAGTCAACTGTTCTATTGATATGAAGAGATACCTTGACAAGGTAACTCTTATAAAAGCAAGCATTTAATTGAGGGTTTGCTTACAGTTTCAGAGGGTTAGTCCATGACCATCGTGGCAGGAAGCAGAAAGGTAGGATGTTGGAACAGTAACAGTAGCCAAGAGCTTTGCTTTTTGATTCCCCCAAGAAGGAGGGAAGGAGGGTGGGGAAAGAGGGGGAAAAGGAGAGAGGGAGAGAGAGGTAGAGAGACAGAGGCAGAGAGACAGAGACAGAGAGACAGAGACAGAAAGAGAGAGAGGCAGAGACTGGACCTGGGCCTGGGCCTGGTGTAGGCTTTTGAAACTTTAAAACCCATTTCCAGTGACACCCTCCCCCAACAAAACCATACTTGCCAATCATTCTAATACAGTCTATCAACTGGGGACTAAGCATTCAAATACATGAGCTTCTGGAGGGCACTCTTACATTCTCAAGCAAACCACCACACCTACCATCCAAACTGACTAACATACATACAACATGTATATGTACATGTATGTAGACATATGCAGGGAGACTATTCAAAGCACTAGATATGCAAGCAGGAGGCCAGAGCATGCCTTCTACTGGCTTTGAGCCGAATGTGCAGGAAGATGGAGAATGGAGGCCTCACCTCCTAGCATCTGGAAGGCTTCATGACAAGAATAAACATAGGGGGACAAGGGAAATGTATACAGACAAGAGCAGAGCAGTGGGTGTGGTCAGAAGAAACAAGGCCTCTGGGGGATGTTTCTTTTGAGGGAATTTTCACTACAGAAGTCAAGTTGGACTGAAGCACTCAGATCTGCTTCAAAGGTCAGTGGGGAATGTCTGACTTAGACGCTGCTACCACCGAGCTTGAGGCACCATTTTCTTCCCCTTTAGATAATCATTTTTCTATCTAACCTATTTAAGGCCGCTGTTTGTTGCCTACAGTTCATCTTGATCATCTGCCAATGATCAGACACCTGGTTCTTTTAAGTACTGAAAGAAACCACAGTGTGCCGCTCTGACAATACGTCATTGATGTTTGAGTATGAACATGTTCAAAGTAGGTAAACAAGTCAGGAAAAACAATCAGTGTTATTTTGTAGTCAATACCATATCTGCTTTGTATTTTGAGTCATGCACAGAAGCTCAATGAAAGGAATAAATTATTTCCTGGCCCAGTTAATGAGTAGAAATGTATTTAATGGCCTCCAGTGTTATAGCTTTAGTTAGATTTCTCAGAATTTGGAAGGAAAACAAATTACATGTTTTTAACTCAGTAAAGTATGGAGAGTAGTAGTCTGTGCCATACACAATCAAATCCAGGGATTCATCCATGGAATGAGAAGAGAATTCTAGCGCTATGAGTGGAGACTTCTCACCCCGCTTGCCAATGGTCTCCAGCTGAGGGCCTGCATCATTTAACGACAATGCCAGTTTATTGACCATCATAAACTTAAGTCTCACTGATGCACGGATAAATAAATTAGTATCTTGAAAATACACAACAGGAAAGGGAAGCAGAGAAAAGCTGCAGGATCAAAAGAGCACTCTAGTGGTTTGGATAATGCAAGTGTTGAACTGGATGTTTTCCTGTCCAGGTGTGCTTCTAAAAATAGCACACTTTCTTTATACAGAGCCCAAGCCCACTGACCCAAAGGCAATGGGAAAAAGGTAGTGAGGTATTATTGCTGCCACTTTTTTTCTTTGTTAAAGTCTGCTATGTGACGGAAGTGGAAATTCTCAGAGAGTTGACTCCGGGTGTGAGTCACTTCCCATGGTCTCAGAAGGCAAAAACTGAACTGGGATCTGACCTTGTACTATTTACTGGTCTACCAAAAATGTGAACTATGGGCTTTTGGGTGTGACCATAGATTGCCTGAAGCAGCTCTGTAGTGGTCAAAAGCTATGTGCCTGGAGTGTCCTCATCACAAAGCTCTAGTCCCAGCACCTCCAAACCGGCACTATGTGTTTTATAAGAACAACACTAAAGCTACTTGACTCTCTTGACTAATATTGTGGAGACAGTCACTTACTTTAATGGAGTTGTGGTAATTACCAGGGATTTCACTGCAATCCAGAGTGTTCTAGACAGTATACAGGTCTCATTTTTTATTGAAGAGGAACAAGCTCATTATAATCCTTATTTCACTATAAATTTATGTTTAATTGATTATCCTGTTTTGTCCCTATTTCCTAAATGAGACCTCCCACGTTTCTACCCTCTACCAGATGGTTAGCATTCTTGCCTAAATTAGAAAACCAGAAGATAGAGATAAAGTTATTGGACCTTGTGGGCAGTATCATTTCCATACAGTGATGGTTCACTTGCTTGAGTAGTTATAACATGAAGCAAATTGGCAACTGAAGTGGCTGTACAGCGATGCTGTGTTCCAGTTATTTCTGCCTCATAGATGTATAGCCTGACCTCATAAGGAGACAATCAAATCAGCTTGGTTCATTCCCTTTCCCTGTTGATCTTGGTTAACGGGACAGTAGGGTATAAGTATAAGTACAACGGAACTTTCATAGACCCTTTAGACTTTTAAATGGAAGAACTGGTATCTAACATGTCTGAAGCCCTAGGATCCATCCCTAGTACCCAAACCACTCTGCCCAATGTCTGAAAACCAGACTCCTTCCTTTTATGAGACTCTATCTCAGAAAAAGCTGCAGAGGCTACTATTAGAATAAATTTTTGTACCAATCCTACTTGTTGGCAACTACAGCATTCTTATGATTTGGAGGTTCAAGATCTTTGTTCTCTCTAGGTGCAGTTGTAAAGGTCAGAAGCAGCTTCCAGCAAGAGGGATGAAATATGAAAATGCGATGCTTTTGCTCTAGCAAATTCCAGTCTCTTGGGTACTTTAGTTGGGTGTAGAAAGTCGTAGGAACATTTCCCCAGGTAGGCAGAGGACCAGCTTGATAGATGGTAAGGTAACTTGGAAGCTTCCCAGAGATGGAGGCTGTATCTGGAGGGTTATCCTCGGAAGGGCATTCTGCCTGGCTTTGATGGATGGAATTGCTCGCTCAAGCTCATCTGCAAAGTTTAGATAAGGCTTTATAAGGAATGAGATCATCATGAACTAGACATGCTAATAGGGGCCAGGGAATTTTGGCTTTGGTGTCTTGACCTTGGTTAGTTTTTGGGAAGGTAGGCCTTGATGTAAAGTGATTTGGGCCTTCACACAAAATTTTTTCTTCACTATCTTGGATAGTGATGCTATCTTGGAGCCTATGTGGGGCTGGGTAGAGGTGAGTGGGGTAAAGATGAATTGGAAAAAAAGGCAAATGAAGTTGGAAAAAGAATTGGAGGGGAGGCCATGGGGCTGGGTTTGGTAATAACATATGTTTGTATGCAATTCCCAAACACAAAATATTTAATTAAACATCTTAGCCTTGCACATTTTCCCAATATCTAGAGGCAACCTCAGAATAAACCATATATGGAACACGGCAGAATGGGTTTTCTAGCCAGATTTCCTCATGGTAAAATTCCAGCTCCAATATCCAGTTATTTTGTAACGTTGAACAAGCTATTTAATATATTTGTGCCTCATTTTCTTGTTGGTTAAATGGAATTCCTAGATTGCCTGATTTTCACTGTTTTTGTGTGGATTAAGTGAGATGCATATGCCAAACTCTTACAATAGTTCCCAGATATATAATAAGCACTTGTAAAGGTGTGATATTTTTGCATTGATGTTTTATGGCAGTGGAGAGTGCCATCGGGGCATGTCCCACTGAGAAATTATGGGCAGAGGAGAGAGGGAGTAAAATGTGTGTATTCTGGGAGAATCTGGTCAGGAGTGTCTAGCCAGGGGCAAAAGGCATTGCACAGAAAGAATTAGGCATATTTTGAAAGAGATGGGGAGGGGGAAAGAGAGGAAGGGGGAGGGGAGAGAAAGGGGAGGAGAGAGAATGAGAATATAGACTAGAAACATGGTGCTGCGAAAAAAGCACTGAGTCCCTTACATGCCTCTGGAAAGGGAAATAGATGGATAATCTTGTGACCCAGAATGATGCCTGCTTTCTTGGCAAAGGAGAGACTTAAGGAATTGTTGACAACAATCCTGGGGTTTTATATTCAGAACCCTGGGGATAGAATTGTAAATAACACCTCTATTTGTTTAAGCTTTCACTTACTCTTCTGGGATAGATGAAAAAAGTCCCCAAGCTTCCTGTTGGGCATCTTCTGTATTGTTTTTTACAAGCAAATATAATAGTTTAAGATCAATAAGTGTGAAAAATGAAACCCCTCTGAAACAGAAAACCACCATGATTCCATCACCTTAGTAAAATAACTGGTTTGAATTTTCTCACATTTCAGACCAGAAGCTTTTAAATTAAATGATAAAAATATCTCCTTGCAAGGTTTATGTTAATGAAAAAGATATCACATGGTTGGGAAGGAGGGAGTTGGTACTGCCAACAAACCCCATCAGAATCTATATTTGTAGAGGATAAAACTGGGCACTTTCAGAGGCTCTGAGGATATCATGTCAGATAGATGACAGATCAGGGCTGCCTAGTGGTGGACAAGGAAGAGAGAGAAAGGACTGGAAGAACCAGAAATTCCTTGAAGCTGGAAAGGAGACATCAATGAGAAAGGAGTCTGGGTACATGTGAGTGGGAAATATTGGGCTAATACAGAAGTTGGGAAATCAAAACAACTTTGATTTGTGGGGAAGGACACTAAATTATATTGCGGAAATGCTAAGTTGAAGTATCTAGTGAAGACTTTCTTGACTCTGGGGACATCAGAATCCCCAGAATTGTTAGAAAATTAAGATGCCAGCTACTTGCAGAATTAGCTACATCAGATGGTCTGTTGTGTAACCTGTCTCTGGTACCTTCCAAAAGCTACAAGTCATCACAATACACAGACAGAAGTGAGAACCTCTCCAGTGCAGGGAAACTAAGTCAGAGACACTAAGAGGTATAGAAAGCTACACGGGAGTCAACCTGGTCCTTCCCTGGTTTCCACTCACTCACTTCACACCTTTGTGGCAATGTAACAACCCTTTTGGTGTATAGAAATGAAGTCACTAGACAAGTTTTTAGGTAAAGTGAGAAAAGGGTCAATGACCTGCAAAGCAGTTGATTCTAGCAGTATGAACAGATCCATTCCAGTCCTTCATCAACTGTGGGATAATCACTCAGTATCTGCGCCATGTTCATAAAATGTATAGAGGAATAGGCACAGAGTTGAGAGTAGGGACATTTAGACTTTACTCAGTTGATGCTAGTGGTATGATCTTATAACCTATGAGGAATATTTATTGGGTACCAGTTGCACGTCAGACACTGTCCTTGAGGGCAGAGATACAGTAGGGGAACAAAACTAGACAAGATCCTTGTCATGCTTGAGGTTACAGTCCATCCGCAGATTTCATCTTACAAATTAAGATCAAGGAAGCAGAGATCCAATGGGTCAAGAAGTGGAGATAACAGAAGTAGGGTGTAACGTGTGGAATCTGCTTTTTTGTCTATCCAAGACTGCGCTATGCTTCTCTGTGTTCTAGAAGGTGGTCTGTGGCTATGTCAGTGAGTGGTCTGTCCATTTACTTCTAGGTCCCTTTGATCAAAGGGAATGGAGTATTTCTATGAGTCACGCTGTAAAAGAGAGAGGTCCAGATGTTTAGTTCTTAAGTTCCTGGCCTGCCAGGCCTGTTGCATCTCTATATGGAGTTCACCACTTTTGGCAAGTGGCACTCATAAGTATCCTACTCCAGGATCTTATAACATCTCATAATTGCTGTTTCACCTTGTCCATTTTAAGTCTAAATCTATACAAAACTGTCCTTTATTGGTTTCTATGAACTCTGCCCATTATATTTGTGACATTTTTGCTCTACTATTTCAATACATCATTTGGAACATGCCATTTATTTCTTGCCATAAATAAATCATAACCCCAATTCTAAAAATGTTTGAGTCATTGTAAATTCTCTGGAGTAACTGAAAGCTTGCTGGAATGCGTCAATGCCGGTCTCTGTCCTTTGTGGTCTTTCAGTAGACACAGAATGGAGGGAAAGCTTAAATTTCTGAGAATCATAGATGCTGTATACAAATTCAGTGTTGTTGGTTCTGGAATCCTTATATCAGGATTTGATGATGTCCATACTTATTATCTCCTACTTGTATGGGATTCTCTACAAACACCATGACCTGCAGAGTCTCCATCCATGTGAGGTGAGAAGGAAATTCAACATGACTGGACTCAGTAGCCAGTATTGGTTCAAACTTCAAGAGTTTGATGCTGCGTAGTTTATTTCAGGAATATTAAGCACAATTTGGAAAACGTTTCCTGGTGATAATTATGTCAGTCCTGTGTGTATAATGAAGCTTAAGACATGATTACATCAAAACTCTTTGTTAAAAAATACACGTGACATCCTCCATAAAGATGAGTTTTAGAGATTATGTGATACCTTCAGGGTCTGCAGGAAGATGTGGTATGGTCTCAGTCATACAGATAGTGCAAAAGTCATCAGACTATAAACCACCATCACTCCCATTTGTAAAGTACCTGTGACATCTCCCATAAAGACGGGTTCTATAGATTGGAAAAAAGGCTCTAGATAAACAATACTTAATGATCTGAGGTAAATAGTTCTATAGATTGACTGAGATAAACATATGACTCTGGGGGAGCCAGACGTGGCCTGGCTATACATTGCAGAGGTTATTAGGCTACAAACCACATCCATTCCTAGTCTTCTGTGTGAAGTACAGGTTACATACCTCTTTTATTGAAGAGATAATCATGCATGTTTAACATTGCTGGATTTCCTGGTGGTTTTCTGTGAACACAAGGATTTCATGTTTTCTACACATGTGGATCAAGATATAAGGTTTCAGTTGTACCTATCATATGCCTTTGCTCTGCCACCATGGATTCTACCCTCTGACAATGTAAGCCTCAACTTACACACTTTCTTTTATAAACTGTCTTGGTGTTTTATCAAAGCAATGGAAAAGTAAGTAAGACATCTGGATGTAGCATTTGTGACAACCTGACCATGGCACTGAGAAGATTTGCATGTGCCCCAAGCTTGGTGAGTACAAATCAGGCATTTTAAGGGAGAAAGGGAGACTCATTTATAATATCACGTGTATCATTGAAGCGCTCTTCTTTCCAACATCCAAGTCCTCATAGACTTGAGGAAGTGGGAAGCAAATACCAGCCTTTCAGAGAATGCATCTGAATGGAGGACTCGAAGACCTTTTGTTGAAATCTTCAAGTTAGTTGAAAGAACTGCCAGCTCAAGGTTTTCATTGCTATGCCATCAGCCATTCCTCACAAACATCCTCAGTGTCTTGAAGAATGTCATATGTCACCAAGTGAACAGTTGTCAGCTGCTTCTAGCATCAGCCAGAGATAAATGCACTGAGCAAACTATGGGTAAGAATTCACACTTTTTCCACTCTTTTGTTTCAGAAAGGCAGGGAAGGCTTGTAGAATGGATGATTCACTGTGTGGTTGTGGGCTGTGAGAGGCAGTGAGGTACCCAGTTGAGTCTTCTTTGAACCCTGGTGACCGTAATGGGAAGGTAGGTGTTCAGTCTTGCTCCTGGGCCCTGGTTCCTTTCACTTATCCACAGCCCCTCCCAAAGAAAGGTATGTGGCCTTAGGTCACATAGCACAGGTAGCATAGGTAGAGGGCATGACTACAGGCTGCAGAGCCTCAAGAGATCTCCATATTAATGAGATACCTAAAGGTGGGTACCTGGTCGAGCACAGGCCTCTCACAGCCCACCGACCCACAATTCACCTGTCTTGCTTTGCCCATAACTTCTTTGGTTTCATTTTTGCTTTTTTTCTATTTTCAACTGATTTTAAAGCTAACATACAAAATATTGAGTTTCATGATGACATTTTCATGCTTGTGTATCATCATTATAGGCTTTTATTATTAATTTCTCTCCTGCCTCCAATTCCCTATCCTCAGTTCCTCTTTCTTGTTGGTCCCCTTCTTCCGTACAATTAGGGTCCCGTTCTATTTTCATGTCACATATATTCTATTAGTCTCTGTTTTCCTTCCTCTCTCCACCTGCCACTTAAGATCTTTTATGTCAATATCTTCATTCTACTCTCAAGACCAATATGTAGTACAATATTTTTTTAGTTAAAAGGAAAACTGGAATAATGATATTTACAGGTAAATTGATATAACTAAACTAGAAATAAGCCAGACCCAGAAAGACACATACCACATGTGTTCTTTTACTTGGGAGAGTGCGTGTGTGTGTGTGTGTGTGTGTGTGTGTGTGTGTGTATGTGTGTATTTGCTGGTTATAGAAGTAAAATTCTTGCTTCTTGGGAATTCCTTTGGTGTCAGTCAGATGGTCACTAAGAGACAAGATAGCAGCAGCCAAGCAGTGATTATTTTATATATATGAATATATTTAGGTACCTCTTTCTAGCAAAATGGATGCTTGAACATAGTTATTTTATTTTATTACTTCCCTTTTATTGAAAATAGATTCTTTTTTTCACATGACATATTCTGATTGCCATTTCTACTCTATCTCTCCTCTTCCTCCTCTCCTATATAAATCTACTCCTTTCATGTCTCTCATTAGCAGCAACAGGCTTTTAGAGATAATAATAAAATATAAGAAAATAAGATAAAGTAAAGAAAAACAAAACTCATCAAATCAAAATTGAAGAAGACAACCAGAAGGAAAGGACCCAAGGCAAGGCATAAGAATATAGACTCACTTGTTTGTACACTCAGAAATCCCATAAAAATACCAAACTAGAAGCCACAATACAGACTCAGAAGATCTGATGCAGACCCATGCAGGACCTGTGCATGGTGGTTCAGTTTCTATGAGTTTATATAATCTTTGCTCATGTTGATTTATAAGGCTTTGTTTTCTTGGTGTCCTCCATCTCCTTTGATTCTCACACTCTTTCTCACTTCTCTTTCACAGGGATCCCTGAGATTTCTGGGGTGGGATTTGATGGAGACATCCCATTTAGGGCTGAGTCTTCCAAGGTCTCTCACTCTGAGCAATGTCTGGCTGTGGGTCTCTTTATTTCTTCCTATTTGCTCAGAAGAACACTTCTCTGATGATGGCTGAACAATGCACTGAGCTATGAATATAGCAGAATGTCATTAGGGGTCATTTTATCAATACTTTTTGCTTTTTAGACCAGTAGTGCTTGGTTTTTTTTTTTTTTTTTTTTTTTTTTTTTTTTTTTTGGTTTTTCGAGACAGGGTTTCTCTGTGTAGCCTGGACTGTCCTGGAACTCACTCTGTAGACCAGGCTGGCCTCGAACTTAGAAATCCGCCTGCCTCTGCCTCCCAAGTGCTGGGATTAAAGGCGTGCGCCACCACCGCCCGGCTCTGTAGTGCTTGGTTTTATCCTAGGTCCCCTTAGGAATCTAGATTCTGATTCTTAGTCATCCAAGCAATGTTGGGTATAGGTTCCATCTTGTATAGTGGGTCTTAAATCAAATCAAATATTGGTTGGCTACTCCCACAAGCCTTGTGCTACCATTCCATTATATCTTGCAGACAGGAAACCGTTGCAGATCAAAGGGGTTGTGGCTAGATTGGTCTTTACATTTCTCTTTAGATGGCATATAGAGTACCTTCTGGCACTAAAGATGTTAGATTGTAGAGGTGAAGGCTCTTTGAGTGCACCAGATTGACTTCTCCATGTTCAGTGAGTTGTGTAGGTGTTATCTTCAGCAATAGGACCTTCATGACAGTTTATGGAGAACAACCTATTGTCATGGTAACAGACTGGGTTGTTTAGAGATTCTCCAAGGACCCCATTGGTCAACAACTCAACTAGGTATAACCCAATTCATGTACTGGAAGCTTCATTTGGTAGCAAGGGATGATCAGCTGGAACTCTTTTTCCCCATTATCTTATGATTTTATTTGGATCATCTTCATATATATATATATATATATATATATATATATATATAAAGAAGTTTCTATTGTATTAAGTTTATATTCTACTCCTAAAATGTCCCTTAATTTTAGCTGTCTCTTCAATGTATTCCCTTTCTCAACTCTCTCTTCATCCTTTCCTTTGATTCTCTTGCTCCAGACTCTTCATCTACCCATAATTATCTCTTTTAGTTCCCTTTCCAATGATATATGTACTTTCTAGTTCCCTATTCTATACTTATTCTCTGTGGTTTTATGGATTGTAGTTTGGTTATCATTGACTTAACAGATAATCTCTATATACAAGTGAATATATATCATATTTGTCTTTCTGGATCTGATACCTCACTCAGGATGAATTTCATCCGTTTGTCTGCAAAATTTCATATTTGTATTTTTAAAATGGCTGAATTAATGGTTCCATTGTGTAATGTGTCACATTGTGGTGCTGTAGCTCACTCGTGAGTGTGGGTCCTGTTGGGCTGAGTTGTGGTTCCTGCGTGTCGTGTCTGTTGCCCCAGGCAGCTGGAGCGGCTTAGAGGCCAAAAGCTTGGGAATTTGACTGAGTTTACCACACGCAGCTTAGGCTGTGAGAAGTCACAGAACTCTGCTCCAGGAGTGGGGGGGGGGATCACAGTCTGAGACCCACAGGGGCAGAGCTCTTGGGTGGGGACCCCTGGGCAAGAAGGCATAATCAACTGAGATCAACTGGTCTCAGGCTCCTGGGCTCCCAGGAACCACTGGGAGCCTTGGAAGAGTTGAGAGTGGGGGCAGATGGGCTGGACTGGCCGGCAGCTGAGGGGACAAGGTAAAGAAGCTCCAGCAGCGCCCCGCTGAGACTCTTGGTCGTGGCTGGGTCGTGGCTCTAGCTCAACTAGCTTGCTTGAGTTGGCGGCCTCCATGGCTGGAACGCAGAGAGGTTCTCTGATGGGAGATTAGGCAGTGGCTCATTGGTTGAAGGCTCCCTCTATGGTTCCCCACAGTGGGCTCCAAAGACACAAGGAAGTCCATGGTTTTAAAAGGTTTATTGTCATGGTGGAAAGTGAAAAAAGCTCTACTCCCTGTCCTCAGGGCGAGCCTGAGGTTACATATCTTTTGTAAGGAGGAGGGTCTGGGAAGGAATGTTTAATTGGCTATGCCCTCTGGCCTTTAGGTATCTCATTAATATGGAGATCTCTTGAGGCTCTGTAGCCTGTAGTCATGCCCTCTACCTGTGCTACCTGTGCTATGTGACCTAAGGCCACAAATCTTTCTTTGCAAGGAGCTGTGGATAAATGAAAAGAACTAGGGCACAGGAGCAAGGCTGAACACCTACCGTCCCATTAGGGTCTGGGGTTCCGAGGCCTGTGCTCAACCAGGCACCCAGCTGCCTCTCACAGCCCACTGCCCCACATCACATTTTAAAATTATGTAATTTTAATGGATTATTTTGAAATCATGTACCCTGATCACATTCATTTCCCAGTCTTCCCAGGTCTCCCCCGACACCTTGTGTCTTCTTTTCCTCCTCCCCCCAAAGAGAAAGAAAATGTTTAATTTCAGTTGCCTGTATACTTATTAGAGCATGGCCAAACTCCCATTGGCTGGCCCCTTAAAAAAACTAAGTCCTGTACTGCATTTCTTTCTTTCTTTCTTTTTTTCTTTCTTTCTTTCTTTCTTTCTTTCTTTCTTTCTTTCTTTCTTTCTTTCTCTTCTTTCTCTTCTTCTCTCTTTCTCTCTTTCTCTCTTTCTCTCTTTCTCTCTTTCTTCTCTTTCTTCTCTTTCTTCTTTCTCCTTCTCTTCTCTTTCCCTTCCTCTTTCTCTCTTCTCTCTTTCTCTCTTTCCTCTCTTTCCTCTCCTTTCTCCCTTCCCTTCCCTTCCCTCCCTCCCTTCCCCTCCCTTCCCTTCCCTTCCCTTCCCTTCCCTTCCCTTCCTTTTTTATTTTTACTAATCATTTCATTCATTTATATCTCAAATGATATCTCACTTCCTGGTTACCCTTCCACAAACCTCCCATCCCATAACCTCCCTCTCCTACATTCCCTTTGCCTCTATGAGGGTGCTCCCTCACCCACCCACCCTCTCCAGCCCCACCCCTACAGCATTCCCCTACACTGGGGCATCAAACCTCCACAGGATCAAGGGCCTCGCCTCCCATTGATGTCAGACAAAGCCATCCTCTGCTACCTACACTCCCTTCCTGTACGCTTCTTGGTTGGTGGTCTAATTCCTGGGAGTACTGGGTGGTCTGGCCAGCTGATGTTGTTCTTCCTACAGGTTTGTAATCCCCTTAGCTCCTCCAGTCCTTCTACCAGCTCCCCCATGGGGTCCATGGGCTCAGTTTGATGGTTGACTCCAAGCATCCACATCTGAATTGGTCAGTTGCTGGCTGAACCTCCCAAGGAGCAGTCATACCAGGTTCCTGTCAGCAAGTGTCTCTTGGCAATGGCAGCAGTGTTGGTTTTGGTGTCTGAAGACAGGATGGATCCCCAGGTGGGGTGGTCCCTGGATGGCCTTTCCTTAAGTCTCTGCTCCATTTTTTGTCCCTGTTCTTCCTTTGGACGGGAATATTTCTGGGTTAAAATCTTTGAGATGGGTGTGTGGCCTTATTCCACCACTGGGGGCTGTGCCTATCTCCTAGAGGTGGGCTTTACAGGTTCTATCTCCCTTCTCTGCTAATATCATCCCTGTTGGGTCCTGGGAGCCTCTCATTTCCCTGGTATCTGGGACTCTCCAGTGGTTATTCCCAGTTCCTCATCTCCCTGCTACATATTTTTATTCGATTTCCTGATCCTCTATACCTCTCCTCTGTCCCTTCCAGTGCCTAATACTGCCCCCTATTTCCTTCCCCTCCTCTCTCCGTCCTCCATCCCCCCTCCTCCACTTCTCACAATTATCCTGTTCCCCCCTCAATGTAGGACTGAAGCATCTACATCCTGGTCTTCCTTTCTCCTAAGCTCCGTATGGTCTGTGGGTTGTATCATGGGCATTGTGAGTTTTTGGGCTAATATCCATTTATCAATGAGTACATACCATATGTGTTCTTTTGTATCTGTGTTACCCCACTGAGGATGATAATTTTCTAGGTTCCATTCACTTGCCTGCCACATTTTTTTTATCCATTCTTCTGTTGAGGAACATCCAGGTTCTTTTCAGTTTCTGACTGTTAAGATTAGAGCAGCAATGAACATAGTTGAGCAAGTATCTTTGTAGTAGGATGTCTTTGGGTATATGCGCAAAAGTAGTATAGCTAGATCTTGAGGGAGATTGATTCCCATCTTCCTGAGGAACCAGCACACTAATTTTCAGTTTCTGTACAAGTTTGCATTCCCACCAGCAATGAACTAGTGTTCCCTTACTACACATCCTGGCCAGCATGAACTGTTACTTGTTTTGTGGATCTTAGCCATTGTTACAGGTATACGATGAAATCTCAAAGTAGTTTTGCTTTGCCATTCCCAGATGGCTAAGGATGCTGACCTTTCCTTTGTCTCTCAGCCATTTGGGTTCTTCTATAGAGAATCCTCCATTTAGATCTGTATCAATTTTTATTAGATGATTTGATTTCTTGATATCAGGTTTTTTTTTTTTTTTTTTAAATCTTTATATTTTTGGATATTAGCACTTTCACAGATGCATAGTTGGTAAAAAAACTTTTTTCAATTCTGTAGGCTTCTGCTTGGTCTGAATTATTGTCTCCTTGGCCATGCAGAAGCTTCTCATTTTCATGAGGTCTCATTTATTGTTGCTCTTAGTGCCTGTGCTAATGGTGCTCTGCTCAGAAAGTCTTTTCCTATGTCAATGAGTTCAAGCCATTCCTGATTTTTTCTTTTTTTTTTAAAGTAATTTTTTATTGGATATTTTGTTTATATTTCAGATGTTATCCCTTTCCCCATCCCCCAACCCCCACATACCCAGAACTCCCCTATCCCATCCCCCCTTCTCCTGTTTCTATGAGGGTGTGCTCCCACCCACCCACTCCCGCCTCCCCGTCCTCGAATTCTCCCACACTGGGGCACCCAGCCTTCACAGGACCAAGGACTTCCTCTGTCACCTATGCCCAACAAGGCCATCCTCCACTACATTACAGCTGGAGCCATGGGTCCCTCCCTGTGCGCTCCCAGGCTGTCTCCATATTTATTTCCATGAGTATTTGTTACTCTTTCTAAGCCTGATTTTTTCTTTTATCGGTTCAGTGTATCTGGTTTTACGTTGAAGTCTTTGGACTATTTAGAATTGAGTTTTGTTTAACCATATGCAGACTCAGAATTGTGACATATTATGAAGTGGGGACCTGTAAGACAGAGAAAATGAACAGTATTTAGTATATAATGGAATCTACTATCTTATCATCTTTCCTGGGAATTTATATAAACTTACAGGGTTTGTTTCTTTATATATAATAAAGGCATCATTTTTCCCAATTCAGTTTCTAACTATAAATTTCTCCAATATATTACTGTTTTATTTTCAGTTTTTTCAAATTCTACAATTGTCCTTCTTAAACATTAGGTATGTCTATTATTCAGAGGTGTCTTCTGCATATTATGTTTTGATAAAGTGGAGAAATCTAAAAAAAAAAAAAAAGAATCGAGTTTTGAGCAAGGTGATAAGTATGAATCTATTTGTATTCTTCTACATGCAGACATCCAGTTTGGGAGGCACCATTTGATGGAAGATGCTATATTTTATTTTTCCAATGTGTATTTCTGGCTTATTTACCAAAGATCATGTGATGGACACAGTTCTTAACAAAACTGGACTGAATGATGAACTCCCTCTTTGCAATGTATTCATAATATATAAGAAGATGTTGAAATTCATATTTTCTGGTAGCTTAAACATTAGGTATGTCTATTATTCAGAGGAGTCTTCTGCATATTATGTTTTGATAAAGTGGAGAGATCTAAAAAAAAAAGAATTGAGTTTTGAGTAAGGTGATAAGTATGAATCTATTTGTATTCTTCTACATGCAGACATCCAGTTTGGGCGCACCATTTAATGGAAGGTGGTATCTCTTAGTTCATGGGTGATACTCAGTTATTCACCTGTTCTGCAGGCTGCTTATTCATCTTGTCTTATTCTTGGGATCATGGAATCTTCAACAGTGCTTGCAATTTTATTGTATTTTTCCTCTATATTTTAATTAAAAATTAATATATAATTAATTTTTATTTTTTTATTTTTATTTTTATTTTTTATTTTTTTTCTTTTTATTTTTTATTTTTTCTTTTATTTCCTCTAATGCATTCCATTAAAATCTAGGCCACTTATATAGCCTCCCTCTCTTTCTGAACTGTCCTCCTCTCTGCTCCCTAGTTAAAGTCCTGCACACATTTTTCCCATTTCCTTCCCCTTTTCAATCACCTACACCATGCTATTCCTGTCTCAACAGCTCTTCTCATCCTCACTGTGGTCCCCTTTATGTTTCTGGTTTCTGAGGTTTGCTCCAGGTTATGCAGTTATATCTGAAGATTTTGTGTCAGGAGTCACAGATGAGAGAGAATGTGGGACATTTGTCTTTCTGGGTCTAGGTTACCTTACTCAGCTTAATCTTTCTAGTTCTATCCATGGTACCTTTAATTTCATGGTTTTAATTTTTTATAGCTAAATAGTATTCCATTGTTTATATGTACCACATTTTCATTATTCACTCATCCATTCAAAGATATTTAGATTTCCATTTCCTAGCTATTGTTATTAGAGCATAAATAGACATGGCTGACCAGGTGTCAAGTCCTTTGGGCATATACCAAGAAGTGCTAGAGCTGAGTCATATTGTAGATTTATTTTGAAATTTTTTGGTGGTCCTCTACACCAATTTCCAGAATCCTGGACCAGTTTACAATCTCAGTAGCTATGAATCTAGATTCTATTTCCCTACAACCTAACCAGCATTGCCGTTGGTTGTTTTGTTGATCGTAGTCATTCTGACTGGGGTAAAATGAGATCTGAGATCTCAAGGTTGTTTTGATTCTTTTTTTCCTAATTGAAAAGAGTGATGAATGTTTTTTGAGTTATTTCTTAGCCACTTCTATTTCTTCCTTTGATAATTAGATGTTCAGATTCATAGCCCAATTTTTGAATGAGTCATTTATAATTTTTTACTCTTGATTTTTTTATTTCTTTATGTGTTCTGGAAATTAATCTTCTGTTGGATGGATAATTGGTCACAATTGCCTCCTAATCTTTGGGCTTCCTGTTCACTTGACTAGAACAATTGTTCTTAGCTGTTCAGAGCACTTAGTTTTATGAGGTCCCACTTGTCAGTTTTTGGCCGTATATCCCTTACAAAGAAAGTCCTTATCAGGTTTTCTCCTATACTTTTATGATGTAGTCTGCTCCTATGTTTTCTTATAGTAGTGAAAAAGTATTTTGGGTTTTAAATTTAGCCTTTTAGCCATATGGAGGCAGTTTATGTGCAAGGTAATAGATGCGGGTCGAATTTCATTCTTCTGCATGTGGACATCCAGTCTTCCCAACACTATTCATTGGGGATCCCATCTTTTCTCCCATACAGGTTTTTTTTTTTTTTTTTGGTATCTTTGTCAAATATTATATCAAAAGATCAAATACTCAGAACATTGTGGGAATAGTAGTGAGTTGTTTAATGCCCATAACTTTGTGTACTTACAAGAGTTTTGTTTGCTGTTGATTTTCAGTTTTATTGAAATACAATAAGATAAGATACATGAGATTATTTCACTTTTTTCTGAATTTGTTAAGTGTTACAGGGTGTGGCCTATCGTCGAAAAGCTTCTGGGGGATGTTGATTAGAATGTGTTTTCTTCAGTGTTTAGGTGGAATATCTGTTAGATGTCTATTATGGTCATTACTGTGTGATGTCACTTAGTTCTGATATTTCCCTGTTTAGTCATTGGTCAGTTAACCTGTCTATTGGAGAAAGTAGGGTATTGAAATTACCTGCTAATAATGGGTACACGATAATCTGTCTTTAATTTCAATTGTACCCTTTTAAAGAAATTGAGTGCATTAGAATTTTGTATATATATATTTCAGATGATATTATCTTCTAAGTTAATTGTTCCTTGGTTAGAATAAAGTATACTTTTTTATCTTTTAAATTAGTTTAACTTCTGTTTTGTCAGAGATTAGGGTAGAAATGCCTGCTTGCTTCCTGCTCCCATTAGACTTTGAGTATTATTTTTCATATTTTTTCACTTTAACTTGGTGAGAGTCTTTAATGCTAATGGGAGTTTCTTGTAGAGGACAGAAAGGGATTTCTGGGTCTGTTTAATTTCTGTGTGTGATGTTTTTTATTTGCAACATTTTTTTATATAATAAATTGAAAAAAATAAGTTGAAATTAATTAGAACAAAAGAAAGATGGATCTTATTTCATAACTCATTCAGACAGTCTGTATATATCTTTTGATTGGACAATTGAGGTAATTAATATTTAAAGTTATTATTGAAATGTATGTTAATTGCAGTCAATTTTTGCTGTTTGTACCTTTGTTTGTGCTTTGGCTATAATTATACTCTCTAGTCTGAAATGCTGCTTTCAGCAATCTCTCTAAGATTGGTTTGGTTGGTCACAGACTATCTAAGGCTATTTGTATTATGGAAACTTCTTTCTCCTTGAACTATGATAGATGATTTTTTTTTTGAGTACATTAGTCTAAGTTGGTAGTTGTGGTCTTTTAGAATGTGGAGTGCATTATTCCAGGTACTCCTGGCTTTCAAAGTTTCCACTGAGAAATCAGTGGTTATTCCAATGGCTTTTCATTTCAATGGGACTTGTGTTTTTTTCTCTTGCAGCTTTTTTTGTTTTGTATGTTTCATGTTTTAATTGTAATATGATACAAGTTTTTTTTTTCCTGTCTTGTCTATTTGGTGTTCTATATACTTCTGGTGTTTTTGTGAGCCTGTCTTTCTTTAATTTGAAGAAGTTTTCTTCTGTGAACTTGTTGAAGATCTGGCCTGTTGACCTGGAAATTTGTCTTTCCTAACTATGCCTATAGTTGGAAGGTTTGTCTTTTTGTGGTATTTTATATTTACAATATGTTCCTTTCCTATCCTTTATTTTTTTTAATATTCTGGTTGTTTTGTCTAATCTATTTTCAAGTTCTGATATTCTATAGTCAACTCCATCAGTTCTACTTGTTGGGCTTTCTGTTGAGTTTGCTAACTGGGTTATTGAGTTTTTCAGTTCCATTTTCATTTCAGAATGAGTTTCCTTCAACATTTCTCTCTTTATTGGATATGTTCTCAACCTTGCATGTCTCCATCATTTCATTCAGCCTTATCTTTGTGCTTTCTTGGGTACCATTCATTTGCTTGTTTTCTTTAAGTTCATCAAATTGTTTCTTTTTGTCTTCTTCAAATTCCTTGAATTCTTTGAAGAAGTTTATGGTTTTTTTTTTTTTTTTTTTTTTTTAAATTCTATGCCCTACCTCCCAGAGTTCAAATAGGTATTTCTCATTGAAGAACATTTCTATAGGAGTAGTGGACTTTGGGTGGGAAATACCATCTCCTATCTTTCATATTGTTCATATTTTTGTGATGAGACTTTTGTGTGTGGACTTCTTTTGTTAGTCTCATGTTTCATATGGAGACAGCATAGGGTGTGTGGGCAGGTTGAACCTACAAGTTTTATATAGTCTGGGTGTGAGAGGAAGTCAGTGGAACAAAGAGGGGTGGGGTAAGCTGGCATGCAAGATGTGTATCCTGGTCCAATTCTAGAGTTTGAGTTCAGCATGGTTAGGGATGGCCAGATTAGGCTAGGATAATGGATGTGGGATTTAGGCTAGCCCAGGAGATTGGAGATGGTGTGTAGAGAGAGGTCACAAGGATTCACCTGACTGGTCCTGCAGTAAAGTATGCATCTTTAGTAACTTTCTTAAAACTTTTAGTTGAATTAGTAGAATAGTTTCTTTTGCCAGAAACTAAGAAGGCTGAACATATACTATAGTGAGCAGTTTCACAAATCAGGATGTGGGTCTTTTTCCTTCTTTATCATGACAGAGTCTGGTACATGGCATGTTGCTATTAAAGGATGAGCTAAAATTAGCAAAATCGTGTCTAAATCTCAGGATCCCATTAGTGCAAACTTGCATGCATCTTAGCTAACGTTTTTCAGTGATGCACATTGTGTTTTACAATATTCTATTCTCTCACTCAGGATCAATTAATGCGAGTGTTAACACAATTACATAATTTCTCTATATATTTAACTATCCTGATAAATATATAAATATATTTAGCTATCCTGTTAAATATATAAAGCATGATGAAGAAAATTAATCTTTGAAGTCTAATGTCATTACCCCCCAGACCAAAGTGAGTTTTCTCAGATTAGGTGTACTTGAGGTAGATGCCTAAACTGTCAGTCAAATGCATAGTCTGTCTCCCTTCTTTATTTTGTTCTTTCATGCTTTCCACTCTCTGCCCCTCCCCCAGAAGCTCCAGCACATTTTCTGACATCTCAGCAGTTACTGTGCACGCTTAGACTCTCAGGCTCCCTAGGGTGATGGTACCACACCCTGTGGATTGCTGATTCATGACAGGATGTGCTGAGGCTAGACATCAGCATAGATTATCAGGACTCCTTTTATGTCCTTGAGACTACAGTATACTTTGTCTCAATGAAAAGTCCTCAGACCAGGAATAAGGAGATGTTAATATGTGGTAATCACTCTCTGCTCCTAACTGTATTCTGCTGCTGTCTCACTCCCCAACATTTACCTGCTTTCCTATCCTTTAGTTTCATTTCAGATGATGGGAAATAGTGTCTGGCTGGATATACAGAAGACAAAGGAGGGTGAAAGTGTGATCGAGTAGGAAAGGAAGATGGGAAATGGCAAGAAATGGCTCCAAGACAACTGGAAGCAACTGGAAAATTCATCTGTCAAAGTCACTGATGTACAGATTTTAATTTCAGCATCCTGTCGATGGCCCCGCTCATCATTTTGAGTGAGTGCCACCAATGATTTGAACACACACCCTGCTGTCAGCCACAAAAGACTTATTTTAAGGACTGACCTGTGCTTACGGTTGCTGGAGATTTCACAAATCCTAACTCAGGGGAAGCAGCAAAGAAAATCACTTGGACTTCTAAGTCTATATAAAAATGACAGACTATCAGCATCAACAGACCATAAGACCATTTATCCCAAACTCATCCTTTACAGATAAAGAAACAAGATACAAACATTCTGAGGACGGAGCAGTTTGTCAGAGATGCCCAGAATAGAGTTTTCTGTGGAGATGTGGCCAGAGGGCTGAGGATGCTAGAATCGGAAAGGGAGAGACAAGATTTGGTTGGGGAAGCTCGTATTAATAATTCATTCTGTATTTGTGTTGTTCAGAATTTGAGAATGCTTTTTGATAAATTATTCATGGCAGAAGGTAAAGGAAGCATCACGTGCTACAGTACTCAGATCTTATCTGTTTGAGAAGAGCCATTTCCTGAGTCCAACTTAGGGCAGTGACATATGTCCATTAAGCGCTTTGCGTATATTCAGTGAGCATTCCTCATAGACATCCCAAAAGGCAGGGAGAACAAAGACAGCCTCTCCTCTAGGGACTACTGTATGATAAACCTGAAATGTTGGCTTTTGGGTCTTGGCTGAAGACTACATCTAAAGCTGTAGGAAAGGAAAACCCTGAGTTCAATGGACTCCCATGAAAGTAGGTACAGAGCCTGTCCTGAAACTCACACGTTGCAGGACACAAGATACTTCTCTCCCACCAATAGGTGCTTATCATAGGGCCTGAAGCACAAAGACTGAAGTAGATTAATAAAGGAAATATGGTGATCCTTCTCAGGGTATACGAAAAAATCTCCCAACATATGAAACAATAATGTCTGAAAGAGTATGATGTTTTTGACAATTTAATTCACATATATAAAATATTTTGATCATGTTCAAGCCCTTATTACTTTCTCTTAGCACTCTCTCCCCCTCATCAAGTCCTCTTTTCTTCCTAGACAGTTCCCTCTCTATTCTCATCTCTTTATTTGTCTTTGTTGCACTCTCTCTTTATTTATATGTGTCTATGTGTATATATGTGTCTATGTGTGTGTGTGCCTATGTGTGTGTGTATGTATCTGTGTGTATGTCTGTGTGTGTTTTGCATAGCTTGCTGAGTTTAATTATGGTTTATTGTATTAGCAGGGGAGAGAGATTATTTATTAGAGCAGAGACAACTTATCAGTGGCTACTTAGCTAAAGAAAATATTTCCCCTCTGCTAGCAACCCAGTAACAAGCTACAGTTTCCCAGAGAAGGGAGGAGTCTCATGATTCCCTCTCCCATCCAGGAAAGATTGTGGACAGGATCAATCTTGTTGAGGTAACCAGTTATTGGAGTCTATGCATGCACTAGCAATGTCACTTCTAGAAGAGAATTGTACACTGTTCCTCTGCATAGACTCTTTGGACTCTATCTTCTATTCTGTTCCCTGATCTCGGAAGGGGTTGTTATAGATGCCTCACTTAGGGCTGAGTGCTTATGAGTCACTTATTTTTAGCACTTTGATCAGAGTTCTGAGCCTCTTCCTGCAAAAGAAGCTTCTTTGACCAAAGTTTTGAGTAACATTGGCCCGTGTAGCCTGAAGAAGTATTTACTATAGCCATACTTTTGGTTTTTAATGAGTGGGCTCATTAAGTAGGTAGTGAGACAAAGTAAAGAATAAATATCAAGTAGCAGACAAGCAGATGGATAGTAAAACATCAACTCAGGCATTTAAAATGTCCAGCAGACATCTCATAGGAAAGTCTCTTTAAGGCAGCCAGCTGGAATTCTCACTGGGAGTGCTGGGTAGAGCACAGTGACAGTTTAGTTGAGGCTTCTAAGGAAAAGAATAAACAGCAACAGATAGAGATAGCATCATCAAATCTCATCAAATCAAGTGCTCATGTCTATCCAGAACCAACTAGGAAAGTTGAGGCAGTTAGCTGGAACTAAGTTTTCTCTCTATGGATGAGCCTCTGATGGCTGAATTTCTGGATTCTCTTTCCTACTGCAAGCATCTTTATATCATGTGTTATACAATAATAGTCTCTTTTGGGTTCAGCTTGTAGGACATCTCAAAGTTCATGTCAAGGACACAGTCAATTTATTCTTGGGCTATTTGCTGTTCTCTTTCTTCCCTTTCAGTACTTTGTGGACTCAGTTCATCCCCAGATAAAGGGACTTTGGAAGACACTTTGAGGCGAGTGTAGGTCTGAAATAGATCTTACTTTCAGAGGCTGTTTTGCAGTGAGCTCAACAATACATGATACTTTACCAATACAATATACCCTATAGACACTAAGGTAAGGGCATAGCCAAATATTTAGAGAGCAGTTGGATGATCACAACATGTCTATTTAGCATACAACAAATAGTAGATTTCCCCTGTGACTGATGACTCCCCAGCTTGGGTCAGGTTTGCCTCCTGTGTAGTGTGTCTCAAGTCCAACTAGAAAGCTAACCTTTACCCCATAACAGTTTCCCTCTATGGCTACCACTTTTGGAAGACTGCGGAATATATTCGATATTAAAGAAAGCCAATCCCCACCCCCCAGTTCTATTCGACTGAAATTGTGTGCAGAATGCTTGCTACTAGATAGTTAGGGTGCCACCCAGAATAGTGGCAGAAGGTTGATTAAAATCTTGAAAACTAGTTGTAAATATTTAAAGGAAATAGATTTTTTTCCTTCTTATGTGTATAGATGCACAATGTCTGTAAATGTAGGGTCACATGTGTGGTCACATGTACACATGTTTAAGAAAAGCAAAGGTTGGTGTTGCGTATCTTTCTCAAGGACTTTCTTTTTTTTTTTTTTTTTGGTTTTTTCGAGACAGGGTTTCTCTGTGTAGCCCGGGCTGTCCTGGAACTCACTCTGGAGACCAGGCTGGCCTCAAACTCAGAAATCCGCCATGTCTCTGCCTCCCAAGTGATGGGATTAAAGGCGTGCGACACACCACGCCCGGCTCTCAAGGACTTTCTACCTTATATGTTGAGGTACAGTCTCTGTCTCTGTCTCTCTCTCTCTGGAGTCCAGAGTTTACCACTTTGGCTAGTCTGGTTAGCTGGATTACTCCTGCCCCCTCCCCCCTCATCTGTACTTTCTAATTCTGGGATTATAGGTGGGTTCCCATGCTTGACTTGGGGTGGAAAGCTGAACTTGGGTTTCACACTTCCCTGCTAAACATTTGATGGTCTCAGTCAACTTTCTTATCAGCTCTCAGAAATAAGAGTCCTTTAATGAAAGAGAACAAATGGCTTAATCTATGCTTTCAGAAAAGTAGCTGAATTCCTTTTTTTAGTATGGGAAAAATGAGAAATAATATATGACGTTGCAGTGCTACGCATGCGCTGGAGCTGCAGCTGCGGGTTAGCTGCAGGTCTGTTTGATGGATTCCAACAAGTTCAGCTAGCGCTCTCTGGTCTCTGTGTCTCCCTCCCCTTATCCCACCTCCTCCTTCCCTCTCTTCCCCACAATCAATGAGATTGTGATACAGGGTTGGGATTCAGCCAGCGATATCTGAAAATGCTGTCTCATGTTGCCTAGATCTATACGGAGGAAATTATCCAGACAACAGATGCTTCTGAGGGCAGAGCAGTACACTGATGCTTTGGCAAGGAATACCTTGTGGAATTTAACACAGCGCTTCCCATAAATATGCTGTAGCCACAAACCAAAAGTAGGGCGTATCTGTTTTCAGCACTAGACAAGAGCCCTGTATACATTTTTGTGTAGCTGCTGTGTTTTCTCTGTGTGAGATTGATGTGCTCAAAACAAGCAGTACATAAATCACAGGAGGAGATGGCTTTGTCAAACATACATCATGCTCACAAGACAAAACAAAAGCAAAAGCACTTCCAGTGTAAGACTTTGATTTCAAGAATTTTCTTTTCCAATAGCGCTCTCCTCAGCACTGATATTCCTTTCCTTCTTCTGAAGCCATGTGGAATTTTCTTTTTGATAGAAAGGTTTAACGTAGACCCTTTGAGACATTACTGAATTTTAATGATGCTAGCTTGCAGACATGTTGCAAACTGTTGCTTTTGTAATATGAAGTAAAAACATTAAATATTTCTCTCCTTGGAGTATCATTCCTTGCACCCAATGCCCCCATTCATACATGCACCACCTCTTTAATTCAGTTTATATTTGTTGCATGCCAGATCCAGAGCTTTTGTCAGCAGATGTAGCTCAGTTGGGAGAGTTTTTGTGAAACGTGCAGAGCCATTGATCTGACCCAAGCACTGCATAAAACGGCCATGGTCCTGCATACTTGTAAACCCAGCACTCAGAAGCAGAGGCTGGGGCATTAGAAGGTCAGAGGCATCTTCAGCTACAGTTAGGTTGAAGCCAGTCTGGGTTTCAAGAGGCTCTGTCAAATAAAAGAGATTATAAACACACACACACACACACACACACACACACACCACACACCACACAGTATAGTTGTTTATATGAGCCTTGAGTAAGAATGTCACTTAGGATTTCCAGGTTTATCTGGCAACATAATGTGTATTAGAGTCCTAAAGGGATAGAGAATGAGTGGAACAGAGGCTTGGGTAAAGGAGGTTTCAGGATTGTGGTATACCTGCAAAGATTCTCAAAGGACAATGTGTGGGCATTTCTATAGAACATCAGCATGGTATACACTATACCTGTTGAGAATACAGTTTAAAAATGACCAATTTCTTGGCCATGCAGAATTTCAATTGCTTCCTAATTTTCAATAGAACTGTTGTTCCACTCACCAATCATTTTGGTAGGCCAGCTGTCTTAGCGCTTGAGAAACTGATGTGGAAAGAGAAGCCATAAAGGGGTCTGTTGGCACGTGCTTGCCCTGGCAGAGCTTGCAACAATAACAGAGACTTGACTTATTAAAGTATACATCACAGTACTTATATGAGGGAGGTTTAAAAATGCTCAGTATGAAATAATTAAAATGATACTTTCCTCTAGTCAGCATTAAGTACTGAAGGTTCTGGTCTGGGAATGCTTCACATGGTTCTGGGAGAGGCGGTACTGCTCCTCCTCAGCCATTGATGAGTTGGTTGGTCATTTTACTGCACAGACATGGAAATATGTTTTTGAATTAACTAGAAGGCAGTGGGTTGCTAAGATTTTACCAGCCATGATTTTGCAGACTTCAGGCAGCTCTCTACGTAGATACGCCACGAGAAGGAACGATTGGTAGTTTCATATCATTTATATCCAGGGGCCAAGGTCATGCGGATGAAAGTTGTGGATGCTGTGAAGTTGGATTAAGTGATTGTCACACTCCATCTACTCTGACTGCACACACAGCAGCTGAACCTACCTCGGATACTTAGCCTAGATCCCTCATATCACAACTCTTGCCCTTCCCTCTTCTTTTAAGATTTTGGCCTTGGCCTCAATCATTTTAGTATTAAATCTTCAATACTAGAGCTTTCAATGTCTGTGCTCCCTCATGGACCCTTTAACTTAGCAAGGATCTTGCCTTCCTCCATCTGTCACTCTTTGCCATTTGGTAACTACTAACTCTACACATCTCCTGCCTCCTGCGTCTACCCGACTTTCCTCTACTATTCTAATAGTCCAGCAGCCTCACTATGCCCAAAGGTCTGCCATTTTTTTCTTTGTCTTTCACTTCTCTTTCATCTTCACTTTGCTTCTTAACTTTCAAGGTCTCCAGCATCGTTCCCTTGCTCACCTTTAATGCTTTTGTCCCTGTCTCGATTTAAGGAATCACGCTGGCTCCCTGAATGTCCCGGGAAAACACACAGTGCTGTGCGTTACTCTAACTGTATATCCTTGTGTACTGACATTGAATCTAAGCCTGCTGCTTGACAATCATGCTCTTTCTATGATCATGTGTCTTCAACTCAACACAGGATGATTTCATTTTGTCCTGTCTTGGGTCTCTAAATCCTGGCTGATCACCTTCTTCCAATTCCGAAAAAATCAATAAAGAAAAAAAAAACTGCTAAAAAAATTTCTATCATTACCCCCTGCTACCTACATCTGTGTCCATGTGATCTCATTTTCCCCCCTTTATGCCTGATGAAGCATCTCTCTTTGAATTGTCCATCCACTGCTACCTAACAGCGGACATTACTCCTGCAACAAGACTCTTCTCAAACTTATCAGCCATTTTCCACAATCTTCTGAAGCATGTCCATTAACACACTATCATGCTTCTATGTTTCCCTTGTTAAAAAAAAAAAAAAAAAGAAATAAGTAAAGCCTTTGACCCAATTTTCTGTGCGGTATTGACCCATTTTTCTCCTTCCCCTTACAGCAAAATGTTTTGAAGGTATTGTCTCTGACTTTATCTCCAAGTTTGCTCCTTTAATAGCATGAACGTCAGGTCACATTTTCACCCCTTTGAATGTGCCTAAATTGTTCCCACCATGACCATGAGTGACATCAACATTGCCAAGTGCAATGTCCTTTGTAGTCGTCTAACCCAACGTTTGGCATTTGACATGGTTTCTTTATAAATACTGCCTTCCTCTGGTTCCTGGGGTCGCACTTCACATTCCTCAGCCAGTTCTGCATCAGGCATCTTTGGAAACTTGAGTCACGTCAGGCTGTGCCGTGTGACTCAGCTTTTGCACACACTCATGTCTCAGTGTAAAGTGCTCCTTAACATCCCTTTTCCAGGGGTGCTTAATCCTGCAATCCCACTTGGTAGATTACAGTTCATAATCGTATAAAAGGACCACCACCCTTTTCTTTTCTTTTAAAACTATTTTATTTATTTATATTTCAGATGTCACCTCCTCCCTGTTCTGCCATCCCACAGTTCTACATCCCATTTTTCTTCCCCTTTGCCTCTGAGAGAGTGTCCCCAGACGCCCCTGCATCTGACATCTCCATTCCCTGGAGCCTCAAGTCTCTACAGGATTAAGTGCATCCTCTCCTGCTGAGGCCAGACAGGGCAGTCCTCAGTTACATATGTGCCTCTTTACCTTCTTTTGTTCCTATTATCCTTAGGTTAGGTCTTTGTGTCTATCCAGGTTTCCTGGATGTTTTGTGTCAGAAATTTTTTTAGATTTAAATTTTCTTTGGCTGTTGTATCAATGTCTTCTACTGTATCTTCTACTCCTTAGATTCTCTTTTCTATCTCTTGTATTCTGTTGGTGATGCTTGTATCTGTTGTTCCTGTTATCTTCTCATGGTTTTCCATCTCCAGGATTCTCTTTTTCTGTTTTCTTTATTGCTTCTATTTCCATTGTCAGGTCTTGAGCCATTTTATTTATTTTATTCACTTGTTTAATTGTTTTTTTCCTGTAATACTTTAAGGCATTTATTTGTTTCCTCTTTAAAGACTTCTACTTGTGTGATTGTGTTTTCCTGTATTTCTTTACGGGGTTTATTAATTTCCTCTTTAAAATCCTCTATCATCTTTGTAAGACTGGATTTAAGGTGCCTCTGTGGTGTTAGGATATCCTGGACTTGCTGTAGCAGGGTAGCTGTGCTCTGAAGCTGTGATATTGCCATGGGTTTTGTTGATTGTGTTCTTTTGAGGGCCTGTAGCCATCTGGATGACTTTAGTCCCTGTTTGTTCCTGTTGTAGTAGGTATTAGTAAGGAGCCTGATTTCAGTGATTCTTGGGATGTATGATGATTCCAGATGAGCAGGTCTGATGAAGATAGGCTGAGAGGTGGCAGGAGAATGGTGGTGCAGCAGAGATAGCAAGCTGCTTAGGGAAGCTGTCGGTGCCCAGGAGAACTCAACTGACAGGAAAGATGGGTGTGGGAAGGATTTTAATCTGTATGCTTCCAGATCTGCAGGTCTGATGAAGGTGGGTAGAGAGTGGCAGGATAATGGAGGACCACCAGTTATAGCAGGCAGCTCAGGACAATTGAGGGTTCCCCAGAGGACTCATCAGGCAGAGAAGATGGGTGTAAGAAGGGAGTCTAACCTGTATGCTTCTGGAGCCACAGGTTTGATCTCAAAACAATTTTAAAATATAATATACCATATAGAATTAAAAACTCAATTAATCTGATTATGTTTAGCTCAACATTATAATGACTTATGTACATTAGCACAGGAAATAATCTGATCTAGTACAAGTCTAAATAACTACAATCATTTTGAGTATCTGATAAGCATAAATGATATTTCATAAGTGATAATGTAATATAAAATAGCTGTTATTCTTGTCATTGCCAAACCCACAGCTTTTTGAGTGCTTCGAGGTTCATGTCCACAGTTATAATAGGTTGGCTTGTGATGTCTTGACTTTACAATGTTACAAAACAAAATAAGTACACCCACTCAAGAGTCTATTAGATTCTGCCCAAGTTAAATGTGGGTTTAAATTATGATACTTTCAGTTGATAGGGCATTCATCAGGGAATTGATTCATGTGCTGTATTGAAGGAGTGTTAGTGACATCAGTTTCAACAGAATGAAAATATAACTTCCTTCCTCATCAGGGTTTCATGTCCATTGATTCCTCTAGGCTTATAGATGTATTTCCTGTTAGAATATTATAAGCTATTGGCATGCTGATGTTACTCAAACTTGTATCTGTAGTGAAGACTTCTCCTTGGACTTTGGACTTGTGTATTTAGCTGTCTAGTGGACTCCTCAGCTGGGTATTTAATAAGTATCTCAGGTATAGTTTAAATAAAACTCTTGGTTCTCTGACCTTGCTGTTATGTGCTTTAAAAAAAATCTTCTCTTTGGCCCCATTTCCTAATTTGACCTAAGTTTCTCCTTTCTTATCTCATTTATGTGCATGTATGTAAAGTTGCTCCCTTCCATTTTGAGCAACTGAAACAGCCCAGAAATTCCTTCTGCACCCCATCTGAACTGCTGTGTCCGAAGGCCCTAGGGACAGACAGCATCAACACCACCATCTTAGGTGCTGAGATGACATAGTCGAGCTTGTGGATCAGATCCAGGCAAATCCAAGAGGTTCTTTTTATCTTCAGAGCATACTGAGAATCTGACTGCTTCCACCCACCCTCTGGTCACCATCACTTCTTCACTGGACTCACACAGGTGCCCCCTCACTTTTGTGCACTTGAAATAATCTTTTAAGAAGACAATCAGAGTGACTTCTGTCAAATACAGGACCCCCCTACTGATCACACCAAGGATTCCACATCACACAGCAAGCACCAATGCCCTCATGGTAACCTCCCTAGCACCCCCTCAGTTCTTTTATGCCCTTACCTCTTCTCCTTCCTCTAGCTATATGAGACTCTACTTTGTCATTCTAAGAGGGTGAGATTTCTTCTGCCTCTGCACCCTTGCATCAGCTAGGCTAGTTCCTGTCTCTTGCTTTCCCTTTTTCTTTTCCTTCAGTATGCAAATGAATTATTCCTTCAGTTATTTCAAGTTTCCTGAAATACCATTTTCTTCACAAGCCATGTTTAACCCTCATGACTGAATATTAATTTTTGTCTACTTTTTTTTTTTACCTCCTTAATCATCATCATCTCTCTGCCTGTTTAGTTTGCTCATTCAACATGTTTATTCTTTGATTACACTGAAATACAAATTCCCCAACAGGAGGTATTTGTCTTTTCCACTCAATACTGAACACCAAGTATTTAGTGAGTAGTTGGTAAATATTTGTTGAATGTGTATGTGGATGTGCCGTCCTATAGAAACACAATGTGAGTCCCAAATGTAATTTTAAAAATTCTATTAGCCACATTAAAAATTTAAAGAATAACATTTATTTTAATAATATATTCTATGTAACCTGAAATGGCTGTACTACATCTTCACAAACTCGTGGGCATTTCATGCTTCTAGTGCATCTCAATTTGTACATGTGACTAATTAACTACTGAGCTTGTATTGATCCAAGGTGTCCTGTTTGAGTAGGCTGGGTGACAGTAGCTAGATTTGAATTTGCATAGTTATACCTTGTTGTGGTTTGAACATGAATGCCCACCACAGGCTCATGTGTTTAAATACTTGTCCCCCAGCTGATGATGCCATTTGATCCATAGCAGATGATGACATGGGAAACCTGTAGAACCTTTAAGAGGCAAACTTTCACTGGAGGAAGTGGGTTACTAGGGGTGGATCTTGAAGCTTTATAACCCCACTTTTCTTTTTTTTTTTTTCCCTCTGCTTCCTGAATGCAAATGCACTGTGCTCAGCCATCTTCCTGCTCCTGCTCCCATGCCTTCCCTGCCATAGTGGACTGTATCCCTCTAATTCTGTAAGTCAAAAATAAACTCTTTCCCTTGAGCATCTTTTGTCAGGATATTTTATGACAGCAATAAGAAAGTAATCACACACACACACACACACACACACACACACACACTAGCTCATCCATCTCAAGTTAGCTGGGAGAAATATTAGAGGTCACTCTCCAGAGCCACCTTTAGAATTAACAGAGATAATAAGCTACAATCCACAGACGCACAGAGATTAGGTATACAGCAGTGGTTCTCAGCCTGTGAGTAACAACCCCTTTGGGGGTCACCTAAGATCATCGAAAAACACAGATATTTACATTATCATTCATAACAGTAGCAAAGTTATGAAGCTGTATAGGGCATGTGGATTTGTGTTATCAGATAGGCATAAGAACTGGTAAGGTTGAGTGAGGTCAAACCCCAGGAATCTCAGAATTGAGAACGGTAAGAGTAGAGCATCCCCTACATGCCTCTCTCTGTACCAGCTCTGGAACACGTAACCATCATGACACCCCACTGAGGACCATGCACACTCAGCCACGTAGCATAAAACCTGGAGTTCTTCTCCATGCTAATGTGATATCTAGAGAGTCTTGCACCTTCAGCCAATGATTTTCCCTTCCTGGGTATTCTCTCCCACTAAAGATATATAATTCCTGTTCCACCCTGAATAAAGTGCGTTCACATTCACCATCAAATGAACACTATATATAGCAAGCAAGAATCTTCTCAGAGAACTGCTTCCATAAGGATCCCCATTGGGAAGGCATTCCACTAAAGATCACGCTCCCTCAAACCCCACCGCAAGTCCTTGCTCCTAATCAAACCAAATTTTATTTGTCCCAGCTCCACTTTCCCCTCCTGTCTGGCGAGCAGATGCCCTGAGAGGGCAGGTAGACCTCAGATTCCAGGATCCTGACTTCCCCTCCTGTTATACCAGTGGCATCTGGGTAGCCAGAAAGACCAGGAACCACTGTGGACCCCACCCCATACCCCGTTTCAGACTTTGCCTGGTGGCATGCTGGTGGTGCCTGGGCACCCCCAGGTGAGAGGCAGAAAGTGATATGGCAAAGTAGTAACAAAATAATTTTTATGGTTGTAGGTCATCATAACATGACGGACTATATTAAAGGATCAGAGCATTAGGAAAGGTTGTGAACGACTGATATAGAGGAAGGCCCTGGGGCAGGAAAGGGAGGCAGATAGATCTCTCTAGGAAAGGGAAATAGAATTGATAGTTAAGGATAGGTGGTGGGGGATTGGAACAGGAGTATCAAATGTGGAGGGGGACAAAGAGGGACTATGAGGAGGGACAGCTAAAATTAAGAGTCATTTGAGGGGAAACCTAATGCAGTAGAAGGTTCCTAAAATCTATACACATATGAAGGTGATCTAAATGACATTTCTAAGTAATGGGACAGAGCCCCAACTGGACATCTGTTACCAAATGAAGCTTCTCAAAGAGTTATTTTAAAAATGGCTTAGGGGGAAATCTTCACCTTCTGCCTCTTCTACTGTATAAGGATAAAGCTTTTGTTCACTCAGGAGGAAGCAGATTTAAGGTGTCATCTTGAAAGCAATGAGTAGCCCCATATAGACACTGACCTAGAGCAGCCTTGAGCCTGTCCTTTTGGCATCCAGAACAGTGAAAATGAAATTCTATTTATAAATACAAGACTTGAGAATTTCGTTATAGGCACACAAATGGATTAGGGCATATGAGCAGCATGAATTATACTTTAATATCAATTTTGCATAAAGTTGTGTCTTAGTTACTTTTCTGTTTCTGTGAAGAGACACCATGACCAAAGCAATTTCTTATAAAAGAAAACATTTAATTCGGGGGGGGGAGTTGCTTACCATTTCAGAAGGTTAATCCAAGACCCTTACGGTAAGGCAAGTGGTAGCAGGCAGTCAGGCATGACATAAGAGCATTAGGTGACAGCTCACATATAACCCACAGACACTTGGCAGAAAGTGGGCCTGGCATTTGAAACCTCAAAGCGCACTCCCAGTGCCACATTCCCTTCAACAAGGTCACACCTCCTAATCCTTTCTAAATCATCCACCAACTGAGAACCAAGCATTCACTAATAGGCAGCTATGGGACTCACCCTTATTTAAAGAATCTGTTTAATGAATAAGAAGAAAAAATGGTCTGAGCTGTACCTCAGAGGTGCACCGCTTGCCACCTGGAACAAGTACACACTTGTTCACCTCTCCATGTGAAAAGTAACATTTATATATGAGTATTATCCATTGAAATAGTCCATCTTGAAATATATAGTTGACTTTGAGAAGAAAGAGTCCATCATGTGGCTACGAGCACAGTATTCATTAACAGTCTGATACTCTAGTGTCTCACCACTGTTCCAGGCCTGAGGGAAGGTAGAGAGTGAGCAAGCTGAAGCAACTTGTTCTAAACAAAACTTATTCTGAAGCTAGAAACAACTGAAGTAGAGGAGAAGGGAGGCATGCAGGCAAATGTCCGAATTCCACAGAAGGCACAAGGATAAGGACAGGAACCCGGATAGGATATGACCACCAGAGATGAGACTGTGCTATGAGCATCATAGTCCCAATTTGGAGACGTAAGGAGGGACAGGACCCATCGGTGGTGGGTGACCTGAGACCACGATATGGAAGCATCCAGTACCCTAGAGCTGTCTGACACAAAGTCAGCTGAGCAGGAACAACAACTCAACCCTGAAAAGGCATGTATAAGAAGAGAACATGCCATACGCAGAAGCTAAAGTGAGCTCTGTGTATTGACCCTTATGCTATTTCTCTGTACCCAGCAGGCTGAGACCTTAGTTCAATGCCTGCCAATACCAAACTCAAAATTGTACACACCCAAGTATTTAAAACAAAGCTTAATAGGTAGTTAGACACTACTTAATGATATTTGGTGGAACTGTTTCCAAAGTCTTACAAACATATGTAAGACTAACCCCAGGGCTATAAAGACCATAAGTTGCTGTTTCAGACTTCCTGCTGGGCTGCCGTGGTAACCCAGATGTATAAACCCATTTTAGTTGCCTTTCCCCTGGGAATTTTCTTACCCTTCTGTTCCCTTTTCGATAGTGGCCCCTCCACAACGGCTTCTGTAATGTCTCTTGTTGTCAGGAAACTATGTCAAAATGGCAACTAAATAAATCTTACCATACTACTGCCATCTTATGGCTGTATATTTTTCTTGACCAATCCTGAAGTCCCTTCCTAAAAGTGGGAAAGCCAATAGCAAGAGGTCTTGCTCATGAGTATGCGGGGCATTTGTTCAAGGCAATACAAAATCTCAATAGATGATGAGACCTTAAACCGGAGAAACACAGGGCCATACTCATACTCACTCACCGTGCTTGTAGGAGGGCTGAAGAATATCTAGTTTTCCAAAACCACATTCCATTATAATTTTCTACAATGATCTGGTCAGTTATGCAAATATTTCAGTTTGAGTATATTTACTGGCGTTTAAACTTCCCAAGTTTAATGGGGGCTCTTTAGTTTCCATATAGTTAGAAGGGGCTCAGTCTTCCTGTTTGCAGACTCAAAGCACATGTGACCAAAAGATGTATGAACAGAGCTGCACCGAACTGTTCCTTTACTGTGGGTTTTGAGTTGTTTCATTTTTAACGATGCAGCTGTTCATCATGCTCCTACTCGAATGGTGCAAAGATAGTTAATTCTGCTGCTTCACAAATATAAAGCACTTCCAACAAAAGTGATTTGTTATTTTTGGATGGAACGCTTGAGAAAGGGAGCCCTCCATTAGGCTTGAATGGAGGACTGACAGTGTATAACTGGGTTCCCTGTTATGTACCACAAATACACATTAGCAGTACTGGCTAGTTTTGTATGTCAACTTGACACAAACTAGAGTTATCACAGACAAAGGAGCCTCCCTTGAGGAAATGCCTCCATGAGAGCCAGCTGAAAGTCATTTTCTCAATCAGTGATCAAGGGTGGGAGGGCCCATTGTGAGTGGTGCCATCCCTGGGCTGGTAGTCCTGGGTTCTATAAGAAAGAAAGCTGAGCAAGGCAGGAGAAGCAAGCAGTAAATAACATCCCTCCATGGCCTCTGCATCAGCTCCTGCTTCCTGACCTACTTGAGTTCCAGTCCTGACTTCCTTTGGTGATGAACAGCAATTTGGAAGTATAAGCTGCTTAAACCAACTTGCTTTGTGGTCATGATGTCTTGTGCAGGAATAGAAACCCTGACTAATTAGCCATTTTGAGAGTGGCTGTATTTTTCTGAGAATTTCACTTACATGATCTAAGAGAATCTGAGTTAGACAGCAGGGAGCTGGTGCAGAGGCAGTAAAATATTATACAGATAAAGAACAATCTGTGATTGTTAACTTGATAAATCAAATTTGATAAACAATCAAATATCAAACTATTTATCTTTCATCTTAATGAGCAGAATATGATAGTTGAGTTTCCTAAGTGCAATATTTGGTTAAATGACATTATCCTAAGGAGTTGTACCTCATCCTGGTTAAAAACCACAAGACCCTTCTGAAGAACCCATGAACAGCGAGAGACTGGAGATAGACAAAGAGAACATTGCAAGAATTTTCTAGAGAAAGAAAAGAAAGGAATTACTTGACTTTGACTAGGTTGTTGAAAGCTACACAATACAAATAGTTTTTAAAAATTTTTTGTAGATTCAAATTTATTAAAGTAGTCTTCTAGCTTTATCTTTGTTGCTATTATAAATACACTGGAAAGAGTAATGTAGGGGAGAATAGCTTTATTTTACTTTCCAATTCCCAATTTCAGTCAATTACAGGGAAGACAACTTAGCTAGAACTTAGGACAACTAGTAACATCATATCCACAGTTAAGAGTAGAGAGAAATAAATATATTTATTCTCACTTATTCGCACTCAATTGCTTGCTTGTTCTCAATTTGATTTCTCCACTCTTACACAGTTCAGGACCTCCTGCCTAGGGAATGGTGACACCCACAGTAGGCCAAGTCGTCCCACATTAATTAAATTAAGATAATCCCCTACAGAAAAGGCAATAGGCCAACTTAATGTAGACAACCCTGCATTGAGACTCTCTTTCCCTGCAATTCTAGGTTGTGTCAAGTTGACAGAGAATCTAATCTTCACAACTATCAACTAGTAACACATGGTGCCAGGTGTCTCTTGAGTAGCAACTTGTGAGAATGAATCTTTAGCTAAAGACACCAAAGAAATTGTTGGCACCATTCAAACTAGAGTTCTTCAGCATTCAGCCAGAGACATGCAGAATTGCCACAATCTCTATTCAACTTTGTATCTACTGAAGCACTTTGGAGTTTTTTACTATATTCTGATTTCATAGTACTTACTATGATGTATGGGAAATGGAGATCTTCATGTTGATAAAGGCACCAGCTAAAATCCTAGATTTGGCACTCATCCATCTGGGAGATCTGTGGAAACTATTTAACTTGGGATCTCATTCCATCATCTGTAAAGTATTGGTGCTAATGCCTGCTGACAGGCATCTTACAAAGATTGAATATGATAAGGATTGACATGCCTTTCCTCATTTCTTTGTGTGTATTGGGTGAGGTCATCTACTTGAGCTCATCAGATTCTAGTCTCCTTGTCCTTTCTTTACATCTTCCTCCTAGGAAAAGCCATCACACTGATTCTTGCCAAGCTTCCCCTATGTGTATGCTGTCATGGAGAAAAGCTTTGCCCTGTACCTGGCTTTCATTTACATAGTCTTTTTAACAGTGGAAATAAATAACTGATTAAGAAAGAAAAACTTAGAATGAATCTAACTATTGCTCTGAAATCCCTTTTGAATCTCCAGCTAATTTTCTTGGAATTCCCCTCAATGTTTGACATTCTTCAACTTGCTACTCCATGAGCATCAACCTATTGTATGAGCAGAGGACACTTTCCATCAGAAGGCTTTCAGATTTTCTCTCTTCATCATCAGAAGTGACCTTGCTTCAGAGGAACAGAGGTCCAGGGATTCTCACTTATACATCTATACTTACATCCTATCTCTTCCATTTTCATTTCTTTCCACACACTTCTTCCCTTATGCCCTTAAAAATTAAAAAAAAAATGTTTTCAGTGGGAAGCATCTTTTAGAAAAGATATCTTCTTTGTTTTCAAGCTTCTATCATGTTTCTCAGGTTTCCTTTGAGGGTGGTCTTCAGGCAAACACTATTCTACTTCACAGCCATTCATTCTTTCATCCATTCCACTATTTCTTGGATGCCATCGAGAATTCTAAAGAGCTCTTTCTGGAGCCATTGCCATGGACTGAGTGTCTGTACCCATCTCCCTTCACATACACGTATTGACGTCTTCATGTGATGATTTTTGGAGACAAAGTCTTTGGGAGATTATTAGATTTACATGAAGTTGTGAGCAGTAGCCAAGGCAGAGTCCTCCTGATGATATTCATAGCCCTGTGTAAAAAGACAGGAGAGCTCTTCTCTTCTCTCTCATTCTTTCTGTTTATTTAAAAGGACAAGTTAACTCCTTGGCATCCTCATCAGGTTTAGGTATTATCTGTTTCCATGCACTTCCATGCGGGTTCCTGGGAATTTAATTCAGTTAACTACTTAGACTGTAGACTTCTACTACTCCTTAAATAAGCTGGTGTGTGGCTCTCTCCAAAAGTCATGACAATGCCCTAAATGATCAGCACCTTAATGTAACTGTTTCCAGAGTTGAGAACATTCACAAAGCTGAGGAGGTTAAAATGGGACTTCATGGCTTGGCATATTCCCAGTATGACTGGTGAGCTTATCAGAAAGATACTTACATATCATAAATGTTGAAGTGACATGAATGTAGAAGTAATAGTGTCCAGCAGAGCAAAAGGACCAACAGGAAAGGAGAGGAGAGGAAAGGCTCAGCAGAGGGCTGTGGAGACAGTGTGCTCAGTTCGCAGTACATGGAACGGATGCATGTAACGTCATGCTCATGTAACTTCTCTATGAGTTAAGGTCTTAAAAAAAGAGTAGCTTGGGACACTGACACACATAGAGCTTAGCATTGAGGCCTCAGAAGAAATATCCTAGGTCTTATACATCCAGTCTCCAGAGTCAAGAGACAAAACCATGTGTTTTGTAGGCTAAGCTTCCTGATTTGAGTTGTTGGGATAGATCAGCATTGGGAAATGAATGCCCTGCATTTTATCTGACATATGGCTTTTTATCATAGCTTTCCCTGAGAAACTTCGAACCCCTTTCCAAGATCGACATCAGTAGAACGCCAGTGGTTGCTTTTCTGGCAGTATCTATATGATACAATCTTTCTTTTTGCTAAACAAAATTCTTACTGCCTCAACTATGAAATTTATTTCTTTACCATCTGGGAGCTCATCTTCTTGCAGGTAGCATTTTTTTTCATTTTTGATTTCTTCTTTAACAAGCCGACCCAGACACTATGGTATGTTACATGTGGCTGTCATATGTGTTTGAACGACTGATGATCTAGTTGAAATTGGAGGTGATGTTGTAAAACCAAGAAGTCTCATGTGAAAATTCTTCTGAAGCCTAGAAGAATCTGGAAAAACTGGGTTGAAATTGATGCAAACCCATGTGACTGGAGCTGAACAGTCTCCTCTATCTCTCCATTCCCTGCAGACAAAAGTTGTGACTGAAAGGAAACCGTTTCTCTCTTCTCACAGTGAATCTGACACTAACCGTGTGTATGTTTTCACACCAAGCAATTCTCTAGTCATCAACTAGCTGTCCTACATTTAATTCAGTTCTGACTGGCGTTAGTGCAGACATAGTCCCATAAGAGAAGCAAGTGAATTGATACATAGGGCAAGATGTCCAGGATTCTGAACACAGGAGGTTCTGTCTCAACTTATAAAGATGTGCTCAACAACATGGAGTCTGGGCAGATGGTTGTTCAGGGCTCTTAGGGAGTCTGCATTATATAGTCATGACTGATAGAATCTTTGGTCAGTTGGGGATTATCTCAATTTTCAACCCTCTCTTATCCCCGGGGATTGGAAGTAGAACAAATACCTTATCACATGTTGGTTTTTCTGGCAGTGTAACAACGCTGTGTTAGGCATGGAGTGCTATCTCATTAGCATAAATAACAGTGTGGTTGACAGAAGCTTTTTGTGAATAACAAAAGATGTCCTATCATATGACCTTGACTCAGGGGAACTGGAGAATAAGCCTAAAGGCACACATTCTTGTAATTTTATCATAACATTGGGATCCTGCTCCATCTCTGGTGTCTTCTTGTTTATCTGTGTGACTTAAGAACTCTCATGAAATCTTACTGGCCATCTCTCTCTGTCATGCTTACCTCTTTGACACTTGTGAAACACAGATAATATAGATATCCAGTCTTTTTAGAGTCATTTATTGAAAACACCTTTTTAAGGAGCCTGATATAGCTGTCTCCTTAGAGGTCTGCAAGAGTCTGAGATACTCAGAGGCAGATGCTCACAGCTAACCATTAAACTGAGCATGGGGTTCCCAATGGAGAAGATAGAGTGAAAGCTGAAGGAGTTGAGAGGATTCGCGACACCATGAGGAAAGCAACAATCCCAACCAACCAGAGCCCCCAGGGTCTAAACCACCAGCCTGGGAGCGCTTAGGGAGGGACCCATGGCTCCAGCTATATATGCAAGGGAGCTATATATAAGTGGGAGAAGAGATCCTTGGTCCCATGAAGGCTGGATGTCGTGGGGGAAGGATACTCGAGGGTGGGGAGGTGAGGTACGGGGGAGGGTGGGTGGGGGTACACCAACGTGGAGGCAGGAGGAGGGGGAAGGGATAGTGAGTTCCTGGGAGGGAGAGGAGGAAATGGGGTAAGGAGAGAACATCTGAAATGTAAAAAAAATTTTCCAATAAAAAAAAAAAAAGATTTCCAGAGACAAGCTGAAAAAAAAAAAAAAAAAAAAAAAAAAAAGAAAACACCTGTTTACTTCATTTTTGATTGTAAATTATGGTAACTTCTAGAACTAGAAACATGGAGAATAAAATGACCAAAGATGGTGTTATGGTTTAAATTTATTTAGTGTTCCTCAAAGGCCTGTGTATGAATGGCTTGGTCCTCAAGGTATTACTATGAAAAACTGTTGTACTTTTTTACAGGTGGGCCTAGTGGGACGTCCTGAGATCATAGGGGTGCTTTAGAGACATGATTTCACTATTGTAGCAAATTTCAAAGATAATTATTGGGACCACGTGTATTTTTCAGAACAGTAAACTTAAAAAAATGTTCTGTAGAGATGGCTCAGTAATTTAGAGCAGTTTTCTTACTCTACGAGACCTGGGTTCTATTCTCAGCACTCACATAGTAGATCACAAATACATGTAGCTTCAGTTCCATGGGCTCTGATTCCCTCTTCTTGTCTCTACAGGCACCAAGTATGCCAGTGGTGTACATATACATGCAGGCAAAATGCTCATGTACATAAAATAAACACAACAAACACTGAACAAAAATGACTGCGTTGATTAGACACTGTCTAAGTCACTCTGCCAGTAAGAAACCTGAACGTGGCAGAGTCTTGAAAGATGCTAATGCACACTGGGCTGGTGTCAGGTCTCTGCTGCCCCGTAGACCTGAACTGGTCTTGGCTTCAGCAGGATATAAGAACACCGGACTTCCATACAAAAGTTCTTGTGAGATCTGAGCTAAATTGTAGCTGGAGCCGTAGGGCAGCTGTGATGTCCAGTGTTGGCTAGGCAGTCAAGGCAGATCATCTGCCACACATTGACCCAGTGTGTCCCCCATCCCTCTCTCTCTCTCATCTCTTTTCTGACCCATGAGATGAGCATTTTGTACTACCATGTGTTACCTGACATTACCATCTGGCACTCCTGACAGGGTCAAGGCAATATTTCCACTGCATTTGGGACTGGAGCTTCCAGAAGTGAGAGGCAAAATAAATCTTGACTTTCGACTAGTCAGCCATTGCAGGTATATCAGTTACAGATTTATGACAGTTTATGCATATGCCAGATTTCTTTTTTATATGGGTATCCATGATAGACAGATTGGGTATCAATCTGTCTATCATCCTGATGGGATGCAGGATGTGCTGCCTCCAAACATGTTGCTTAGCAAGTTGAAAGAATTAAGCTGAAGGAAAATAAGGTAGGAACAGAAAGAACTCTGTGACCTTGATCTAAGCAGAATGTAAGAATGTTAGGTGAGAGAGACTCTTCCTATCATCAAAGAAAAGCACACACGTACTTCTGAAAAGGGTGGACCCCAGTGGAATCCCAGTGTAGGGCGCTCATTTTAGCTTAGATCTTTTGGGTCCTATTATATTTTCCCACAACTTTTGACTCATCAATCCTAGAACAGAAACATCATTTCTTTGAACTTTCATTTCCTTCTGGAGCCTCTCATGTCATGTCAAATTTATATTACATTATTTGTATGCTTTCCACCCCTCCCCATTTGTCTGTCTGAGATTTATTTGCTTTATGTGTATATGTGTTTGTGTCCATGTTTGTGGCTATGCTGTGTGTATGTGTGTGTGCGCACACATGCGTGCACCACTGTGGAGACAGGAGAAAGGGTCATATCCTCTGGAGCTGGAGTTATAGGGGTTTGTGAGCCACCCAGTATGGATTCTGGGGACCAAACCTGGGTCCTCTGGAACAGCAATGAGCACATCTAACCACTGAACCATCTGTCCAACCCTAGCTGTCTTTTTTTTTTTTTTTTTTTTTTTTTTTTTTTTTTTACTAAACCTGGATGGAACGAGGCAATATTTTCCTCACTTACAAACCAGCTAAACTAACTGATTTGTAATTACAATATATTGGCTTTTCAAGTTTAAATATTAAAAAGGCATATTTCTTTCCAGAAAAATTGAAAATAATATAAGTAAAAGAAAAAAACTACATATGATAGTTCCTTGCCATTAGTATTTGAGGTATTGAATATTAACCAATTTAGAAAATCACTGATTATAAAATATACCACTAGCAGTACAACCAAGATGTGCTCTGACCGCTTCATTAAACCTAGGACACAAACTCCTTCCATCTTCACGTAGGAAGGAAACCTTTGCTAATAGTACTGCAATAGAGAAAGAAACACTTGCTACCTGTGACACGAGATGGTACTATTTGCAGGTTTGTGGTCTGAATTTATGACCCCTACGTGGTTAAAAAAAATTGAGTTTAATGAAATAATGAATAATTTTTCTTTAAAGTAAATATTTTGTATGCTTTTTATAGTGATCTAGGGCATGAGTTTTAGGGTCAGATGAATCAGGGCTTAAGCCATGGCTTCATTTCTTACTAGACACCTAACTTCACACAAACTGAACATTTGAGATTCGCTGTCCTCATGTAAAATTGGATAATAATATCTATACCCCAGAAGCTTGTTACTCCAGTTTAAGTGAGCCTAACAATTACTCAGTGCAAGCCATTTATAATATGCTGCATTACGCAGATTTTCTATTTTTGGTGGGCCATGGCATCTTTGCGTTACAGTTCACGTAGACCAACCCTTCCATTCTTGAAAGTTTGTCCTGTATACAGAGAGTGAGAACGAGATGGTCCTCTTCCTCAACCATTGGATCATTTCTAGTTTTTAAAATGTGTCATCAAAGTCGAGGCTTAAATCCATATATATATTTATTTATTTATTTATTTATTTATTTTGACATAATGTTACTTTGAAGAGAAATTTTTTTTCCCAGAAGAATAGTGTTCAACATTGTCTCTGTGTTAAGCCATCTTTGTGGCTAGGTGCTTATATGCTCCGTATTGAAAACCATTCACCAATTCTTGCTAATCAACCAAGGATCTGTCATTCAATCAGTTCCTTTATATGATGTATTCATTATCTTCAACCAGCTTTGAGGGGACTCTGTGTTCAATGCTCTCATGTATACTCTTTTTTGGTTCAGTATCCCCCGCCTCATTTTACATTGTTCATTTCTTCTCCCTTGTGTTCTTATTGCATTAATTTTGTATCACTGCGATCGAAATACATGTCAGAAATGACTTAAGGGATGGATAATTAATTTTTGTTTCATGATTTCAAAAACCCCATCATGACAAAGAAGGCATTGCAGAGTTTATGAGAGTGTGTAATGTGTAGAAGAAATTTCTTATATCTTTAAAGTCTAGGTAACACAGAAAGCAGGGCCAAAAAGGGGCCATACTCCCACCAGCTAGACCACCCCTCCTAATAGCTAATAGCTCCACAACTTCCCTGAAGCATGTCATTAGCCAGGAAATAAGCACTCAAAACACAAGCATGTTGGGAAGATTTCAGATTCCAATGATAACTTCTGTACCTACTTCCTAGGTACTCACGGACATCTCATAACACAAAATGTGCTTGTTCTCACTGCCAATAGCAGTTTCAACATAAATCAAAAGTCCAAAGTCTTTTCTCAGACTGAAGACAAACTCTTAGCAACTATCTGCTCCCTGCAAAACCAACCAACCAACCACCAAGGAATCAACCAACCAACCAACCAACCAACCAACCAACCAACCAACCAACAACCAACCAACCAACCAACCAACCAACCAACCAACCAACAACCAATCTACCAACCTACTAAACAACAAGAACAAGTTCTAATATACAATAGCACAGAGTAAAGATTCCATTCCAAAAGGGGGAACAAAAAGGAAGGACAGGACCAAAAGTATTTCAAAACCCAACAGGTCAAACCACAAATATGCAGCTCACATCTGGGATCCTAAATACCAGGAACACATGATGCCATGATGTGAGTTTCCTTAGGTTGCTCCACCCCTCCAGCCCCACAGCTCACAGAGCATTTTGCTACCCTCTCAAGCTGACTCCACGCATTGCCTGAAAGTTGCCATGGAAGATATTCTATATTCCTGGCATTTACAACATTTGGGTGTCTTCAATGAAACTTAAACTTTGCCCTGACAGTTTCGTGCATTATCCTTTGAGATTTCTTGGAGTGGCTTTGACAATTCTATGCAATATATTGGGTAGGTTTCTTAGAATTGGGGTACAGTTCTTATAACTGCATATATAGTTATCTTGTAAACCTCTTCCTCTAGCTGCCTACAACACCATCACTACATGGGGCTAAAAGTTCTGCCACTTACTGAAAATCAGTCAGGAAGGCTTGGACCATACCTGCAATGCCCTCTTTTTGCCAATATAGTTAAACTCAGGAAAACAGTTCCTTAGGTGACCCTGATTGAGCAGTGAACTACTATGGCATTCTCTTCAAATGAAAACCTTGCTAATGAGTTCTCATATTTATACCCTGGATCCTCTAATAATTGGCATCTCATCCTTAAGGCACAGTTTATATTGTCATGGTCACAAAGTACCTGGTTTCTTTTTAATGGTAGTACTTGCTTTAATAATAGCCAGCTTTGTCAGCCCTTATATTTCCCATACTGTCAAATGTGTTAATGATTAAATTATATGCTTTTCTAACACTTCTGCTTGCTTTAGGATCCCAGTCCTTACTGTAAACACAGATAAGTGCAACCAGCAATAACTGTGCCATATCATGAATGCTGTATTATAATCTCAATGAGATAAACTAGTTAATTACCTCTGAATTTAGTCTCACCTAGATTCCAAGACAGACAAAGCAGCCAGATTCTTTTTCTGAATATAAGAATATAAGTAACATGAATGTTCCTATTCTCATCTCAAATGCCGTGAGCATGGTTAGTTCGCTGTTTGCAGATCTACCAGTGTTATAGTCCTCTCAGTCTCAACCAGAATCAACTCCTAAGCCTGCCTTGCTTAGGTTTCCCCAGCTCCTATTTTTTCTTTTTTTTATTATCAAATCATAGTTTACTTATTCACACAGGGGTTATAAACACAAAAAGGCAGGATGTGGGGAAGGGGATGACATCAGAGCATAGGTGCTCAGGGGGAGTACAGATATCTTTCAGAACAGGGTATCAGCTGGGTGAAGGTTCAGGGGACAGGTCACTATGACTCTGCCTATGATTCATTTGTCCTTATCTAAATTGGTACTACTTGCCGAAGCTACCTATTTATAAGATCTATGACTACTCAGGCTGGTAAATTTCTGCAAAAGCTGCCTGTTTACAATAACTTACAATAGCCTTCTGTTTCAGTGTTTTTCCACAGAGACCCAAGACTTTGTGTTAGCATGTATGTATGTCAGGCCTATTGCTGATTTTAGGCCTATGGCTGATTTTAGGCCTTCAGTGTATAAGCAGGGCTGCCCCTGACATCTCCTCCCTTCTCTAAGTATAGAAGGGCCGTGGTGATTCTAATCTTGTGAAGGCAGGGATAGAGGCCTGACCTCCAATAATTGAAGGAGACCTTGTAATGGTTCCGGTCCTCCTGTCGTTGTCCAGTGTGGCATGAGGGCCATACCCATCCCGATGTCTTTTTCCTGGAGATACTTTTGATATCAACCCCTATGCAGTCAGGCTTGTCCCTCAGGGAACCCAGAGAGATATTTTTAACTTTTATTTATATTCCCTTGCAGTGCTTAGCCTCGAAGCCTAAGCAAGAATTCAGATCGCCAGTCAGAGGGGGTTGTGAGTGGTACCTCTCTGCTTGGTCTAGGGGTGGAAATCCTCTCTTTTATGTTGGGTGGAGATTGGTTTTAGGATCACCCTGGATAGAGTAACAACCTCATCTTGAGTCTCGTGGTTCTCCATAGCTAACTTATGATAATGTATCTGAATAGGTTTTGCTACCAAATTATGTATCCGTTGTATCACAAAGTTAGTCAGCCTATTTAAGGCCCAGGGACCAAAAGAAATCAACAAAAATAACCCAATTAATGATCCCAAGATGGGAGGAAGTAGGGTTGACAACCATGGAGAGGTTGAAAACCAATTCTTGTACCACCTCTCATCTTTCTCTTTCTCTCTTTGTCTTTTCTCAGGGCCTTCTCTGACATTTTTCATGCTCTCTTTAACCATCCCTGTCTTGTCTATGTAAAAGCAACATTCTTCTTTAAGGGCTGTACACAGTCAAGAGCTGTACACATTCTTTTCTATTGTAAAAAAAGTACACCAAGTCCAATAAAGTCCTTTGCAATTTTTGGAGATCATTTCAGACAGCGAAATGAGGGATTTCTTCAGATTAGTGATGTCAGTCTCTAGCTATTTGGTGTCCTTGTCAATGGCCCATTAAAGGTCTAAGTAGTGTAAGTCCAGAGGCCAGCATCAGGATTAGAACTTCTACCAGCAGACCTCACGGGTGTTTCATTTTTACCTGAGATACTGCCTGGGTTTGAGCTCCTGGGTGCCCCACTTCTGCCGGGTTTTGTGAGATTTAGTGCAGAGCTGCCACCTGGGATCTGCTCCGTGCTTGGGCCCAGACCAGAAGTCTCCCTGACCTCTTTAATATTCTTCCTGCAGGCCAGTGATAAGGACCTATAGAGTCAATTTAGTCACAGCATTGATGTTACTCCTGATAGCAATTTTTCTGTATCAATTATTATTTTTGTATTGTTACGATCACAGTTCCTGACAGAAAGAAATGATCAATCTTGTTTATATTTCCAGAGGATCCAGCCTGTCATGGTGACAAAGGCATGACAAAAGTGAGAACTTCATGGGGAGGCTGGCTGGGAAGCAAAGAATGTTGGTCATTTTTCTCTTTTTGATTTGTTGAGACCCTGAGGTCATGGGATGACCCTGATCACCTTCGCAGTGGATCTTCCTTCTCAGTCAGTTCATTTTGGAGATGGCTTCCCAGACATACCCACAGGTGTGTTTCTCCAGTCACACTGACAATGAAGATTGATCACACACTTACCTACTAGACAGGAGTGTAAGTGCAGCCTCTGTCGCAGCCAGTGTGGTGGCCACTCTCTTTGGAATGGAAAATCAATTTTGACTGAGCTCAGGTCATGAATCACAATAAAAGTGTTGTAACAGTTTATAATAGTATCATATTTCATGATGATTGAGAAGAAGCTATGTGTATACTATCAGATTGTGGGGGTTCCCATTTTTATTCACCTACCAAGTATTGAAACAAAAGGTGGTTTTTACCATTAAAACATTAAGTTATTTGGAGACCGATTCTAATCTGACTAGTTGTTCAAATATTTCTATATACTATGCCTTATTTAAAGTGGTAGAACCAAGGATTGGCAGAACAAGGATTGGCAGAAGAGTGATGGAAATGCCAAGAAAATCGAGCTAACACTACTGATAATTCAACAGCTAATACAGAGCACCAACTGACTGTGAGCAAATGTGTCTCACTAATCTATGGATATTCTTCAAGGACAAGGAAAGCACCACCATGGAAAAGGGAAACAAGGTCAAAGTGATGTGAAAAGGCGCCGTGACCAGAAGTTTATTTGGGCAAACTTAATAGAAACTAAAACTATAGAGGCTCTGAGGGCCAGGAGAATGGAAATATGCCACTATCAGAGGTGAAGGTGGGGGTGAGGGATTGGGGTGGGAATCTGTATGAAGTCTCAGGAACCTGGGATGAAGGAAGATCCCAGGAGTCAATGTGTTGGACCTTAGCTGAAATGTCCAACAGTGGGGATATAGAACCTGAAGAAACCACCTCCAGTAGCCAGACAGGACCCTTCAGTGGAGGGATGGGGACACCAACCCAACTATAAAACTTTTGAGCCAAAATTAGTCCTGTCTAGAAGAAATGTAACAAGAAAGATGGAGCAGAGACTGAAGGAATGACTGACCAGTGATCAGCCCATTTGAGACCCATCCCATGGACAGACACCAATACCTCACACTATTAATGATGCTATGTTGTACTTGCAGACAGGAGCCTAGCATAGCAGGCCTCTGAGAGGCTCTACCCAACATCTGACTGAGATAGATGCAGATACATACAGATAAAAATTGGACAGAGGTCGGTAACCCCTATGGAAGAATTAGGGGAAGGATTGAAGGCCCCCAAGGAGATGGCAACCCTACAGGAAGACCAACAGTGTCAACTAACCTGAACCACTGGGAGCTCCCAGAGCCTTAGTCATCAACCAAAGAGCATACAAAAGGCTGGATGTAGGCGCCCAGCACATAAACAGCAGAGGGTTGCCTTGTCTGGCCTCAGTGGAAGAGGATTAGCCTAATCCTGCAGAGACTTGATGCACCAGGGTGAGGGAATATCCTCAGGGTGGGGGTGGGGTGGGAAGGTGGGTGGAGGGGGTAGGGGTGCTGCCTTTTCAGAGGCTAAGGGGAGGGTGGATAGGGAAGGAATTCTGTGAGGGGGTACTGGGAGGGAGGGCAGCATTTGGGATGTAGATAAATAAATAATAATAAAAAGAAACGTTTGCTGTGACAGAGGATAAGTGTGTATACCAATTTTTGAAGTTGCTTGAACAAATTACCACAAACACAGGAACTTAGAATAGCTTTAAGTTTGGCAGGTCAGTGGTAGGGGTGGGTATGGCTGTATTCTTGCCTTCAAAATCACACATGGCTAAAATGAAGTTGGCAGCCAAATGTAATATATTGTGGAGGCTGCAGGGAAAATCCTCTTCCTGGGTGCTTCAGGCTGAGACAAGATAAACGCTCTTCTGTGTGTAAGTTGGAAGTATCCTTTACCTGGCCTCTTCTATCCTAGTCACCATCCAAAATTCACCCTCAACTCCCTCACTCAGCCTTCTGCTCAGCCTTCTGTGCTCCTTTTATGCCACTGTCAGAAGAATGTGCTCTGTCTTCAAAGGCTAATGCGACTAGATTATACATAGGATCCCCTCCCGTAACAAATCCACTGTGTTATACACAGAAGAGTCATAGGGATGATACCACATGCACAGAACTTGGGGAATGAGAAGTGAAATCTTGGGAGTTGACACCTAGAAATACTGCATCATAATTTAGAGGTTTTCGAAAGCATATAGGGCTCCCCAGCCTGAAGGGCAGAGGAATAATGTTCATAGGATAATACATTTGTGGTCATATTTGTTTAGAATTTCCTGTTTATTATGTTTAAAAATCATTTAAAAAACTTTTATATAATACATTTTGATTATACTTTTTTCTTTCCCCCAACTCCTCCTAGATCATCTTTACCTCCATACACACTCAGTGTCCTCTCTCCTTTCTCTCTCTCTTCTCATACACTTCTCTCTCTCTCTCTCATACACACATCACACGCATACACACACACACACACACACACACACACACACACACACACATACAACAACAACAACAACAACAAAACACCCTAAAAGACAAAAATCACTAATAAACACTATAAAAAAAAAATGTACATATAAGTCCAGAGACTGGTTGGGGTTGGTTAACTGCTAATAAGCCCGACCCCTGGCCCCTGAAGTGTGGTTGATGTACCCAGTGTTTACTTTATGGGGGAGACTGATTTTCATAAGGGTTATTTTTAAAGTTATTTCTACTTAAAAAATTAACTTCCTTCCAGCTTTATGATCATGTGAATATTTTTAAAGCTTTTCTTTCTCTTTGAATAACCAGGTACTGGGCTTTTCAGGAAACAGTTTTCTGTATTGAGGGATGATTTAAATGGATTTAAAAAAGAGAAGTGTGTAGGCTTTAGATGATTACAATTTTATTTATAATTAAGCTTTGAGTAGTGTACACATGTACAACATGAACTTCAATGCTTCTTTGAATTTTATGTTCGTTTCTTTGGGGGTGGGGATAACAGATGAAGAAGCACAAATCACCGTAATTCTCTTATATGTTGACCTTTGTGGTAGTCATGATTTCATTTGAGAAAGACTTGAATTGATGAAATGTTGCAATAAAGTTTAGTTATTGATTATGGGACATTATTACTCACTTTGGTTCCATAACTCTGGGAAATATCAAATATTGAAGTTTGTCTTAACCTATTTGCATCTCTCATTGTAAATGCCTCTTTGTTTTCCCCTTACATCCAGATCTCTGTGGGAGTAGATTTAGTTGTTGTCTATTTCTCTGCCCTCAGGAGGATGAGACCTGTGCTTTTATTGTTTCTGGATGCCTGTATTTATCTACATTAATATCTGCTCAAATGTTAGTATAGACACATGAATGATGAAATGAAATTGAAAAAGAAAGTTCCATGAGCCACCCATTTTCTTAGAATCTGAGCACATCAAGTTATTTTATGTTTAGAAAAGCAGGAGATGTTTAGGAGTTGTTATAGCAGCTAGCATGTTAATGTACTATGACTGTTGTACAATAGGCAATAAGAATCATGTCATGGAATGAGGAAAAGGCAGGCATGTTTTTAGAGTTTTGACTTTCTTAGGTCAATTATATCATATGATCTCCTGGTTTTGGCTAGTGTCCTGTGTGAGGTAGCGAAATTATATTGTTATTATTTTGTCATTGTGGGTTGCCATGGATTGAGGTACTCTAAAAGTGCTGTGTTGCTTCTGTCAGTCTGCAGGCTAGAAAGTTCAGAGCCAATGTCCACTACAGTGCAGTTCCTGGTGGAGGTGCCTCTGCTCCTTGCTGTCATCCTCCTTCTGGCTGTGTCCTCACAGGACAAACAGAGTGACCTCTGACCTTCTCCTCTTATAAGTCACCAATCCCATCATGGGACTTTCCCGCTTAAAACTTAATCAAATCCTAAATACTTCCCAAAGGTCATACATACCTCTATGTATCACCTTCACACAGGGGTTGAGTTTTAACATATGCATTCGGTGGGGAATACACTTAGTCTATAACAAGGTCTAAGGAATCAAAGTTCAACAAAGATGACACACGGGAAGTAATTCTTTAGCCAACTAGTGGAGCTGGCAATTAGATCACTGGGAACATTTTGCTGACACAGCTGGTTTTCAGGGCAGCTCCAGTGGTTTCCTTCTGAACTTTTTCTTTTTTAGTTCATCAAAGGAGTGAGCAGTCTGCAAACCACTCCTACATTCAACAGGCTTATGAACAAAACTCAAGAACTCTGAACTTGGATAAAAAATTTTTTCTCTTTATTTTGTTTAACCCCCATCAAAACATACCATTTTCTTTTATTATAAATATAGGAATAGAATAATAAGACTTATTGCATCACCTATGATTTTATGACTAATATAAATAATAAATAAATTTATACCATATATATTACAAATCTTAAACTATTGTCTAGAATCATTAGAGCACTGAAACCTTTGTCAGTAGCAGCACAATTGGTTCCTTAATCAAAGAGCTTCTCTATATGGTAGCATAAACTTATCATTTAATTAAATTTTACTTTAAATCTGTGACTGTTAAATTGTTAGTCCAGTTTTACATTCTCGGTACAACTGAGCAGAAAGCACAGAGTACATATGTACCCTGTTCCCATCCCACAGCCTCCTTGACTGTCACCAGCCTGAATCAGGGTGACACCTGCCTAACATGAGACTAGATGGTCACATCGTTATCAACTGAAGTGCACACTCCACATTCACCTTCCTGCTTGGTACACTCTGAGCTTTGATGAGTGTCCACGGGCATGTATTTACCGTTGCAGTATCACATATATTAATAATTAAACTTGTGCATACCTCTATCCATCTTCCCTAATCCTTGGGAGCTCTGAATCTTTCCAGTGTCTTCACAGGCTTTTCTTTTCGATACCTCATGTATGTGAATTTAGGAAACCTGTGGCCTTCTTGGATTTTCTGCTCTTATTTAGGAATAGCTGCTTAATTTCCTCCATGTCTCTTGATAGATTAATAACTCATTAATTTTTAATAGTGAAGAATGCTTACCCATATGGATGTGTCACGGCGAGTCTATTCATTTACTCAGTGAAGAACACCTTGGTTGCTTCCCAGTTTTGGAAATTTCACAATTTCTAAATCATAAATCATGATTAAACATGTAATACGAATCTGTGTCTGACTTTCGTGTACATATAAGTTTTCAGTTCCTTTTGGTAAACAGGAAGGAGCATGGCAGCTGCATCGTATAGTAAGACTATGTCTACTTTTGTAAGAAAATGCCAAGCCATTTCCCAAAGAGGCATTTAAAACTCATACCAACTATGAAAGAGAATTTGTTGTCAGTGATTTAGAGTTTTCTATTTTAATAGATGTACAGACATCCACAGATCTGATTCTGATATGAACTGGTGAAGCCTTTCTGTTTGCAAGCTGCTCTTACTGGATCTAACTAACTTCATGTATGTAGCCCTTGAACTTGCTTTGCTAATGTGCCATCTTCAACTGGTCAGATACCCCTTCCCTTCACCTACTGCCATCTTTATACCAATCGACCAAGCTCCAGACCTGTGGTTTGGGAGCCATCTTTGCTTGCTTCAATTAAATAGCCCACCACCAGTTTTATCTGGGCTTGCTCCAGTTACAGAGCTCTTACATTGGTTAATATAAGGCAGATTAGATTTTTACATCACACACACAACAGAGAAAGATGTCCACAAGTCCAGGGACAATTGTGTAAATGAAACAACATGAATGGCCACAACAGCATGGGTCCTGTTAGACCCACTAGTTCTATAGAAGTTTTCTCTAATGAAAACTACCTAGATGAACTCCAGGACAAATAAATAATAAAATTTATCAAACAATTCAGTTTCAAAAACTTGAACAAACGGTTCCTTGAACTCCAAGCAGATAACAATGAACTTCTGAGTGATGTCCAAGAAGATACAAATACACAGCTGAATGATAATACAGCTTTAAATACTGCTTTTCATAAAGAGATAGAAACATTCAAGATAACACAAGATGGAATTGACAAACTTATCATTTCAATTAGAAAACTCAGAGAACAAACAGGATGAATCAAGCAGAAGATAGATCATAAGCATGTTATTTTGGTCAGTTGAAGAATATGACCAGAATACTAATGGGCATTCTAGTATTGAACCAGGCTGTGTATCTTGGATAAAAATAGTGTAAAATTCTTTTTAGGCTCAAATTGCTAATAGTTTGTTAAGAATTTTTTGCACAGATGTTCATGAGTATACTGGCTTGTATTTTTTTTTTATCTTTTTCTAAAGTCTTTCTCTGGTTTTGTTAGTAACTGAATTATGGACTTTTGGGTCAATTTAATAAGTGTTTTTGTTGATATTTGTCTTCTTAGGGAGGTTGTGGAGAACCATTGAACTTTCCTTAAATAATCACCATTGAATATGATTCAGTTTCTTGGACATAGATCTATTTGTTTTGGCATATTGATAGCTTGTCTTTTTTAGGAAATTGTATTATTCCATCTGGGTCATCCAATGTGAGAGCACAGAGCTGCCTATGATAACCCTTTAGTTTCATGTCTCTGGGGCCGGTAGCAATACTCTGATTTATAAAACATACTGTGTCCTCTCTCTTTTTCCTTAGTCTGACTAGAAGTGAACTGGTTTTATCATTTTTTTCCAAAGACACAGCTTTTAGTTGGGTGATATTTTTATCTATTAATTTCATGTTTCCAGTTTCATTAATTAACTCCTGCAGTTTTTATTATTTTTTTTCTCTTAGTCTAGTTTGGATTTAAGATGTGATTCTTTTTATAGTTTTTGAACCATGGATGCTTTGGGTATTGCTTTTAGATATTTTCCCCGTTGAAATATGTCACCCGTTAACATTTCTTTTATTCTGCCTCTGTGGATTCACAAGTTTTATTTTCTTATAGTTTAAAACATATTTTAAAATTTAGTCTATGGGGTATTTAAAATTGTGTTGTTTTATTTCTAATCACATGGGAGTTTTCTATGCATATTTCCATCATTGGTAATTTGGTTTAGTGTCACTACCTTCTGGGAGCAGGCACTGTAGGTTTTTTGTTTAAGTTGTGTTTTATAGCCTAGAATGTAGTCTATTTTGGTGATTATTCCACATAAGTCTGAGAAGGGTGTGTAATCTCTCTTTGTTGAATGGAGTATGAATGTCAATTTTATTCCTTTGATTGATGGTGCCTTTGAGTTCAACTATATCCCTGGTAATTTTCTGCCTGCCGGGTCTGTCCATTTCTGATAAAGGTGTGTTTAAATCTCCAAGTATAATAGTGCATTTATCTATTTCTCCTTGTAGTTCTATCAGTTCCTATCTTATATAACTTGGTGTTGCAGGATGCATACACATGAGACTGTCAGTGTTTCTGGAGTATTGGCCCCTTTATCATTATTCCTGATAACTTTCTTTGCTCTGACGTCTGCTTTGTCTCAAATCAATGCAGGTGCCCCTTCCTTCCCATTAGTGCTCTGAGGTCCTATCTTCCTCCGTTTCATGGCTTCGAATCTATTTTTGTCTTTATACAGAAAGTGGGTTTTCTGTTGACATTTAACGTCCTTGCATTTTTTAATCCCTTCTTTCCATTCATTGCTGAACTAAACAACTGATGGTTAAGGCGATCACTTTAATACTGTTTTACAGCTGGAATCCTAACATGTTTGTTCCTGCTTTTCCTTTCTCGCCCTTGTTCTTTGCTCCTGCATTTATTTTCTACACTTTGAGATTTTCATTGAGCATTTTATGAGTCCATATTTTCTATGTCTTAGCTTATCAAATGTACTGTTAAAGACTTCTAGTAGTTGTTTCAGAATTTGAAATATGCAGAACTATCTAGATTCAAACAACACTGTAGACTTTATGAGTATTCCAAGTCCTTATGAACATTCTTCCTTGTTTCTTGTATAGAGATTGCCATTCCCATACACACAGGAGCAAATACAATGGGCCATACCATCACACCATCACTGTGTTATTATTCTAATGTTTTATCGTCATTATATATATAATTTATAAGGTTTATAAGGGAATTTTCATACATGACATAGTGTATTTCAATCATATCTACCTCATCCACCTCTCATTTCTGTTGGTCGTCTTTTTACTCCCACTAACTTTCTTTCTCTTCCTACATAGCACCATTTATTTTTTTGTTTTGTGTGTGTGTGTGTGTTCCATTGAGTTCCATTATTCATGAGGATTGTTTGCATGGGAGAAAGTATGATTACAGAAACTTAGGTATCTTATCAGTAGCTTCACCAGAACAGGGTGTCTCTACCTCCCCCATATACGATGACCTGCACATATACCCTCATAGACATATGACTTCATGTCTTTGATGAATTTCATAAAAATTTGATTTTTTCAGCTTTTTGCTAGGATGGAGTAGAGAGTTCGATAATCTTTGATGCTTGTCTGAAAACCAAAGTCCCCGAATTTATTTGAAAATATTTTATTGAAGATATTTTACTCTGGCTTGTTCTATAACATTATGACATGATTAAAATTAGACGAACTCTGAATCTGAATCTAAAGACTTCACAGGCTAGGGAGATGGCTCAGTCGGTAAGGTGTGCTTACTGACAAGCATGAGGGAGCTGAGTTTGAACCCCGGCTTTATGTAAAAGCCAGGCATGCTGGTTTATGCCTGCCATTCCCTCATTGGGAGGGTAGAGAGAGAGAGAATCCCCCGTACTTACCCTGGCCAAGTCAGTGAGTTCAACGTTCAGTGAAAGACCCTGTCTCAAAACATAAGGTGAGATAGAGGAGAATACCCGAGATGACCCACCCAGTCATTTATAACCCCAACACACACACACACATACATCACACACACACACACACACACAACACACACACACGCACTATTACATGCACACACACAAGGCGTGCACATGCACACAAATACATACACATCACACACAACATTCATACACATAATACGCCACGCGATCAACACACAACACATACACACACATGCACACGCACAAGGGTGCGCACTCACAAGGAATTCACCCAAATGCCAAGAGAATACCGGGCAAAAAACATTTTGTAGAGTTCCAGTGTAAATGAGCAGATGCTGAGACGAATTGTATTTGATTTGATCTCGTACTGTGTGGACTCTTTCACTGAGTTTTAAGGTGATGGATGCCAGGGTAGGAGACAGTTTCTCCAGAAGACACCCACTAAGCTCTGCCGGAGCTGAGGCCTGGCTAAGAGATGCCTTAGCTCGGCTATGGTTCCCCACAGGAAACAAGTAAAGCACCAACCGAGGAGAAAAGAAAACAAGGATACCAATCTGTAAAAGCAAACAATCTATTCTGCAGCTGTGCCTTGTGCGCCATTTAGCCACGGTTCTGGACAGGAGGAATCCTGGGTCTTCTTGCCGAAGCTGCAGAGGTCTTCACACAGCTTTCTACCTGATTTTGTCTCAGAACCAGCGCTCAGATCCAGTGTTCTGTTCTGGCAGTTTAAAAAGCTCATTGCCAGAAGAGGCATCACGTTGTTCCTGGCCACTTCCCAGAGGCTGCTCCCAGCTAATGGAAGAAGTGTATGCCCACCCAGTGCTGCTAAGAGCCCCAGGAGATGCCCAAGGAGGCAACTCCAGAAGAGTTTCATTGTCTGGGAGCCAGGGTTCCCCTTCATTTCTGAGGATGTCTGGTGGCTCCCATTGAGAAGCTGGGGGCAGCCTGCAGGGTCATTGGTCCATTAAGGCTGCTGGCAGACCCCTGCACAAGGAAGCTTCCCAGAAAGGCCAGGACAAATTAAATGTCTAGCAGAGAAGAATGGGCGTCGACAAAACAGCCTGAGCCCATTTTTCAAAGTGAAAATTGAAGCTGTGCTTGTGGAAGATATAGACACGGATCACCGGAAGACGGTTTAGTTTAAAAGGGGGAAAAAAAACCCGTGGTGAAAGGGCACATTTCATTTCTTGCTTCACCACCTCAGTTTGTAAAACCGTGAGTTCAAGAACACAATCTAAGGAAATGGCTCAGTTCCCACGCACCCCAAAGGAGTTATACTCACATTACATAACAAAGGGACTTACATCCTTTGCAACGTGCAACTGCTAAAAAAATTCCATCATCTCATTATTCAAATGAGCTCATTAAAACAGTTGGAAAGAAGAAGAATTTTAGAGGTTTCCTTATTGGACAAGGTAAATAACTCCAGTGATTTTTCTTTGTTTTTTTTGTTTTGTTTTGTAGGTTTTTGTTTTTGGTGGTCTCATGTCCACTCTAAGCTCATCCTATGAGATAAGGAAAATGTCACAGATGAATTCCCAGATGCTACCTACAGAGAAAGAAAACTGGAGGACATGACACTTGCATAACTAAAGGATTGTATCTAGTACTTAGTTTCCAGCTTTGGTATGAGGCTTAAGCGTCTTTGTTAAGGGAGGAGAAGCATGTAGGTATTACAAGCAGAGGAATACTATGGCTTACAACTCTGTTTGCTCGGTTCAGAACATTGGCAGACTAGGAGCAAATGGAAAAGGAAATGGAGGTGTGGTTTTTTCTAGCTCTGGTTTTCATCTTACCTACTCAGGGATGTTCTGTACAGTAGTGTCTATTTGGTGGAAAGACTATACAAAAACTCTATATAACAATTAAATCAGTTTTTTTTCGTTGGAATATTCATTATTAGAATGTCTAGAGGAGTGGGAGGATTCCACGCAAGACAGAATGGAAAATGCCCAACAAATCTGCCAGATTAAGGGCAACATGCTGGAGGTATTGACAGGCGCTTGTTGCGTACACATGAGGTCCTGAGTTCAAATCCCTTACATGCAGGTAAAAAGCCAGACATGGCTATGCACCTCTGTAACCCAAGTGCTGTGGAGGCTGGAGACAGGACCCATGGGTTTGCTGGCTGTCAGCTTCTTTCCAGGTTTAATGAGAGGATCTATCTCAAGGGAATGAGTATGAAATTACAGAGCAGGATGCCTGGCATTCTCTTTTGGCTTCTACATACTCCTGCCTGGGCACATACGCATGTGCCTTCTCCTTCTCCCACTATACAAACACAGATATAGACGCAAACACACCACACACACACACACACACACACACACACACACACACAGATGCACAAACAGAGGCACACAGATATACAGAGAAAGAGAGAGAGGACAAAATAATAGAAAAGGAATGAAAAATATATTTTCAAGAATATAAATAAATATAGAACACACACATACTTATGTTACATTGTGAATATATTATATGTACTTCAAGGTGATCTTCGAAGCTTCTATTCACCTGGTATTTATGCATCATGATTTGGGGAGGGCTGCAAATATTCCTGGGGAAATGATATTTCTACTTTCACTAAACTATATGAAATAGGATTTTCCCTAAATGCCAAAGTGATTCATGATGTAAAAACACATTAAACTTTTAACATGTTAATACTTTCTCCAGCAAAGAACAAGAATTTCTTATATTTGACCACATTGCCCAGGAATTCAATAAATAAACATATGTACCAAGTAAAAAATGTTTTGGACTAAAGGATAACTATACTGTTTACCATATCTTAAGTGTATAGAAGGCTGGTCTCAACCCTGATATTTTCTATTTGGTTCCTTTTGGTTTTGTTTTTTATTTCTAGTTCTTTTTTTTTAATGTGTTTGACAGACAAAGTATGCATTGGAAGCTACAGCAGATGCAGTAACTTACAGTGTTCTAGAGGATGATGCTATTTGCATAATGACTATGAGAGAAGGAATTTTGTGTGATAAAAATCCAATTATTCATTACTTGCCCGGACTCTCTGTGTTTGGGCATACACATGAGAACATGTGTCCCAAGACGGTATGTAGAGAACATCAGATAGCTTTTTTAATATTTGCTTCTTTGGAATATGAAAACTTTATTCGACTTGAGTACAGATTGTTCCTTTGATTCCTGGTCTTTATTAAGAAGAGATAACAGAAATAACAAAGAAGTTCAAATATTTTAGTTGGTGTGCTGCATCTGTTGCTTATTACTGAGATAGCTACTATTATTTCCAAAGGTGTAAAACTTGATTCTCTTCTGTGCCGACTCAAATGTAATACTGTTTTAATGAAAATCAACCTTGAAAATGGAAATTCAAGGCCAATTACCATTTAAGCCATACATAGACTAAGCAAATTTTATATTATGGCTGGTAACAAATGTAATATATTATACTATACTGTATTATATTATATATGTATGAAGGCGTATACCTCTCCAGCATCATAAAGGATTTCCCCAGTCTCCATTCTTTATAATCATATTCATGCTTGAGCATGGAGATTGACCAATAGGAACATTCTCGTTTTACTGGATACTTAAGTTCATGTCCCAACCCTTATTTTCTCTGTATTTCAAAGAAGTTATGACAGAGAAGTTAAACAGCCACTTGGGTCGCTCAAAATTTTTGCTAGATTTAACTTAAAACTGTATTGGAAAAGCTAACCTTCATGTCATCTACCTTGAAGTTCAGTATAAAATAGCAATTAAAAAAAAGGTAAAGTTTTCCCCTTCTCCCAGGGAAATAAACACATCAGTTACACATGAATTATCTCACTGGAAAGTAACATGAGTTAATTTCACCAATTTGTCCATTACTGATCAGTGATTCCTTTTGAAAATTGACTACATTAGTTAATAAAGTGGTGGAGATGTCTTTGGGAAAGCCAAAGACTAAGTTTTAGTAAATGGTGCGACCAACCCTTTCATCTTAACAAACACACTTTCTCTACCCCCCCCCCCAATAATTCCTCCCCTCCTCCCAGTCCCACACTTACAAATCCCTCCCCTTCTCACAGAAGGAAAGCCCTCTTTCAGTATTGTCCCACTATGGGATATATAGACCCAGCAGGACTAGGCACATCCTCTCACACTGAGTCGCAACCAGGCAGTCCAGGTAGGGGTAAGGGGATCCAATGGCAGGGAACAGAGACCAAGACAGTGTCCACTCCACTTGTTAGGAGATCCACATGTGTTGGAACAAGCCACATTGTTCCAAATGTGTAGAGGGTCTAGGTTTCCCGCTGCTGCATGCTCCCTGGTTGGTGGCCCACGTTCTGTGAGGCCCCCATGGGCCAAGGTTAGTTGACTCTAGGTCTTCGTGTGGTGTCCTTGGCCCTTCTCTGGCTTGCTTACTTCTATCCTTCAGTCTATCCTCCACAAGACTCCCCGAGCTCTGCTTGGTGTTTTGGCTGGCCAACACATTTTCTTAATTTACTAATAAACTTTCATTTCTCCCACTTTATTTCTTTATTTCACTGTCTTACAACTACAGAAGCAATGCCATTTTTCCGGTCTGTGTGACAGACAACTTTGTGCCAAGTTGGCCAGAGTTCTAAATAAAAAACAGGATGCAAAACCTCTGTATAGATAATCAACTTGTCTATTAATAAAGACATAATAAGCATGCTAATTTCATGTAATGACTTCTTTTGTATACAAGGTGTTTGCCCAAAACTAAGACATAAACTACAAAAAAAAAATTGTTCCTCTTGCTTCACTCTCAGGAAAGACAAAAGTTGACAGCTAGAGATGATCATAAACCCTTGGTATCCTGGAGAAGGCACAAGAGTAGTGTATACAACAAACTGGAAACTATCTTCTGCTCACCACTAGCTTCCAACATACTTGCCTTCTCTACATTTGCAGTCCAAGAAATGGTAGGTCCTTGTCCTTGTCATGTCTCCAAGAATGTTCTGCCCTTTGTTAATGACGTCCTGTAAGCCAGAGGTCAAACCTTCTGTTTGACATTTTCCCTTTTCCTGAATTTTCTTGTGCATTTACATAAAATGACATGTCAGCAAATTGTTTTGTTAATCTTTTAGTTTTCTTTTAAAATTAATTTTAAACCTATAAATAAAAATTGTAAATATACAACTAGACATGAACACGGGTCCTCTGCAATTTCAGTACATATTGACATTCTCTCTAACTCCATGATTCTGCACCTTAGTTATCATTCATAATACTGCAGTGATACTAAAATCCAAACACTGTTTATATCGTTCATGATGCTGCAATGATATTCAAATACAAACATTGTTTGAGTCACGATCTTATTTCTTTTGGATAAACAACTAAAACGAGGTTTGCTGGATCATATAGAAATCATATGGAAGCTCTACTTTTCATGTCTTGAAAAAATCAATTCTCCAGATTGTTTCCATGAGAGCCGCATCATGTACATTCATATCAGCATTGTGCCATGTCTCCCCTTCATCCATCCCCATCAATATGCAACCTTCGTCCTTTCTGATAATAGCAAGTTGACTTAACGGAAGCAATATCTAACTGTGGATTAAGCAGACTTCCATGAATGATCATAGCTATTTTGTCTTTCTTACATGCCTGTTGTATACTTACCAGTCTTCTGTTGAGAAATTGCAGCATTCAAACCATCTATCTATCTATCTATCTATCTATCTATCTATCTATCTATCTACTTACTAATTTACTAACTTATTTGTTATTTATTATACATGTTGTTTTAGTGTCTACTATAATTTGGATATTAGACGCTTACAGATGTATACTTTACATATTTTCCTAATTCTCTACATCTTTCACATTTGCCTTTGCTTTTGTTTCTTGTGCTTTTAGTGACATGATGAAGGGACAACTGGTTGTCAGCACCCAAATTACAAAGCTGATTTTCCTCTAGGAGACGTTTAGTGTCAGATCTCACAGTTAAGTCTTCCGTTCGTTTGAATTGGTATTTGTTTATGATATATGGTTCTGATTACCTTCTCTGTGTGGATTACTAGTTTCCCCAGCACTGTTTATTGAAGATACTTTCCTTTACTCATCTTTTGTTCCTACAAAGCTAACTGGCTGAAATTCATGGACTTGTTCATGGGCTTTCTAGTTTGTCTTTTGTTAGAGGGAACTCAGAAGAATAGAAAGAAATTATCATCCCTTACATACCATTATATATTGCATTTGCTTTATGTAAGAAAATTAATTGAAATGTTTGTTAATATATCTATTTTAATACATATTTATTTCAACAAGGGGAATACTTGGAATAAAAGAAGAATTAGATCAAAATATAAACATTGAAAGAGGAATAGAAATTAGTAAAAGAGGAAAGATAGTCTGTGAGGGAAGGATGTGCCTAGTAGGGTCTTGTAATGAAGAGCTCTGTCTAGATCTGAGCTCTGTGGTGTCACCTGGCACTTGTAATTGCACATTTACATTAATAACTTTAAAAATCTTCATCCTGAAACTTGTCATCTCTTGCTGCTTTGGGAGTAAAAGTAGCTGTTTGTTCTAAAAATAAATTGGGAGAATTGAACTACTCATGAACTGGAAGTAGCTGAATCATTGACATGTTCTGGCTTTAGGGTGGTTTAATAGTGACACATCAATTTTTATCTCTTGGCATCATAGGCTATTTGATTTACAGGTTTGATTTGCATACTTTGTTTGCTAACAAAGTCAAAATATTTCCTCTTATATAGAAATATTGCCCTATATCCAGTGTGCAAAATCAATTTGGAATGTAAGTAAAGATATCATCAAACAATAAAGCTTAAACAATGTTGTCAGCCATTGGTGGGTTGTTGTCCCTACTGTTTAGAAATTCTACTTTGTTTATGAGTAATTTCTTGCCAGTGAGTTTTATTCTGCCATGAATTGTTGATAACATTTCTTTTTCACTGTCTATGATAACCTGTCTCCCCATCTGGAGTACATGGTATTTGAGTGCAGGATTCCTGTGTCATAATCCTTTAAATGGTTCTTTAACCTCAAATTTCACTCTTTGTAACTGTTCAATTTACAATGATTAACTTTTGGCCACTCTCAAACTTAGGTCAGATAAAGAACGAGTATGTTTGTAGCCAAGTGGCAGGGCAATTTTCTTGGTGGCATTTAAGAATATAAAAGGCATTTTTTTCTCTTTTATAGGAATTCTAAGAAATGGACCATGAAAATCATGATGGCTTGTATCAGTTCTATGGCATGTGTATGTGACAAAAATTAATGATTTTAAAAATCAGGCACATGATTATTTGGAATATACAAGGCCAAACAATCCATTTGAATTTTCTTTGCAAAATTGACTGAATTATCTATTTTGTTTTGTCTGTGTGGACAGAACCAAGGTTTCTATTGATGAAACTATATTTCATGCACCCACCCTGAAACAGCTGTAGTTTGGTGATTTGAAAAAAATGTAATGAGGTATTGATTGTCTGCTCGCCATGCTTTGAAACTGCTACTCAAATTGTGGAAGACAGTGTTGTTAATGGGAGAGAGAAAGACAGATGAATTTCTAATGAATACAGTAGACAAGTTCCTGTCAACTTGATGGTTTGAACTGGATGCTTTGAGTCAGAGGAATGAATTATTTAATTGTAGATGACAAACACGAGCTCATTTTGCTCACTTGGAATTTAGAGTTGGAAGAGAATTACACATATCTCAGGAAGCACAAAAGTTAAAAACTATCGCAGAGATGAATTGTTGTGGCCCACTATTTTTCAAGCCAATTTTTAGTTGTTCAAACTGGAAGAAACAGAAAAACCTTAGAAGAGGCATAGGGCTCTAGGGAAAGGAAATGAAGGAATGGCTCCTTTCACATGTTTTCTAAATATTCCCTGATGCCTCTTAATGAGCTGTATCATCGCATCTTGGCATGGCTTCCTCTATAAATTAGCAAGATGGAGGGAATTTGAATGAAGATACTATGGAAGGAGGCATACTGCAAACCAGTCTCCATATGGCATTTGGCTAGATGCTGAATTTATGGATGAATGTCTGGTCTCTTGAGGGAGTTATCCAACTCCACAAAGAACTTTTTAGAGTCATTGGTCCAAATGGTATGCTAAGCAGGTAAACCGATGTTGGCCTGCACATCTAATTAAGCCACTACCTTCCTCTTTCCTCGTTATCTTAACATCCTTTCATTAAGAAAACTCAGTCATTGATTATGTGTCCAGATGTAAATGAATTTGGCGTTTCTCAGGAGCACTGTGTGCTTCTATTACAGAACAGGTTAGAAACAGGAAAGATGATGGCATGGTGGTCCGTAAGAAGAAATGGTCCTGAGGCAGAACAGCAGAGGCTAACAGGTCACAAGCAGGGATTTTCTTACAGCTTGTGCATTAGAGTCATGGAAGTTCTTAGAAAGAAAGTAACAGCCATTGCTTCTGGCTGGCTCTGGAATTTCTTACCTTTGAGTATTCACCTGGCTGTTCTCACCTCCGAGAGTCTTCCTCACATTTAAATTTCACTCCCTCTGTTGGTTTCAGGCAGACTCCTTTAAGGCAGTGGCTCTTGTACCAAAGGTGCATTTTGCCTCCTCTCTGGGACATTTTGGTTGTCACACTAGATAGAAGGGAGACGGCATTGGCCTTTAGCAAATAGATGTCAAGAATGCTGACAGCCCCCACAATTAAGATTGATCTAGCCTCAATGTCAAGGGTGACAAAGCTGAGAAATGCTGGAAGGAGACCAGGTTTTATGCACAGATAGAGCTAATAGGACATTAGCAATGACTTCATGGCTACTTAATGAAGGACAAGAACACAGGCAAGAAGAGGTAAAACTGGGACAGGATAATGGAATGCTTTTGACAGGTGTGTGGTGTTACCAAGCATCAGTGCCTGGGCTGTGTGGTTCAGTGCCACTTTGGCCAACTGCCCAGATCTGATCTGCATCTAATGGAATGTTTGCATAAACTTAGAGTTATAATAAATACAAACAATGGTGGTAGTTCTTTTCAAAATGCATTTCTTTTTTTTTCCATTGCCAGATAATTATCATTTCCTCAACACCAACTTTGCCGTGGCACCATGTTCAGCATGTTTAAAAATCTGTTCACATTTGTATTCTATTTAAAGAAGCATGCAATGGCGGTCACCCATAGAAAGGCAAGTTCATTATTCCAGAAAGAGCAGACACTTAAGTTAAGCATCTTGTTAGCTTTTTTTTTTTTTTTTCCTAAAAATAATTCACTATAGAAGAGAAAAATGTATGGGATAGAAAAGTCTCCAGTGTCTTAATCTGCGCCTCATGCACATAAAATACTAACAGACTTAAGGACTTTAAAGAATCTGCATATCACAGTCTTGAAGAGCATCTTTACTGGTCTGCTTTTGCAGTCTAAAGAAGTTTACTGGATGTTAGAAAGTGTCAAGTGTGTCCTGGGATGCTAAGGACCCTAGGTTCCACTCTCAGTACTGTAATAAACCAAAAGTTAGAGAAAGTGGGAGTTGACATTTAAGATTACAATGTTCTCTTCTTACCTGAGAGTCAAGATCTTGTCCTTCTCTGTGGTCAGCAAGAGTTGGCAGAATTGGCTTTGCTGACCATTTATCACAGAGAGTTCAAGGGACTAGAAAAATTATGGCTAAATTTTATTTATATAACTTAGGATGTGACAATTTTATATATGTCCATGACACATTTTGGTCACACTCATCCTTCCACCCTCTCTGATTGTCCTCCTACCCCTTACTCCCTCCACTCCTATCAACTCCCCTCTGCTTCCATAACCTTTTGTTTTTGCCTTGTCATCTACCATGTTTAACTAGGACTGTTGCATTGAGCATGTGTGCAGAGCTCTCGGGAGCATGAATAGCTCACCAGTGACTGTATCACTGAAGAAAAATGACTTCCTCTCCCCTAGCAGCCTCAACCGCCATAATAATATGCACAAGTTTTAAACTGTATGCTTAGGTTTGTTTTCTTAATGGGATGAGTTACATATCCACACAATAATATAAACATTCTGTGACTGTGAACAAATTAAGAAGCACTATGGTTGGTCATCATATTGAACAATGTTCCTGTTTTCTGTGATTTTCTTTTTTTTTTTTTTAATTGTGGTTAGGATTGGAATTATAGGGTCATATACATGCTAGGTAAGTGTTCTACCACTCAGTTCCACACAGAGACAGACCTATACCTGTTAACTCGAAGTAGAAGAATCCAGTAATCCTAGACAACACAGTTGACCTTGGGAGCCACAGACAAATGTTGCTAGTAGTCACAGAAAGAAAGGCAAAGCAAGCATCATGGAAGGGCGAGCATACCCATTGCCTAAACTCAATGTGGTGGTCATGAAGAGGAAAGAGTTGTCTTGAAACCTCATCTATCAGAACAGCATGTCTCATTCTAGTGAATGATATCCCTCTTTCTCTCCAGATTTTAGAGCCAGCGAGAGATGGGCCAGAGAAGATGGACAGATGGGGATTAAAGAGAAAGTTGGCATTATGATGCACAAAACTGATGGGAAAACAGGGCTTTAAATGTGGGCCAAATAGGCTTAGTAACACTTCGTCTGAACTAGAAAGTTGAACCAGCTGTGCTGGGGCTAGCCAGATAAGCACAAGTGAACAAGCTCCTTCTGTCATCTGGTCAGAGTGTTTGATCTGCTTATGATGATGGGAGTTTCTAAAGATGAATTCAATGTTTCTCTATTCTGTTTCTTAGCTCTACCACCTGGATATTCCCTTTTCCTGATGGGAGCAGTAAGCTATGGGAAGAGACCAGTTTACTCCAGTAATTGTCCTCTAGGGTGGTGGATGATTATTCTCTATTATTTTTAGAACAAAAGGAGTTACAAATGAATTTTTTACCCCAAATTTAAGTAATTCTCACTATCAAAATATAGTCCTGAATGTATTATTTTAAAAATGAATAGAACCAAGAGCTTGTCAAGTCTGTATAGAACAAAATATGCATTGACCAAAGAAGTGACCCAGAGACTGCACACAGCACATTGGGTCCTTATTGGCACCATGTCTTATGGACAACAAATGAGTCAGAAACATTTCAGTAGAACAGGGAGGAGCCAGGTGAAAAATGCTTCAATGTGGAGAAATGAGAGTTGAGAGAAGCCTGTGAAATCAGCATGCACAATGATCTTTTAAAGGTGTGGCTTCCACTCTCTGCTTTTACCTCTTCTGAATCTATAAGGCCATATAGCCTTAAATGTTGTTTAAGGGTTGTTCCTCTTTACAGATAGCAGAAGTAGTTACTTTTAAGAAAGATCTGAAAGCCTAGATTTGAGGGAGACATGACATTTACAAGTAGCAAAGAGGGTCTTGTTTGCAGGGTCACGTAATGTATTAACCAGTTGGGTCACTTTAGATGTAAATCTTATATTCTGGAGTAGCTATTAACAGTCCTTGCATTCATTCTCAATTGTGTATTGTTTGAATAACTTATCTTCTGTCTGTATTTTTGATTTAAGGGCTGGTTCTTTTAAAAAAGAATAGATTTACTGTTACACATATAATTAGTTCTTCAGATGTCTACAACAATCTAATTGCTTTCAAGGAGGATCAACTGATTGTAGTAATGAAGAAGTTTTCAGTAGGTGTTCTGTAACTATCGAAGACTCCCAAGGGCACATACAGGGTTAAATGACAAAGGCTCAATGTAAGTTGAAGACATTAATGAATGGATGAAGTTGGAGTGGTAAATATGTTTATCAGACATCTACATATCAGCTACACATAAATTCTCAACATCATCTCATACTGAGGCGCTCTTGATCTAACATCTGACATCGTGATGGCTACATAGAATTTTCTACTCACTTGCCTTTTTCAGGTAGATAGTGATACTTGGAATTATGCTGGCATTTCAAAAAAAAATTGAAAAATATTCCAACTCTTGATTTATTCTTTCTTTAATACTTTATTAGAATATTCTAATTCAAGCTGTTATTATATTGCCAATTATTATAAGTATTACTTCCCATTCTATTTTTAAGTGAGGTAAAGCTGGCAACCAAGTGAAAATCATTGATATGAAAACAAACTCCTGTAGAGCATTGGGTATGACCCTACATAACATGTTCTTAGGTCCCGCTTGCTATAGCTTAATGAATTAATATTTGTTACAGTGAAGAGAGCACAAATATGTCAAAGTAGATAGCCTTTATCTGATCCTTGCTTCCAGAGAAGATGCTTAGTGCCACAGAAGACTCTGGACACACTTGTTCGGGCCAAGATGGTTAGGCAAACCTAAGTCACCTAATATGGTACCACTGCTTATTAAAATAAAAATATAGATATGATCCAGCTAATAAATGACCATGGCTCTGATGTCCTGTTAGCTACAGTTTCCTTGGCTATCCTTTCTAGCATCTTGGATGTCTCAAGATTTGGCCAGTGGGAATCAGTCCTGACATAGCAAGAGGCTACTTGGGCCTTTTCCATCCTGTTTTCATTTGCTGTTGCCAGGCTGTGTGATAGGTGATTGCATCTGTTCCCAGTGTCTCTTCTCTCTATCCTCTTCAGCGGTTAAGAATTCTAGTTTTAAAAGTGGAAACCAACATAGTACTTTAGACTTGAGCTCACATGTATGCCGTGTGTGTGTGTGTGTTGTGTGTGTGTGTGTTCATAGCAGTGATTCATTATCTTTTACCGTACCTCTAAGTTAGTTTGCTATACATAAAGTAGGTTAATTATTCAGTATTCATAGCAGGAACCTTTAAAAGTATTTTATTCAATGAAAATATTAGCTAGTGTCTGGCAGATGGTCATCTAATTTCTGTATTACTTTGGCAATGGAAAGTTTACTATGCCTGGAGGTAATTTTCTTCATGAAGTAAATAGGTAGGCTGACCTACATTCATAGCTCAGAAATGATCTTCATCATAAAGAATCACCTATGACAGTCAGCAATAATATTCACCTCTTTGTTTGAAAATGATTTTCTGGGTGATTTTGTTTTTTATTAATTTTCTCCACATTCATGAATATTTCCTTACATTTGGGAAATGTCACAAACCTAACGAGACTACCTGGTTATGATCCCTGACCTCTGGCTGAGGAAAATGCTTTCTTCACATTTAAGCAATCAGCTATTTTGCAATCAGTCATTCCTGTCAAGGAACAGATAGGCAGATGTAAAAGTAAAGCACCCTCTGAAACCTTTTCTATTATCCTTTATCACAGATACCCCAAGGATAAAAACTTCATGAACTTTGATTGACTTATTTCAGTATTTTGTCAAAGCAATAGTGAGGAGTGTCTGGTCAATCCCAGTTGAAATCCCTTTGCCTATTTTGAGTCCTTTTCTCCTTGATTACTTCAGGTCGGCTCCTTTTGTCCTGCTTCATTTCCAAGTTTGCCTTTGTATTGACAGGGCAGAGGCAGAAAGAAGAGTAAACCTAGAGGGTTTTTTTTTTTGTTGTTGTTGTTGTTGTTTTTTTTGCTTTTGTTTTTCGAGACAGGGTTTCTCTGTATAGCCCTGGCTGTCCTGGAACTCACTCTGTAGACCAGACTGGCCTCGAACTCAGAAATCCACCTGCCTCTGCCTCCCAAGTGCTGGGATTAAAGGCATGCGCCACCACCGCCCGGCTCTAGAGTTTTCTAATGGATGAGAAACGTTAAAATATGTTCACCATCCTTGGCCATCCAGAGAATGCAAAATAAAACTACTTTGAGATTTCATTCTACCCCAGACAGAATGGCCAAGAATGGTAAAACAAATGACAGTGGATTCAGGTGAGGATGTGGGGAAAGGGGCACAGGCATAGCAGTGGAGTTTTGAGTTATGGTTTCTGGATTCAGCCAACTACAAACACAGCAAGACCCTACGATGTTCAATCTTTTTATCTAAAGCTCACCTCTGCAGATACCTCTTGTAGGACTCCAGTGCCCAAATCAAAAGCTATGTTCCAGGGAAAGTTTTGTTCATAAAGCAATTAAAACTCTTGGATTGTTTCTTCCTATGGTGATCTTTTTCCAAGCCCAGTAAACATCGCTAAGCTGAACATCAAGGGATGATTGTACCAGAACTACCGATGCTCTGTGTGCTTCATGCTGCCATGTGATCAGTTCTCTCCCTCTGAAGACCGCTCCTCTCACCTACCAGGCTTAAAGTTCTGTTTTCATTTTCTGAATTGACTATTGTTAAAGACTGACCTGTATACCAGCCATGGCTTCCAGCTTGTGAAAACTCAATACATCTTCTTCCCTGCTGAGCGAGAAGGGGACAACAGGGATTAATATTTTATCATTTTGAAATGCCTCTAAGATACAGTCTGACTCATCGTCGTAACAGCAGTGGGAGACAGGAAGGAAGCAGGTAAATGTGTACTTCACATAGTTTTTACTTAATGGTAGATTTAGTGTTGTTTGGTCCAAGATGAAAAATGATGAAATTATTCATGGGGAAATCTAATTTAAGATCATCATCTTGGTGGCATTTATGACTTGCTGCTGGCAAGAACTTGGTTGTAGTACTGTGAGGAATGTTCTATTCTTTATTTGAAGGTGACACCACTGTCCCCACATAATTTGCATGGATGTTTTGCAACATTTTTCTAATAGAAAGGGCAAATTTTCATTTGGGCATTTGTACTTTCCCTTGACAGTATGACGATGGACTTAGATTTCTGATGGCTGGCTCAGGATAAGTGTTACAGTCATCACCACAAGCAGAGAAAAACAAATTGCTTGCCTAGGGATTTGAACTTTTGCCACTGGCCTCATTAGTATGGTGTGCTAACCAAGTAGGGTAGCCACGGGCATGCAATTATGAAACAGCATGAATCAAACTCAATGCAAGGCCCTGGAATTTAACCTTTGAATATGTCCATTAGCCTTGACATATCTCCATGGAAAAGTGTGACCTTTCTCTAAAGACATTTACTGCAAAATGGTGTGCTGGTATCCTTCATAGAAATTTAATATTTAGATATAATAAAAATACAAAGATTAGTGATTATTCAGGAACTAAAATTAGTGTTATTATAATATTAGGTATTGCTCTTTTGAACCATATTTGCAAATGGGTCACCTATATATCACAATTTATTTCAATATTTTATTCCAATATTAAGGGCATCATTGAGCCACATCTGAATTTATATTTATTAACACAGGTGAAGAATTAACATTTGATAACTAGACCCCAAATATCAACGCACTCCTTGCAATGAGAGCTTCATCTGAATGCCAGATAGAAGATCTCTGAAGGAAAGTGTCAGTCTAAAAGTAAAAAACAAAAGAAAATTATCTTTGGTCAATACTTTGTTGAAAACAATCTTGAAAAGGAAGTAATCATACTTATGAATGATTATATGACAGTAGACTAAACAGATATAAAATCATCAGAGGAAGTGAAGATTCTTAGACATACTCGGATGTTTATAAGCTTGGAATAGCGTGACTACTTTGACTGGCATGTAGATCCCTGTTTCTTTCTTTCAGTCTCTTGTTTGCTCAGTCATCAAGCCTTGCTGATTTTATATTCCTAATGTTTCTTTCATTCAAGTCTCCTGTAAGAGCATCCCATTTCTTACATGGACCATGACAACAGCTCCTATCCATTTCCGGCCTCAACTCCTCTGTTCCTCATTTCCCTCATTTCATAAACTGCAAATGAGATGGTGCTGCTACCCTGCTGTAGCTCTTCCCTAGGACTTCCGGAGCTTTTGTCAAGCTGTTCCCAGTGCTTTTCCTTCAAAGGCAACTGCTCACAGTGATGTGTAGACACTGATGTCTGGGTGTGCTCATGTGTAAGCATTTGGAGGCGATCATCTCAGATGAAGGACATCAAACTTAGATTTCTTGCCTTAACTCTAAACTATCTAACGGAAGTAACCTCTATAATTATGTTAAATAAATTTATATTGGAGCAGGAAGTGTAAATGCTTAACATTTCCGATCAGTATAAACTTTCTTGATCCATGTTCATTTCTTGAGTCAGGAAGGAAGCCAGGATTGGGGTGAGTCATGTTAACTTTGTCCAACTTGAAGGCATGGTTCACAGACTACAGCTTATTCTCCAATCCTCCAAACATACCGCAGCCCTTATTGCCTGAATTTTCCCCTAGGAATACATAGACAATAATTCCTCTCTACCCTAACCTTCACTGCAGATAGGGTACCAACAACAAACCAAAGTGAAATTCCATCAAAGTTCAACCTGGAGAGTCAATGAGTTTACTTGATTTCTTTACAAGTGAAAGAAACTTACACAATCATGAATAAGTCCAAAGCAGCCATGCTTCTGGAATGTTTCACCCAGTATGTCTGATGACTTTCTTATCACTTCGTAAATAGAATCCCGTAGTTAGTTAGCGTTCCAGAGTCTACATAACTATGGCACTTCCTAAGGCCACGATAGCATGTGCAACTGAGACAGAATCACGTATTGCTCATAGAGAGTCATGAGAGGAAGTGGCTGGTTTCTCAGGGAAGAATTCAATGCTCCTCAATGCCTCTTCTCTAAGGAAACATCAGTAGTCATCTGCATGATTTAAAGGTCTCTTGCAAATATTCATAGGAGAATTGGACTTAACAGGTATCCTTAGATAATCCCCCACAGAAAGGGAATGTACATTCCCTCAGAGATGCATGGAACTGGGTCTAAGATCAATCATAGGTTAGGCCACAAAACAAGTTTTAACAAATATCCAAATATTTAGATAATTCCTTCCATCGTATCAGACCACAGTGAAATAAAACCAGCAACAACAGGTAAAGCAAGCACAAAAACTGCAAAAAAAAAAATACCTGGAAACCGATTGGCACAGTGTTGAATAAACAGTAAGTCACTGATTTTAAAAATGGAGGAAGAAATTGTAAAAATCTTAGAATCAAGTAGAAGTGATAAATAGCACAGCCTTACAGAATCTCTGGGATTCACTGCCAAAGGAGATTTTGACTCCCTATAAACCCACAGGACACTGCTGCCAGGGAAACAGGTAGACTGACTACAGATCCTCATCTCTCCCTCTTTCCTCCATACCAAAATCCCCAGTCTCATACTCCGCTTATAACTGGGGTGACCTCTCTTCATTCTCTTCCTCCACCTCCTGCTCTCCCCCTCTTCTATCTCCTCCTCTCTGTGACACCCAGCCAGGAACTGAAGCCCTGCCTACCTCTATTCTCCCCAGTGACTGGATGTCAGCCACTTTTACTTAACCAGTCAGAGAATAAAATTGAGCAATGTTTACAAAACATCATTTGGTGTACATGAGCAAGATCTGATCTGAATTGCAACCAGATTTTGGGGACCAGTATTTAGCATTTGGTACACAGCAGCATCAGACCAACCATCAACACAAAACCTAGAATCAGCACCTAGAACTAAGATCTTCCCAATCCAAGATACCTAGATGTTAGGGTAAAAACATAATCAGTAACAACCATACCACAGCAGGTTCTGAATATTCCAACCTAGCTGAAGCACAAGAAAAAGACTGTAAAATTGCCTCCGTGAGTATGATCAAGGTCCTTAAAAGGAAATGAAGAGGAAAATGTATAGTTATAAGTTGTTGTATTAAAAAAATCAGAGAGAGGGTTGCTGAGATGGCTCAGTGGGCAAAGAAACTTGCCACCAAATCTTACAACCTGAATTCAATTCCTGTAACTAACAGACTCTTGTAGCTTAACCCCTGTCTTTCACACTTGTCGGGTCATGCACAGTGTGTGTGTTTGCAAGTATGGTTGCACATACACATGCATGCACATGCATACAGACACACATATGCTCACAAAAAATAAATGTGTAATTTAAAAAAATTCAGAGAGATTTAAAAAAAAACTAAGGCAATGATTTGCTGTTTACCACTCGTTTTTTTTTGACTTATTCTCACCTCTCATCAAATTTAGAAACAGCCATTATTAAGGATGAATCCCCCAGTCTTTAAAAATATTTATAAACTTGATGCTTATTAAGAGACAATTCAGAGCACTGTTTTGTACTTCAAAAACCATACATGTCTATACACATACAACTCAGCAATGTATTAGAGCCCCATGCTAGTATGTGATTCCTTTTACCACCTTCTAGGTAGTTTAGTTTGTGTGGACCAGGGATCCTCCCAAGTTGTTAGAATATAGATTCCATGTGGTCATATCTATTTTACTCACTACTGTGCCCCAGCACAGGAAGATACCATTATAAGTTTTCAATCAATGGTAGCTGAATGGACTGGAAAACCATTGATCAGAGGATTATCCCAGCCAACCCCAGGGCAAGCTGTATCAGCATCCAGTAGACTGACTGATCCCAAAGACTGATACATATGTTATGTTCTGAAGACCATGAGAGTTCTGATGGACATAGACTTCATAGATTTGAATTTACCTGAGATCCCAGAGCTTTTGATTAAGATTAATGCTAGGTTTGGTGTGCGCAAGTCTCTGTAATAAAAGAACTTTAATAGTGTTAGAGAACATCAAGTTCCTATACATTGCTATTAAAACTTCAAGGCAAAGCTCTTTTAGGCTGTTTTAATGATCAGTGAATGACTTAATGAATGTTGAACTTCAGGCTATTAACCCTAACTATGACCTCTATTATCTGTGAATTAAGACGGGAATGTAGGCTGCTAAGAAGAGATCCAAGTAAATATAGAGAGTAATTAAGCTTCGGTGGGTTTCTAGATTTTTCCATTGTAGTGGTCTGTGTAATTGCTCAGGAGGGTTGATTACTGTAAATTCAGAAAGAAAAGGTTTGCTCTTTTTAGGTCCTAAATTTGCATGAAATGCATTCTTTTTTCATCTTCCTATGAAGACAGTGTGGAGAAGACATAGCAGCTTCACTAGATGTAAAATTGATGATGGCAGGAGCAACCACATGCTTTCTGCTGTGTGAACAATTGTCTAGAGAGATGAGTTAGTAATTTTGATTTCACCCACATAGACTTCTATACCAGGCCAAGGGACAAACCCACAATGTTTCATCTTCTCAGGAGAATGAGGAAAGTCATATATTTCTCTATATGTGAGAGATACTTGGATAGGAGATGCATAGTTGAACTCTTGAGATACTTGTTTCCTTTTTTTCTTAGTGATTAGGCATGCAACTATATTTATTTAACTTTTTAAACATTATTTTATTGAATATTTTATTTATTTACAAAAAGATGTCATTCCCTTTCCCCATTTCCCCTCCCTAGAAACCCCTATCCCATTTCCCCTCTTCCTTTAGCTTTTGTACCATTTTAATTACATGCATGTATTAAGGTCAGTTCTAGGATGAGGGTCTAGCAATACAATAGATACAAATAGTCAAGGAACAGCAAGACAATAAACACAAATAGTCAAAGAAAAAGCAAGGCATTAAACCCATTTACATGAACACTACAGTGATCACTGTTTCTAAGGTCTTATCAGGATGACCAAAGTATCTGAACTACTTCCTGTCCTAGCCCAAGGTCATTTTCATGTCTGAAAACTACTTCCTTGTTCTAGCCTAAAATGTAGATTCCTTCCTGAAATTACTTCTTTGTTCTAGCCTAATATTTAGATCCTGCCTGAGATTACTTCTTTGTATTAGCCTAAGATTTAGATTCCTACCTGAAATGACTTCTTTGTTCTAGGCTAATGTCAGATTCCTGCCTGAAGCCTACTTCCTTCTTGGCCCATGTCAGATTCTTGCCAAGGAGCCCAAAAGCTCTATGCCTTTCCTCACTTTTTATTTCATAAACAAGACTGAGCCTGTCTTAGATTGTTCTGCCAAGAATGCCTTCCTTATCTGTCATGGAATATGAATTATCAAAAGCAATGCACTTTTTTGTCTTAGGTTGGTAAGGCTCTGTGCAGAATCTTACCCATCCTTGGCCTGCCAGTTTGTTAATTAATAACTTTGTCTGGGGTTCATTTTCAGGTTCAAGCCATGTACTTTGGCTGCCAACATGTTTATGTTGTTAAAGAAAAGCTTTAACATGATGGGCAGGAATAAAAGTATTCCCAGGACAAAAAAGGCTAGCATGATCAAGCAATATATGCCATTTTTGAAGCTTGACCAAAATAGAAATACTGACCTTGGGCCATGGGTAATTTTATCTGCAGTATCTACTGCATCAGCGCTCAGCAGAGAAGCATTCTTGAAATTCATAAGCTCCCTATATATTGTTAAAACATCCTGAGAGGTGTTAGAATTATGCCAAATACACTGCAAGTGTCATTAAACTTCTTCCTAATTATAATTACTACCACTGTAAATTTTAGAACTAACATGAATCCAATGGTATTTGGCATGACACTCAAGATGGCTCCTTACCCTTAAATTCTGAACCTCCTTCCAGTAATTTGAATAGGATGAATAGCATCAATCTGTTCATCCAAATGCCTATCTAAATCCTCTTGTATATTCAACACATTAGTAACATTCTTTGCTAAATGGTTAACAAAAGTTGTTGTCTTAACTTCTTTTGTCACAGCAATTGCAGAAGCAGGGATGCTAGCGATTAATGTAAGTTCAAGCTGTTATACCAGCAATAATCAAGCCCACTACCCTCTTGCTTCTGCTTAAAACCTGACTAATTTCTCCCAGTACTTGCAAGCTATTTTTAGAATACCAAGGTTCTGAGATACTCAGAGCACTAAAACAAAAGCTGGTTGATAGACCTCCATAACTGACATGCTGGATTTCAAAACACAAACAAAATTAGTGTACAATCAATGCAACTTACATTAAATACTGTAGAAGAAACAAAAGTATTTTTAACTTGACAATTAAAAGCTCCTTAACACATGTGCTAACACCTGTTTGAAATCCAGATCCTGCCCCAACTTTATCTCTTGCTAACATAACATCATAGAGAATTGCAGCTAATTTCCATTTATGTCTCTGAAAATGTCCAGAACCTGAATTCCAAATGAAGATTGTTATGTTCAATATTGTATTGATTTCTAGAGCAGTCCATGATTGAGTCTGAATAACTGGTCACATTGTATTGTTTAAGAACAATACAAGAGTTATTATAACTTCTCTTTTTGATTCTCTGTTTCATAAGGTCTAAGAACTTGAGGCAGGTTGCTGTCCCATCAGGGGTATAGGTAAGCAATGGTGGGTCTGGAACTTGTATCCAATACAGCTTCCCAGTATCCATTGTCAGAGCATTCAGCAAGATCCCAGGTCAGCATCATTCTTTGTCCTGGCATCAACATGTCTCACCCATCCCTCTGATGGCCACCATGCTCCTTCAGCATCTTGCAGAAAAAACACAAACATGCTCTCTTCCCCATATTTAATACCTGATTGGAATGATGCCTTATGCCAGTAAGTGGATCCTTCCCTTTCATCTATGCGTAAGTATGCCTAGTTGTAGAGCATTACAGACACTCAGCAGAAAGTTCCTTGGCATCCAAAAAAATTTTTTTTTTAAATTTAAAATAAAAAATAAAAAAAACATTATTTAAATAAATTTGTGGTGTACAGGGGTGTATCTCCTCCTTTTTATTTTATGAAGATATTGTTTTGAAGTTCCATGGGCCCATTCCACAGTCTCTTGTCCTTGACAATTATAAGGAATCTCTGTAATATGGGTAATGTTAAATTGCTGCTTAAAAGTCTCAAATGTTCGACTGCCATAGCCAGTTCCATTATCTGTTTTTTTGTTTGTTTGTTTTTTCTTTTCTTTTTTTTTAATTATTGGGTACTATATTTATCTACATTTCGGATGTTATCCCCTTTCCCTATTCCTCACCCTCAGAAACCCCTTAACCTATCCTCCCTCCTCCTATTTCTATAAGTGTGTGCCCCCACCCATCTACCCACTCCCACCTCTCCTCCCTTGAATTCCTCCATACTGGGGCATCCAGCTGTCAAGGGACCAATGCCCTCCTCTCCCACTGATGCCAAAGTCCATCCTCTTCTACAAATACAGTTAGAGACATGGGTCCTTCCATGTGTATTTCCAGGCTAGCTGCTTAGACCCAGGGAGCTCTGGTTGGTTGGCATTGTTGCTCTCCTCTTGGGGCCACAAGCCCCTTTGATTCCTTCAGTCTTCTCTCCTTCAGTCTCCTCCACTGGGAACCCTGTGATCAATTTGATAGTCAGATGTGAGCATCCACCTCTGGATATTTCAGGCTCTGGCAGTGCCTCTCAGGAGACAGCTATATCAGGCCTCCTGTCAGCATGCACTTCTGGACATCCACAACAGTGTTTGCATATGATGATTGGATCTGGGAGGGATCTTCAGGTGGTGGAGTCTCTGGATGGTCTCTCCTCCAGTTTCTGTCCCACAAATTGTCTCATATTTGCTCCTGTGAGTATTTTGTTACTTCTTCTAAGAAGGACCAAAGCACCAACACTTTGGTCTTTCTTTTTCTTGGGCTTCATGTGGTCTGAGTTATATCTTAGGAATTGCAAGATTTTGGGCTAATATGCACTTATCAATGAGTTCATACCGTGTGTGTTCTTTTGTGATTGGGTTACCTCACTCAGGATGATATTTTCCAGTTCTATCCATTTGCCTAAGAATTTCATGAATTCATTGTTTTTAATAGCTGAGTAGTACTCCATTGTGTAAATGTACCATATTTTCTGTATCCATTCCTCTGTTGAAGGACATCTGGGTTCTTTCCAGCTTCTGGCTATTATAAATAAGGCTGCTATGAACATAGTGGAACATGTGTCCTTGTTATATTTTGGAGCATCTTTTGGGTATATGCCCAGGAGTGGTATCGCTAGATCCACAGGTAATATTATGTCCAATTTTCTGAGAAACCTCCAGACTGCTTTCCATAGTGGTTGTACCAGCTTACAATCCCACAAACAATGGAGGAGTGTTCCTCTTTCTCTACATCCTTGCTAGAATCTGCTGTCATCTGAGTTTTTAATCTTAGCCATTCTGACTGGTATGAGGTGGAATCTCAGGGTTATTTTGATTTGCATTTCCCTGATGACTAAAGATGTTGAATATTTATTTAGGTGTTTCATGGCCATTTAATATTCCTCAGTTGAAAATTCTTTGTTGAGCTCTTTATCCATATTTTAATAGGGTTATTTGATTGCTTGGAGTCTAATTTCTTGAGTTCTTTGTAAATTTTGGATATTAGGCCTCTATCAGACGTAGAATTGGTAAAGATCTTTTCCTAATCTGTTGGTGCCATTTTGTCCTATTGAAAGTGTCCTTGCCTTACAGAAGCTTTGCAATTTTATGAGGTCCCCTATGTCAATTCTTGATCTTAGAGCATAAGCCATTGGTATCCTGTTCAGGAACTTTTCCCCTGTGCCCATGTGTTTGAGGCTGTTCCCCACTTCTCTTCTATTAATTTCAGTGTGTCCTTGATACTGATATATGGAGGTCCTTGATTCACTTGGACTTGAGTTTTGTACAAGGAGATAAGAATGGACTGATTTACATTTTCCTACATGCTGACCTCCAGTTCAACCAGCACCACCTGTTGAACATACTGTCTTTTTTCCCCACTGGACGGTTTTAGCTCCTTTGTCAAAAATCAAGTGACTATAGGTATGTGGGTTCATTTCTTGGTCTTTGATTCTATTTCATTGATCTTCTGCCTGTCTCTGTACCAATACCATGCAGTTTTTTATCACTATTGCTCTGTAGTACAGCTTGAGGTCAGGGATGGTGATTCCCCGAGATGTTCTTTTATTGTTGAGAATAGTTTTCGCTATCCTGGGTTCTTCGATTTCTTTCCTCAGGGACTTAAAGTTCTTGTCATACAGATCTGTCGCTTGCTTGGTTAGATTCACACTGAGGCATTTTATATTATTTGTGACTATTGTGAATGGTGTTGTTTCGCTAATTTCTTTCTCAGCCTGCTTATCCTTTAAGGAGAGGAAGGCTACTGATTTGTTTGAGTTAATTTTATACCCAGCCACTTTGTTGAAGTTGCTTATCAGGTTTAGGAGTTCTCTGGTGGAAGTTTTGGGGTCACTTAAGTATACTATCATATCATCTGCAAATAGTGGTATTTTGACTTCTTCCTTTCCAATGTTTATCCCTTTGATCTCCTTTTGTTGTCTAATTGCTCTGGCTAGGACTTTGAGTACTATATTGAATAGAGAGGGAGAGATTGGCCAGCCTTGTCTAGTCCCTGATTTTAGTGGGATTGCTTCAAGTTTCTCTCCATTTAGTTTGATGTTGGTTACTGATTTGCTGTATATTGCTTTTATGATATTTAGGTATGGGCCTTGGATTCCTGTTCTTTCTAGACTTTTACCATGAAGGGGTGCTGAATTTTGTCAAATGCTTTCACAGCATCTAGTGAGATGATCATGTGGTTTTTCCTTTGAGTTTGTTTATATAGTAGATTATATTGATGGATTTCCATATATTGAACCATCCCTTCATTCCTGGTATAAAGCCTACTTGATCATATGGTGGATGATTGTTTTGATGTGTTCTTGGATTCGGTTTTGAGAATTTTATTGAGTATTTTTGCATCAATATTCATTAGGGAGATTGGTCTGAAGTTCTCTTTCATTGTTGTGTCTTTGTGTAGTTTAGGTATGAGTGTAATCTTGGCTTCATAAAATGAATTGGGTAGTGTTTCTTCTGTTTCTATTTTGTGGAATAGTTTATAGAGAATTGGTAGTAGGTCTTCTTGGAAGGTCTGATAGAATTGTTCACTAATTGTTCATCTGGTCCTGGCCTTTTTTTTTTTTTTTTTTTGGTGGGAGACTTTTAATGACTGCTGCTATTTCTTTAGTGGTTATAGGAATATTTAGATGGTTTGTCTGATCTTGATTTAACTTTGGTGTCTGGTATCTGTCTAGGAAATCATCATTTCATCCAGATTTTCCAGTTTTTTGAGTATAGGCTTTTGTAGTAGGATCTGATGAATTTTTAATTTCCTCAGTTTCTATTGTTATGTCTCCCTTTTCAGTTCTGATTTTATTAATTTGGATACAGTCTCTGTGGCTCTGGTCAGTCTGCCTAAGGATTTTTCTATTTGTTGATTTTCTCAAAGAACCAGCTTTTGGTTTTGTTGATTCTTTGTATAGTTTTTTTGTTTCTACTTGGTTGATTTCAACTTTGAGTTTGATTATTTCCTGCCATTACTCCTCTTGGGTGCATTTGCTTCTTTTTGTTTTAGAGCTTTCAGGTGTGCTGTCATGCTGCTAGTGTATTCTGTCTCCTGTTTCTCTTTTGTAGGCACTTAGAACTATGAGTTTTCCTTTTAGCACTGCTTTTATTGTGTCCCACAAGTTTTGGTATGATGTGTCCTCATTTTCATTAAATTCTAAAATGACTTTAATTTCTTTCTTTATTTCTTCCCTGACACATTATCATTGAGTAGAGCGTCCTTCAGTTTCCATGTGAATGTGGGCTTTTCATTGTTTTTGTCATTATTGAAGACCAACCTTAGTCCATGGTGATCTGATAGGATGCATGGGACTATTTGAATCTTCTTGTATCTGTTGAGGCCTGCTTTGTTACCAATTATATGGTCAATTTTGGAAAATGTACTATGGGTTGCTGAGAAGAAGGTATATTCTTTTATTTTTGGATCAATGTTCTATAAATATCTGGTAAATCCATTTGGTTTATAACTTCTCTTAGCTTTACTGTGTCTCTGTTTTTTTTCTGTTTCATGATCTGTCCATTGATGAGAGTGGGTTGTTGAACTCCCCCACTATTATTGTGTGAGATGCCAGGTGTGTTTTGAGCTTTAGTAAAGTTTCTTTTATGAATGTGGGTGCCCTTGCATTTGGTGCATAGATGTTCAGGATTGAGATTTCATCTTGGTTGAGTTCTTCCTTTGATGAGTATGAAGTGTCCATTTTTATCTTTCTTGATAACTTCTGGTTGAAAGTCGATTTTATTCGATATTAGAATGGCTACTCCAGCTTGTTTCTTGGGACCATTTGCTTGCAAAATTGTGTTCCAGCCTTTTATTCTGAGGTAGTGTCTGTCTTTGTCACTGAGGTACATTTCCTGTTTGCAGTAAAATGTTGGGTCCTGTTTACGTATGCAGTTCATTAGTCTATGTGTTTTTATTGGGAATTGAGTCCATTGATGTTAAGAGATATTAAGGAGAAATGATTGTTGTTTCATGTTATTTTTGTTATTAGAGGTGGAGTTATGTTTGTGTGGCTATCTTTTTTGGGTTTGTTGGAAGAAGATTGCTTTCTTGCTTTTTCTAGGATCTAATTTCCCTCCTTGTGTTGGTGGTTTCCCTCTATTATCCTTGTAGGGCTAGATTTATGGAAAGATACTGTGTAAATTTGGTTTTGTCATAGAATATCTTGGTTTCTCCATCTATGGTAATTGAAAATTTTGCTGGGTATAGTAGTATAGGCTGGCATTTGTGTTCTCTTAGGCTCTGTATGATATCTCTCCAGGATCTTCTGGCTTTTATAGTCTCTGGTGGAAGTCTGGTATAATTCTGATAGGTCTGCCTTCATATGTTGCTTGACATTTTTCTTTCTGCTTTTAATATTCTTTCTTTGTTTTGTGCATTTGGTGTTTTTATTATTATGTGACAGGAGAATGTCTTTTCTGATCTAGCTTATTTGGAGTTCTGTAGGCTTCTTGTATTTTTGTAGGCATCTCTTCCTTTAGGTCAGGGAAGTTTTCTTCTATAATTTTGTTGAAGATTTTTACTGGCCCTTTAAGTTGGGAATCTTTGCTTTCTTCTTACCTATTATCTTTATTAGGTTTGGTTTTCTCATTGTGTCCTGGATTTCCTGGATGTTTGGGTTAGGAACATTTTGCAGTTTGTATTTTCTTCGACAATTGTGTCAATGTTATCTATGGTATCTTCTGCACCTGAGATCTCTCTTCTATCTCTTGTATTCTGTTGTTGATGCTTGTATCTATGACTCTTGATCTCTTTCCTAGGTTTTCTATCTCCTGGGTAGTCTCCCTTTATGATTTCTTTATTGTTTCTACTTCCATTTTTATGTCCTGAATAATTTTGTTCAATTCCTTCACCTATTTGGTTGTGTTTTCTTGTAATTCTTTAAGGGATTTTTGTTTTTTCCTTTCTATGGCCTTCTACCTGTTTACATGCATTCTCCTGTATTTCTTTGAGGGAGTTATTTATATCCTTTTTAAAGTTCTCTATCATCATCATGAGAAGTGATTTTAATTCTGAATCCTGCTTTTTTATGGTGTGATGGGTGTCCAGCACTTGCTATGGTGGGAGAACTGGGTTCTGATGATGCCAAGTAAACTTTGGTTTCTGTTGCTTATGTTCTTGAGCTTGCCTTTCACCATCTGGTTATTTCTAGTGCTACCTTCACTCAGTGTCTCTGACTGGAGCCTGTCTGTCCTGTTATCTTGGCTGTGTCAGAACTCCTCAGCGTCCAGCTGTCTCTGTGTCCTGTGATCCTGAGGCCCTGGTTGTGATAGCTCCTGCGAATCAGGCTGCTTCTGGTCTCCTGAAATCCTGGTGTGCCCAAGCTTCTGAGAGCCTGTGATCCTATTATCCTATTGTTCCTATGTGTTAGAGCTCCTGGGAGTCCAGCCTCCTCTGAGTTTTGGGGGGGTTGGGTACAGAGCTGAAGCCTTAGGGCTGCTCCAGGCACAGGCACCAGACAGGAAGGGTCCTGCCACTGGCCCTGAGGGAATTCATGGGTCCCAGAGGGTCCCAAATTACTCCCTGTTTTAGAGGGATGGGGGTTGTGAATACTTGTTTCTTGAATAGCTTTGAAGAATCAGAAAATTTCTGGGTCAATGTACTTACCCACTTAAGTGTTTTAAACTTGTTTGTAAGTTGTAGATTTTTGAACTAGGAAAAAAATCATTTCATAATGGTGATGATTTCCAGTATAGAATGTTAACATTTTGGAGGCTGTTAAATCCTGGTTTAAGTATAATATTTTAATTAATTCTTTGAGAATTTTATCATGCAGACAGTGCACTTTGATCATATCCATTCCCTGGTCTTCCCCCAACTCCTTCTGAGTCCCCTCCCATATGTACCCCCCTCCAAACTTAGTGTCCTTTTTATTGGTTATTTTTTATTTTTTGAGACAGCCCTGGTTCACTTGGAATCTCTGTGGAGACTAGGCTGGTCTCCATCTCATGGCTATTAACCTGCTTCTGTCCCCCAAGTGATAAAATTAAAGATGTGTACCTCCATACTTAACCTCATTGTCTGAATAACACAATGAGTTTATGCTGTTCACATATATGCACTCACTCAAGCATGGTTGACCTACCAGAGACCATACCTTTAAGGAAAAATATTCTCTCCCTTCTCGACTGGAAATCAACTGTCAGTGATCCCACAGCTAGGTGTAGGGAGGCTTCTGACACCTTCTCTCCTCCTTGCTGGATTGTTGACTTTGCTTGATCTTGTGCATTTAGCCACAGCTGCTGTGAGATCTTTAGTGCACGGTTCTCCCATGCTCAGGAGATGTGCCTTGCACAGTTCTCTTTGATCTCTTACCTTTTTTTGTTTTGCCTTCTCTTCTGCAGTGTTCTCAGAGCTTTGGGAGGTGGGTGATTCAGATATTTATGAATCAGATCACTTTACAGGTGCTTCAGCCCATTTTGAATTTCTGTTCTTGATTCTTCTTCATTTGCACAAAGAAACATCTCTGATGAGATTCAGAGCTGCAAGTTTTACCATTTCACTTTTCCTTATAGTTCAATGAAATTCTCCATTGTGTATATGTACACCATTTTTATTATCTACTAACTGAGTGATCCACATCTAGGCAGATTCTATGTCCTAGCTAATGTGAATAGAGATGTTTATTAACAAGGAGTGGCATGTATCTCTGTTGTAAGATAGAGTCCTTTGTATATATTCCAAGGAGTGGAATATCTGACCCTTTCATAGTTCTGTTTCAAGCGTTCTGAGGAGGCTTTACACTGATTTCATAGTAGCTGTACCATTTTTTTTTTTTATGGAAAATTTTTTTTACATTTCAGATGTTCTCTCCTTACCCCATTTCCCCCCTCCCTCCCAGGAACTCACTATCCCTTCCCCCCTCCTCCTGCCTCCACGTTGGTGTACCCCCACACCACCCTCCCTGTACCTCACCTCCCCACCCTCGAGTATCCCCCCCCCCCACAACGTCCAGCCTTCATGGAACCAAGAATCTCTTCTCCCACTTATTATATAGCTTCCTTGCATATACAGCTGGAGCCATGGGTCCCTCCCTAAGCGCTCCCAGGCTGGTGGTTTAGACCCTGGGGGCTCTGGTTGGTTGGGATTGTTGCTTTCCTCATGGTGTCGTGAATCCTCTCAACTCTTTCTGCCTTCACTCTATCTTCTCCATTGGGAACCCCATGCTCAGTTTAATGGTTAGCTGTGAGCATCTGCCTCTGAGTATGTCAGACTCTTGCAGACCTCTAAGGAGATGTAGCTGTACCATTTTTGTACAACCTTTTCCAACACCCACTGCTGGAAGTTATCACCATTCTTAATTTCAAGTTACACTACAGAGCCATAGTAATAAAAATGGCATGGTACCAGCACACACACACACACACACACACACACACAACCAACCAACCAAAAAACAAACAACCAAAAAAACAAACCAACAAACAAACCAAAAAACACAAAACAAAACAAAACCAGACACATGGTTCTATAGAATAGATTTTAGAATATAACTCCACATGCCTATAGTCACTCAATTGTTTATAAAGATGTCAAAAATACACATTGGGGAAAAGACAGCATACTTACTTAACAAATGGTGCCGGAGAGTACTAGATATTTACATGTAGAAGAATGAAATTTTTTATCCCATCTCTTAACCTGTTCAAAAATCAAGTCCGAAATGGGCCAAAGATTTCACCATTAGACCAGAAATATCTAGAAGAAATAGGAGTATATCTCAGTCTATCCTGGTGACAATGGAAATGGGATGAACAATCAACAATTGGGACCTTATAAAATTAAAAAGCTCTGTACCGAAAATGAAAGTGTTAATTGGATGATGAGGTGGCCAACAGAATGGAAAAAGTCTTTGCTAACATCACATCTGGCAGATTATTATCATCTAGGATGTTCAAAGAGCTCAAAACCTAAACCGCAAGGAAACAAACAATTCAACTGGGAATTTTTATGGAACCAAATAGAGAATTCTCAAAATAAACAATAGAAATGGCTGAGAACTTCAAAGATGTGCAGCGCCCCTAGCTATGAAGACATGCGGACTAAAGCTGCTCTTAGGACTTCATCTCTCCCTGCTCAGAACAACCAAAGATTTTTTTAAGGAAACAAATAACAATGAAACCTGGCAGAAGAAGCAATAAAAAGAGATCCTCATTTTTATATTGTTTTAATATAGCAAGAAAAGCTCGGTGATAGAAAATGAGTTATTAATAGCTCAGAAACCTTCCACGACAGTGTTTGAAATCTACCTTTTTATTTATTTATTTATTTATTTATTTATTCATTTATTTATTTTTTAATTATGGAAGTCATGACTCTGGACAGGGAGATTCTGTAACAAAGTTATTCATTATTCTGATGGTAGCAACATCTGTTTATATGACAAACGTATTTCTATTTCAATGAGACTCTGAAACTTTAGGGTTGTTTGGGTCTGTAGTATCCCCATTAGCAGACAAGCCATGTCTTCTCAATTCTGAGCTTCACAAATGTATGCCAAGAGTGTGGTGTGGGAGAGTGTCAGCAACTAGCCCTCGGGAATGGTGCTATAGTGTTACTTACTCTCAGGGTTCAAATAGGTCTGGTACATTTCATGCTACAAAGACAATGCTGGAATTGAATGGTACAGAGATGCACAGTCAGCTCCTGAACTGGCATGAGTTTTCTTCACCTCCTCTGGGCCGCATTTTTATTACTCCTATGAGTGGTATAGTGTCTGTCAGCTTTGTGATGAGTGTATTGTAACAACAAGAAAGTTGGAAAGACTTTATTTTGTATTACAACTTTTAAACTAAGAATTAGGAGGTTGTATACTTATTGTATATAGTAAGAGAAAATTTGACAACTATATTATAATTCCCAAGAAGCTGAAATACCCAAGATTCAACTCACAGACCACATGAAGCTCATGAAGAAGGAAGACCAAGCGGGGGTGCTTCAGTCCTTCTTAGAAGGAGTAACAAAATACTCAAGGGAGCAAATATGGAGACAAAGTGTGGGACAGAAACTGAAGGAGAGACCATCTGCAGACCATTCCATCTGGGTATCCATCCCATGTGCAGTCACCAAAGGTAGTCAGTGTCAGGAAGTGCATGCTGACAGGAGTCTGATATAGCTGTGTTGTTAGAGGTCTGCCAGAGCTTGACATATTCAGAGGCAGATGCTCACAGCTAACCATTGAACTGATCAAGGGGTTCCCAATGGAGGAGTTAGAGTGAAGACTGAAGGAGCTGAAAGGGTTTGCAGACCCATGAGGAGAGCAACAATACCAACCAGCCAGAGGTCCCAGGGTTTAATCCACCAGCCTGGGAGCACTTAGGGAGGAACCCATGGCTCCAGCTGTATATGTAGGGAGGATGGCCCTGTTGGTCATAGGTGGGAGAGGAGATCCTTGGTCCCATGGAGGCTGGATGCCATGTGTGGGGGAATTCGAGGGTGGGGAGGTGTGAGTGGGAGGATGGGATATCCTCATAGAAACAGGAGGAGGAGGATGGGACAGGGGGCTCCTGGGTAGGGGGAAGGGGAATGGGGTAAGGAGGTAACATCTGAAATGTAATAAAATATCCAATTAAAAAAGAGAGAAAGGTCTACTACAGCACTGTCAGATACATGATACTTCAATAAATATTTGCTATTGTAAAAAAATAATTTCAAGATTTAATTAATATATCAACTCAAGAAAAATTACTTGACAAATTATATTATATTTGGATTTGGGTTTAAAAGGGTATGTGTATAGTTCCTTTATTTTTGTAATGAAGTAAACTTGCTATCATGCTAAAACAGAGGAATACAAACCAAAACATTTTGGATTAGTTTTTGCATAAAGACTTAATTAAATGAATGCTTTTGCATTTGTTTTCTAAGTGAAACAGTTTATTATTATCTGTGTAAACATGTAAGAATGCACAAATGTCAATCCGGGAGAATAACTGAGTTAAATTATAATGGAAAAACTATTTATTTATTTATTTTTACCAAGTGGTTCTTGTAGGACTCAAATGAATCAGGAATGACATACTCTGGTAAAAACACTCGGCTTATATCCCCAGATGAATATCTCAAGTACCACTTTTTAAAAGGTTTAAGTATAAAACATTGTTCCTTAATGATGATTTAGCTATGTTTTCTAAAGTCTTTAATGAAATATTGAGACTTTAAGCTGATTTATTACTTAAGAAGTTCAGTCTATTTATTGAATATCCTCCAAAGAATTAAGACACTGCATGAAGACTGCTACTGATATGAGATAATTAAGTACCACTTATGATTACATGTATTATTAAATGCATTCATTTAAAATAATTACATTTAATAGAGGAGGAACAACTCAAAATACTTAGAAAAAACAGGAATAAAGGGATGAAGTTGTTTTGACACAGACACTGGAAAACGAACATCTGTTTTTGCACACACAGGTGCCCACCAAGCTAGCAGGGGACACCAGAACTCTTAGAGGTGGAGTTGAAAGAGTTATAGCAATCAGTTCTCTCCTTCCACATGCCTGTTCCGAGATCGAACTCAGACTGTGAAGGTTGGTAGCATGCTCCCACACCGAACCATGGCATCTGACCTCCACCTGACATTAGACAGCATCTCTTCCTGAATCTGAATGTCATGATTTGACTAGTCTGGATGACAAGAAAGTGCCAGAACCTGCCTTGTTTTGTATTCCTATGCTAGGGTTACAGTTGCATGCTGCCATGTCCCAGTCTTTTTAGGTATTCTGAGGATCCAAACTCAGGGTCTAATACTTATGCAGCAAGCGCTTTATTCACTGAACCATCTATTCATCTATGAGACTACTTTTTTTTTTTTTTTAAATTAACAGGTGTATTTCATAACAGGTTGAAATGATTTTGACTAATATGTAGTTTTGGCTACTTCTCAACTGGATTAAGAAGCCACACATTTTAGGGTATTCACACTATTAATCATCTTTTTTCTGTCAGAAATTATGACTATTTTTTTTTTGTAGTAAAAAATGGAGTCTTGGAACTGCTAGTTATTTAACTGTGAAAAATAAATGCTGTCCTCTGGGGATGATGTAGTTCTCACACTCATGAACCTATGCCAGCTGTGGTTAGCTGTACAGGATCAAGTCAGCCAAAATTCTAGCACAAATGGAGTAGATGATTTCCAGGCCCTACCTCTTTTTTTTAAATTAATTTTTATTGGATATTTTATTTACATTTCAGATGTTTATTTATGTACATTTCAGATACTATTATCTTTCCCCATTTCCCCTCCCTAGAAACCACCACCCATCCCTCCTCCTCCTTGTTGCTTTTATACCATTTTAATTACACGCAAGTATTAAGGTCAGTTTTAGGCTAAGGAACTAGCAATACAATAAATGCAAATAGTCAAGGAACAAGCAAGACAATAAGCATAAATAGGCAAAGAACAGCCAAGGCAATAAACAAATTCCATGAACACTCCCATGATCACTATTTCTAAGGGCTTATCAGGATGAACAAAATATCTTAGCCTACTTCCCTGTCCTAGCCCAAAGTCATTTTCATGTCTGAATGCCTTCCTTGCCCATCATGGAATATACATTATCCAAAGCAATGCACTTATGTCTTAGGTTGAAAAAAGCTGTATCCATCCTTGGCTTGCCAGCCTGTTAATTTAATAACTCTGTCTGGGGGTTCATTTTCAGGTTCAACTATGTACTTTGGCTGCCAATATGTTGATGTTGTTGTCTTGAAGCTTGACCAAAATAGAAATACTGAGTTTTTAGACCTTGTGGAACAGAGAATCAAAAAGAGAAGTTATAATGACTCTTTTATTTTTCTTAAATATTAGACTCAATTATTCAGACTCAATCATGTACTGGTCTAGAAATCAATCCAATACTGGAAATAATAGTCTTCATTTGGAATTTTGCTTCTGGAGATTTTCAGAGACATATTTGGTAGTTAGATGCAGTTTTCTATGATGTTATGTTAGCAAAAGATAAAGTTGGGGCAGGATCTGGATTTCAAACAAGTATCAGTACATGTGTTAAAGCTCTTTTAATTGTCAAGTTAAAATTACTTTTGTTTCTTCTACAGTATTTAATGTAAATTGCATTGATTGTATACTTTCTAATTGTGTTAGTTTGTTGAAATCTGGCATGTCAGTTATGGAAGTCTATCAACCAGCTTTTGTTTTATTGCCCTAAGTATCACAGAACCTTGGTCTTCTCAAAAAAGCTTGCAAGTACTGGAAGAAGTGAGTCAGGCTTTAAGCAGAAGCAAAAGGGTAGTGGGCTTGATTATTCCTGGTAAAACAGCTTTAATTACATCAATTGCCAGCACCACTGCTTCTGCAATTGCTTTGACACAAGAAGTTAAGACAGCTACTTAATCGTTTAGCAAAAAATGTTACTAATGTGTTGAATATACAAGAGGATTTAAATAGGCGTTTGGAACAATTGATTGATGCTCTTTAACCTATTCAAATTATTGGAAGGAGGTTCAGAGTTTAAGAGTAAAGAGCCATCTCAAGTGTCATGCCAAATACCAGTGACAGTCATTATAATTAGAAAAAAGTTTAAAGACACTTGAAGTGTATTTGGCATAATTCTAACACCTGTCTGGATGTTTTAACTTTGCATAGTGAGCTTATGAATTTAAAGAATGCTGCTCTGCTGAGTGTTGATGCAGCAGATACTGCTGATAAAATTACTTCTTATTAAAGAGCTATTGGCAGTTGATAGCTGCTGGGATCAAGGCAGAATAACTCTGTTTTGAGAGTGTGGCCACTGGCAGGCTTCCCATGCTCCGGTGGGGTGCTCCTCATCTATGCATGTGTGGGCAGCACTAACTGGATTTAGAGGGTTTAAACAAATAATAAATATATTTTTAGGAGATATTTTATTTGGGAAGGAAAAAGGGGGAAGTTGCAGGGGAAAATGGGGAGTAGATATAATTATATTTTATTTTATATCTGTATAAAATTCTCAAGAGAAAAAAATTAAAGATAGAAAATAAATGCAGATTTTCATTCTAAGTAAAAACAACCCATTAAAGGTCAGTTAAAGTTTAAGGCTAAAATAATTTCTGAAAATAAAATACCCTTCGGCATTTTGTTATTTTGTTGGCCTTTTGTTATTTCCACAAAATGGAAAAGTATCAGCAAACTGGATTTCAATGATTATAGCACTTCTGGAATTCAGTTTTTAGTTTCTAGAACACCTTTTAATTCTAACCATCTACCATTTGACAATGATTCTAAATCAGTGTCTGTAGTTTTAGAGGATACATAACCAGACACTTGGATGAAGATTGAAGGCATGCTCCTAAAATCCTTGCTGAAAAGGAAGCCATAATGTGCACATACATGGAGAAGCCATGATGCTAGCATATATAGAGAACTGTGATATGAGTATACATGGAGAAGTCATGATGTGACCACATATGGAGAAGCCATGATGTGAACATACATGGAGGATCCATGATGTGAGCATATATGATGGAGAAGTCATGATGTAAGCATATATGGAGAAGCTGGGATATGAGCATATATGGAGATGAGATTATGGGAACTCATGAACAGGATTAGTGTCTATGAAAAAGACAGTAAACAAAGCCTTTGCTATGTGATGTCAACAAAAGCAAGCTAACTGCTGATCCAGGAGTGGGCCCCAGCAGACAGGGAGTATGCTAGAAATGAATCTATGATTATAGTTATCCACATTATAGTGATTTGTTATAGTAGCCTGAATGTTTCAAAGCAGTCTTGATTTTTATATAATCTTTGAAATACACCTCTATAAATAATTAGAGTTAAATTATTCTAGTAATGATAATTCCTAACATTAAGAACATCCATGTGAACTATTCATTTCTCTCATAGACTTGGGATGGCCTTCAGTGCTGTGTAAACAAAGTGAAAATATATAAGAAATATTGATTAGACTCCAACCAAGACCATTGGGCGGGGATTAAGAAGGCTCAGAGACAACACAGTCCAGAAGTTGGGCAAGTAGCAAAAGCAGGCTTGTTTATTACAGGAACTGGGGAAACCTTTATAACCCCTTCCCAGCATTGGCTCTCAAGTAGCCAGACATGATGCTGTCTTTTTCTCAATGGCTTGTTTCATCACCTGCATCTGTGATCTCTAGCCATGGTGGCAGATTCTAGTTGACTCAGGGAAGAAGTATCAGCAGCATATATGCCAGCATTGTGGCTGGGCCTGCTTGGCTAAACTCCTCCTAAAAAGAAGAACCATAATTAAGGATTAAATGTGTCTTGGAAGCAGTAAGGAGATATAGGCACAACAGATCAATATCAGTATGATATGGTAGAATGAAAGAGAAATGGTCGTAACTGAGTTTGCTTTAGGGGAAGTAAAGGTATTTGTCACTATGCCTTGTTTATGACCAGTGAGATCAAGAAGAGTCTAGAATCACTATGGCATGTCTTGGTTTTGCTTAATCTTATATGCCTAAAGGATAATGAGAATGAACAACCTCAAGGTAACCAGATCTTGGTTTCTGATAATGAAAAGAAACAAAACTTTAACAGAATGGCTGCTTCTAGTATGGGGGTATGAGGTCTATGAGTTGAGCCTTGAGCATCCAGCTGCATCAGAGAATACAGACATATCCACATGGCTATTGTAGCTTAAATATGAAATGTCGCCATGAAAGCATCGTGTTATGGGAGTTTGATGTTGTGTTGAGCCTGCAGGCTTGCCTGACAGAGGTCTTTTGGGTTATCTCATCCTTAAGTATTTCCTTTTCACTCTGAGTCCTTTTCACCACGATGGGGCTTGCCTTGTTTCACAACACACTGCTGGTCATGACAGACTGGGCATTTTGGAATAATGAGCAACATGTATCAATATACTCACTAAGTCACTGATGGACTATGACAGAAGATGACAGCAGTCCCTGAAAGAGCTCCAATGGAATCGTTGTGACAATAAGTCAAACAACATCAACTCGTAGCCCAAAGTATAACATGTCCATAATGACATATGAGCAACCAATGAGTAGATAGGGAGAAGAAATGGATTTTTCTTGCAGAATTTTAAATGATTTATATAGACTCTCATGTTGAAGGACAGTATCCATTCCTCAGGCGTGGAGTACTAATAGCATCTTCCTTTCAGGTATGGAAAGCAGAAGGAAAAGAAAGTTATAGAAATCTGTCCTGGCAAATGTTTTATTAGACAGTCAGTTATGATTAAATTTTAACAGTTGAATACCATGTTGAAGGTATATGCTATTTGACAAAAGTGACATTTGATTGCTATAGTCTTTGTACTCTAAACCCAGGACACAAATATTTGAAAAAAAAAAAAAAAACAACCCCTCTTTTCTATCAATTTTTGAGAATTTCATACAATGTATATTGATCATATACACTTCTGCTTCTCCTAGATCCACATACCTCTTTTCCTTTGCCACTTCATGTTTTCTTTTGCTCTATAACCTTTTGACTTCAATTTGTGCTTTCTGTATACTTCTGGGTGTCAGACTACCCACTGAAGCATGGATGATCTATCTACCAGGACACACTCCTCTTAAAGAAAACTGTCTTAACTTCCTCTAGAAACCATTGACTATTCATAGCTCCACAATTAGGAGTTGAGGATCATGGACCTCTTCCCACCCAGTGATAGAATGTGTGCTGGCTTGATCTTGGACTGGTCTCGTGTAGGCACCCACAGCTGTGGTTATATTAATAAGGCAGTGTGCTCAAGTGCAGAAGACATTGTTCCCCATTCATCCTCCCTGACCTCTGGCAAGTACAATATTCCCACCCCATTTCTGAGATGCTCCCTGTACTTTGCAGTGGAGAGAACCTCAGTCTTATCAGGAAAAAAAAAATTCCTATCAGCCAAATTCAGTAGTAGAACTTGTTACAAAATGCCTGACCTCAAACTGCCAAATTCATAAACAGTAGTTCAATAATAGCCACAATCAAGGGAAATATAAGAAGGCATGATGTCTAAGTATAGGACTTGTATTGTCTCTATATTTTTATAATTGTTTTAATATGTGCATATTAATAAAATTTATACTTGCCTTACAAATTTTATCCTTTCAACATAAATTGTATCATGCTGCAAATGTTCACCCAAGGCATCATTATCTTGTTGGAATGATGACTGTTCAGAGTGATCTGTGCAGATTATATGTGGCATTGGGTACTGTGGGATTGTGTGTGTATGTGTGTGTATGAGTACACCTTTTCAACACTACAACAATACTGTACACATTGTCTTTGCATACATCTCCTTTGGTATGCAAATGTGAGTTCTTTTGTATTCGTGCCCAGGGACAGGTGTATGTAGCCTCAGCTTTCCTATAAATTGACAGATTGTTCTTCAAAGTACTAGTAACGAGCATGCTCTGTTAGAGCCTAACCTTTTCTTTGAACTTACTTTTTCACAAAAGAAAATGCTGTAACCCAAGGATATTATTCACCTGCTATTCTATTGTTCTTTCTCAGTGACTTCTGACTCTGTAAAAAGATCTTCCGTACTCACATAGTATGTCTTAATACTACGAAGTAGCTTCTAAAGAATTTAATCTGAAAAGGATTTAATGAAAGGAATTCAACAAATGAATGGTTTAAAAAACAGCACCCTCACTTGATTTAAATACATGCTTCCCAGAGCTTATAATTCTGAAGGGCTGTCCCATGATACTGTGTCAATTATTTATCTTAATGCTGTTAATTAATAGACACATTAGGAAAACAGTGAACAGAATGTGGAATAGAAAAGAATGGAAGAGATGAAGATCTTGAAGCCAATTTCATTGGATCATCTGTAGATTCCTTCTACCCCAGAGATCACTAACCTGGAAAGGGAAGGAAGCAGTCTGCTGCTCTAATTAGAGCCGGTACATTCTCGGGAGGGCTGTCATAGCAAGAAGTTCATCATTTGCCTTGGAGCCTTAACTCCACCAGCTTCCCGCATAAAACGCTCATCCCCTGCTGCCCACCCACAAATGTCCGATACAGCAAAGGACTGAAAACAAGGACTCTGTTTCTTTCTTTGGCAAATTTTAGCATTTATTTCTTCTCAAACAAAAGCACGTCCTCTTCTTCCTCTTTTGTTACCACATTACAAGGTTTTGCTTTTACTGGCCTTTCCAATTTTCCCTAATTACAGTGAAAAAAAGAAAGAAAGAAAACCAGATCATGCAGGTGGAGAATGGGGTGATAGCTTATGCTTGGATGTGTCTGGAGGTATAGTCTTTTTCTTTATTGCCTTTCTGTCCCCTGTGGAGTGTTGAAATTTTCTTTGCTCCACGCTTTTCTTTTTCTTCAATAATTAATACTTTCAATTCACTTTCCATTCCAATCACAGCCTCTCCCCAACCCCCAGTCCTGCTGTCCTTATAGTCACCAAGCCTTCCTCTACCCAAAGCCTTTTAGAGTTAACCCGTGATCAATGTTTGTCTGATCTCCATGTCTCTATCATTTTGCTTTGCTTAGCCGCCTTGGGAAAGAAACTGGTGCGTGCGTGCGTGCGTGCGTGTGTGTGTGTGTGTGTGTGTGTGTGTGTGTGTGTGTGCTTAAAGGACCTTCTAACTAATTAGCTCCCAGAATTGAAGTCCTATTAGTGAACAATGTAGTCTTAGTAGAAAGCATCCCTTTATCTCAGGAGAATCCAATGAAGCTGCCAGCACACAGCTGCCACGGTTTATCCACATGCAGAAAGCAAGATTCCGGAGGTCATTTGGGAGAGGATAGCTTTGTCAATACCCAGCTTACTAGCTCTACCATCCCTGTATCCTGTGCTTATTGTAAAGCACAAATAAACTTTGTAGAAATACTTGGGTGCATGGAGGTTAACATTTTTCAGGACCTTAATAGAATTCCTGATCTTGCTTTTCTCAAGGTAAAATAAGGGCAGCCGTCCTCAAAGGAAGAGCCATTTAGAACTCCATTTCTCGATTCTGCAAACACTAATGGGGAAAGTGGCCAATGAAGGGATTTTTCTGATTGTGTCCTGATGGCCAAAACAATGTTGGACAACCTCTGTCACTCACATCATGTGTATTTAGAGTAAGGAGAGGGTTTAAACGACCTTTTCCAAATTTCTTTATAAGGATAGTATAGTGGTTTGAGTGTGAAGTGAAATACCCCCACAGGCTCTGCATTTGAAAACTTGCAACCACCGAGTTGGTGCTGCCGCTTGGGAGCTCTGGGAGGTGCAGGCTTTCTGGAGAAAGCAGCTTGCCAGGAGCAGGTTTTGAAATCTCCATGTTTCCTGCCATCCCCAGTGCTCTTGCTCTGTGCACTGTGCTGTGCTCTCCTACAATGACTTCCACCACTGTCTTGGGGTTTCTATTCCTGCACAAAACATCATGGCCAAGAAGCAAGTTGGGGAGGAAAGGGTTTATTCAGCTTACACTTTCATATTGCTGTTCATCATCAAAGGACGTCAGGACAGGAACTCACACAGGTTAGGAACCTGGAGGCAGGAGCTGATGCAGAAGTCTTGGAGTGGTGCTGCTTACTGGATTGCTTCCCCTGGCTTGCTCAGCTTGCTTGCTTATAGAACCCAGGACTACCAGCCCAGGGATGGCACCACCCACAATGGGCCCTCCCCCCTTGATCACTAATTGAGAAAATGCCTTACAATTGGATCTCATGGAGGCATTTCCTCAAGGGAGGCTCCTTTCTCTGTGATAACTCCAGCTTGTGTCAAGTTGGCACACAAAACCAGCCAGAACCACCACCAATTTAGAACTTCTCTGGTGTGTTCATCTTGAGATCCCTTACTACGTGTATTCACCAAATGCACTATTTCTACAGAGAACCATTTTCTACATCCCAAGGATGTACACATATATGAGGACTAATCAACCTATAATGCCAAGCAATTACATAAGGAACCTCTTCAGCATATTCTAAGATTTAGTCTGGGGGCCTGTGGAAGTTTGTAAAAATTCTCGACACACTTGAGCCTTGTTGTTTTGAGCTAGCTGCTTTGTTCTTTGGTTCATTGTTATTAATTTTTATATTAATTTTATTATTATCTCTTTGAGAATTTTGTATAATATGTGTTTTTGAGATTATAATTTAACTAAATTTCTCCTTTCCATTTCCTCCCACTAAATGCTCCATATACCCTTCTCTTTCAAATTCATAACCACTTTTTTCCTTGGTTGCTGTTACATGATCTATATCTATACACACACACACACACATATATATATACACACATATATACATACATGTACGTACATATACATAAATACATACATACATGTACACACACACACATTATATATATATATATATATATATATATGCATGACTTGCCCTGTGGAGAGCTGGTGTTACAAGATGACGGTTGGCAATCTGCCAGTCCTAGCTTGGACATTGCTGTGCCATGATCAGGACACATAGATCTGGCATAACTGCGTGTGCATATTGCTTGTACATAAGATCAGGCCGTTTGACATATGGGCGGAACACCAATATGGAATGGCTTCTGATTGGAGGATGGGCGGAGCACCAATACGGAATGGCTTCTGATTGGAGGAGACAGAGATTTAAGGAACGACGGTTGGTGGGTTTTTTCGTACGTTAATGGTTCCTGAGTAAACGTGTTGAGAAGAAGTTCCTGTGTCCGTTGTCTTCTGTCTGCTGGTCGGATCGGGAGGCGACATTGCCCAGTTCCTATAATGTTACTTATATGCATGTTCTCAGGGCTATTTGACACTGGGCAACCAATTGATGTGCTTTTCTTTGAGGAAGACCTCCTGTCCTGCTTCCAGCTTTCCTCAGTTACCTGATGTTCTTTGTGTAGGGTTGAGGTCTTATGGGCTTTTTCCAGTCTGGTTTGGCATGTTTATTGCTGTCATCCTTAGTCACCTCTCATTCAGACAATCATGTTCATGTGATTTATTGTGTATAGCTTCTGATATTACTGGGAGACACAATCTCATAGCCCCTAAACTTACAATCTTTGTGTCCTCTCTTCCACAATTTTCTATAAGCCTTAGGCACATGAGTGTTTTCTAGATGTATCCATTGGGACTGTATTCCACAGCTCTGCCTTTTGATTGGTTGTAGTTTTCTATAGTGGCCTCTGACTGTTACAAAGAGAAGTTTCTTTGATGAGGAATAGAAGCTACATCTTCCAGTAGGTATAAAGACAGATGTTTATAGATTCTTGTTAGAGATTATACTGGCTTAGTAAATTTGTGAATATAGAGTATCTTCTAATTCTCCTCTAATAAACTCCCTTCTCCAACTTTTCCAAGATCTACCTCCTCTTCCTTACCCATCCTACTTTGCATTATTTTAAAAAAACAAAACAAAACAAAAAACCTTGTGTTTTATCTTTATGGGTTCTTTGTCTGAAAATGTCTGTCCTGGTGCCCGTGGAGGCCAGAAGATAGCATCTAGTCCCCTAAAACTGTAGTTACAGACCGTTGTTATGATCTTCTGTGTTTAGTGCTAGGAACCAGATCCAGTTCTTCTGCAAAAGTAGTAAGCACTCTTCAATACTGACCAATCTCTTCAGCTTCCCCCAGCTTTAAAAAAAAAAGTCTATCAAGACCGATTTGTGTGGTTCAAGTACTCCTGGATATGTGGCCTTCCACTGGAGCGTGGCTAACCTATTAGGAGCTACACTCTTAGAGGACATTGATTCTCCTTTCCCAGAAGCTAGCGATTGCCAATCATTCCTCAGCAAAGGGAGAGACTTCTTGTCCAACTCCCTTCTCCATGCTGAGATTCGGTCTGCCTTAAGCTTGCACCAGCCTTGTGCATGCTGTCCCAATCTCTCTGAGTCCAGATGTGCAGCTGTTCTGATAGTCCAAAAGACATAGCTTTGACTCCTGCCTTTATATTCTTTCTGCTCCTCTTCCACAATGGTCTCTGAATCTGGAGAGGAACATGTGTGGTCTGTATTTTCCATTTAAAGCTGAGAGTCATACAATCTCTTATTCTGTCCACTTCTGTCAGTTGTGGTTCTTTGTGTTAATCATCTAGAGCAGGAAGGTTAGAGATGATTGATCTATGGGTAGAATTACATCATCAGGAATCAGCCTACGGCTATGCCCATTTAGCCGTATAATAGTAGGTAGGAAGTTTTTTTCTAGGGCCAATGGTCTGTCTAGTCATAGGTAACTGTCCTGATAACGATGCCAAGTATGATCTTGTGGAGTGAGATTTCAATCGAATCAGAAAGTAGCTGATTATTCCCATGATGCTATGGCCACAATTGCACCTGTTGACATGCCATGCCAGGCCAGTTACTGTGGCTCACAGAGTTCACCACTAACACAACCGAGGATTACATTCATCCTCCTGTGGAGTGCATGGTGTCTGCCAGCACCAGGAAGGCTGGGCTGTTGAGATGAAGCTATTGGGTGAGTCCAGCTTGATTTCTCTAAATTGGGATGTGCTTTCTGCACGCAATAGGGTCTTACCATGAAGTTATGGAAAGTAACTCAGAGCGTTGGCAGCAGCCTGAAATTTTTATCAGGGAGGGTCTGGGGGTTCACTGGACAACAACTCCAGTAGAAGTAATTTCTTACTTCTTCTACCTGGCCTAGTTAACATGCATAACAAGAGTTCTAAATATATCATGTCACCTTTCCATACAAAGAAATGATTCTCATATATTCCCAAATCTGGCCACTCACATGGTTCTCTGAATCTGCCACTCACTGGCATTAACAGTCTGCTATCCGCAGTTCATATCTTCAGTCTCTTGGTTGTACAACCCAACTTTTCCAAAACCAACTTAAAGTCATTTTTAAAGGACCTTGATTCTTCTACACACTATTCATACGGTGCAAGCATTTTGCATGTATTCTAGAGGCAAGGCTTGTCCCTAATTAGTGCTGTGGACAGCGATTTTGTAAATCTCTAGCCCTCTGTTCAGCATCTTCTTATGATACCTTCTGAGGAGAGCCATCACTGACATCCTTGTTACACGTTCATTCACTGAAGCTTTCTTCCACAGGTTTGTGATATTTTACAAATACTTCCCAATGCTATAAATCTTCGGGTTTATGGGTATTCCCATCAGCCTCAAATCTCAGTATATCTCTATTTTCCATTGATCTCTACCTCAACTCTAGCACAGCTCCCCTACTAGAAAAATATGATACTACAAGAAATAAAGAGCAAATAGCAATAATAAGCAATTTAAATTGTTACAGAAACCACATTAAAAAGTGAAGGAATCAGTAGACAATAATTTTAGCGCTATTTAATTTGGCCTGCTTTATCTAAAATATGATCTTTCCAATATGCAACAAATATATAAGTACTAATCATGTATGTTACATCTTTTTCATACCACATCGTTGAGCTTCATTACATATGTTCAGTTTGTAGAATATTTTAATTTAAATTAATCATACTTTAGTCCTCAGTAGCTACATGAGGGTAGTGACCACAGTATTACATAGCTCAGCTCAGACAATGGTTGTACTCAAGGTCTCAAGTAATTGGTATCTAAGCACCACGACCATGTTGATTTTTGAGGATTTTATACCTTGAAACACCTCTTAAATTCTTATTTCATTGTCTTTAAGATTTCCAGTCTAAGAGTTACTATGCCTAATGCTTCTTTTATCTCTTTAACATCTATATTTTCTTTGACACGGAGCTTAGACAGCTATATCTTACCTACGTTTACCACTCCCTTGCAAATAGCCTCCGTCAGTTCATTCTGCCTCCTTGCTACTTCATCAGTGAGCCGTCGCGCTCTGTTAGAGTCAACCCTTGGTCTGTTCCATGGCTGCCCTGAATAGCTGACTGTGGATGGAGCAAAGCTGTGGCTACAAGCATCTCGCACGAAACCTCACTATCACCTTGCAATATTCACTGCATTGCATTTCTCTGCCCAAGGACTTCTCTCATTCTGTGACAGCCACTGGCATTTTTTCTCTTCTCAAATAGATTATATAATTTCTTTTCCAGTTGTAAAATATAGTAGAAACAATGGGAGGAGGATAAGCTCCCAACACTCCAGCACATCCATTAGCATAGTGGTGTTTCAATCCCATGCTTCCATCCATTCTGATGACGGGATGGACAATGTCTGCTTCTTATCTCAGGCAGCCTCTCTTCCTGGGCTTGAATCCCAGCTTACCATTATTTCAAAGATTTCTCCCTTGCATTACTGCCATTCTCCATCACGTTACCAATTATTATGCCTTCACTGGGTCTATATCATCAACATTCTGAAAGGCTATACTGTATTCATGTTAAAAGAAAAAGGAACTCTCCATTGACATTAGGCTACTCTCCAGGAACTGCTTCCCCCTTTTGCTTCCCATCTTAAGCAAAATCCCTGCAGTTCGCTGCATTGCCACCTCTTACTCTTCTAGAAATTCATTTAATATCTTTTACTTAGGTTGTCACCATAAGAACATAATAGGACATTCTCTTATTAAAGTCTCCCATGGCTTGCATTTTTCTACATCTACTATAATTTTTCTATCCTCGATTGACTTGATGCTTTAGCATATCTGACACAGACACTTCATTTCTTTCAAGTCAGAGAAGAATCTATTGGTGTGGACCACACTAGGGCACACAAGTTCCAGGAAAGAAAAAGTGGATCTGCCTTTCTACATTCCTTTGTTGGGTGTTTGACATGCCCAACTGAATGAACTCATCAGTGTGCATGCTTCTATCTGAACACACGTCTATGTTCCAGATGCTTAAACCCAGCAACTTCTCCCATCCTTTATCCTTGGAGTTTAAATAGTATCAAAAACTTAACATTTCTAACTCAAATTTAAACACAAGTTATTTAGCTAGATTTACAGTACTATGCAAGCTGGCCTTAAGTCCAATTCTACAGTTTTTTTTTTTTTTTATGCTGAAGATAAAATGCCTTTATCACACCAGTGGAGAGATCTTGTTGGGTTAGTGATGGATGTGGCTCACAGGCTTTCCAGGCAGGTAGGACTACTGAGGGCTTGCATAGCACCTGCCTCTGCTATGAGAGCTAATCCTCAGGGAAGAGGAATCCAAGTCATTTCCATCTTGATTCCTTCAAGGACAGAATTCAAATTGTGTGAGGTCTTCAGCAATAGGGTCTTACCTTCAAGTAATAAGAAACAGACAGCCAAGGGCAATGGCAATACCCTGTATGGTTTGGGGTATCTGTTGGACTTCCTTGACCAAAGACTAGAAAAGAGGTTTCTCATGCCTGAAACTGAGGTTTTGATTAGATAGTCTATAACTCTTGGAGAAAGCATTATCACCCTATGTACTATAACTCCATTTATTATATGTATGTGTATTGTATGTGCATAAGATGTATATGTATGTAGATATGCATATTTATCATCTATCATCTATCTATCTATCTATCTATCATCTATCTATCTATCTATCTATCATCTATCTATATCTATCTATCTAATGTATTTTGATAAATTCCTTTCTTGTTCTCTCCACTCCAACTCTTCCCATATGCCCCCTACCATGTTTCTTCTTAACTTCATGTAGTTCTTTAAAAATTCACTAAGTCTGCTTTGTGTTGTCAGTATGTAGGTATGTGGGTATAGAGTCCTCCACTGGAACATGGGTTTTACATCTGATTCTTGCATTTATTTATTTGTAATTTGGTTTTATTTCAACTCATGTCACTTGTTGGCACCTAAGATTACCATCTATATTTAGAATTTTGTTACGTGAATATAGAGACAGTATAGTTGTTAACAGATATATCCTTAGACCTAGAAAGAGACCTTTGTTAATATCTACTTTGTGCTCAGTATTTGCTCAACAAATGAGTAAGTGTGGAATCCATTTCCAAGAAACAATCTACTAAACTATAAATTATCACTGTGCAATTTTACATAAAATATGTATTAAACCATATTTCATAAACAACAATTTTGCTATCATGAGGACATCAAGTAAGATAGATATTACTTTTTGCTTCAGTACAATATAACATTGAACTCTTTCTATTAAAGTTATGTGACTGTCTCAGTTACAGTTACTATTCCTATGATGAAACAGCATAGCTAAAGCAACTCAATGAGGAAAGAGTTCTTTTTGCTCATAGTTTATCACAGGCAGTAAGGGCAAAAAAACCAAGCACAGCAGGAACCTGGAATCAGGAGCTGATGTAGAGATTATGGAGGCATGCTGCTTATTGGCTTGTTTAGCCTGCTTCCTTATAGAACTCGGACTCACCAGCCCTGGGATGGCACGACCACAATGGTCAGGGTCCTCTCCCATTGATTGGTAATTAAGAATATGCCCTACAGGCTTACCCACAGCCTTAGCTTATGGAGGAATTTTCTCAATTGAGTGTCTTCCTCTCAAATGATGTTAGTTTGTATCGCCCTGACATAAAACTGTGTAACAAAGTGGCAGTATTCATGTTTCATGACTGACCAGGAAAAACAATTTCTGATGTAAAAGAATAAATCAATCGAAATATTTCTTTCTTTCTTTTTAGTATTTAAAATTACCCAAAAGCTATTAATTATACAGAAGCAGGAATATTGTCACTAAGACAGAAAAAATGACATATGCAAAAGAAATTATATCCTGGAGGAAAATGCTGCTTAAAGGTGAAGAAAAGGCAGATGATGTGACCATCATGAATTTGGCAAGGCCAGAAAGAAGTAGTAACTGAATGGATAGAAATAAAAGTCACAGCTGGCAGAAATTATAAAGTGTTTAGGTGGGAGACCACTAGGTATTAGGGATTTGTATAGGTTCCTTGAAGATGTCATTTGAGACCAACAACCCTGAATGATATGAATGAGGAACTAATGGATTAAGGATTAATTTTGAGATTCATTTTAGACCTAGACATCTTGTGAGGTGACCTAAATAATGACATTGGACTTCTCTCATTCGCACCGTGTGAGAATTCACCTTCTTTAACCCACGAATGAGAAGTTGACACACTTTTGAAAGAAGTTAATGCAACCATGTTTCTTCTTGACTTCATTTGAGCAAATGCTGGAATTTCCAGGGCAGACAGGAAGAGAGCTAAGTAATCCATCGTTGCTGAATTTATTCCAGGGCAGAAAGAGTGAGCATAAGAGAGAAATACATTAATAACTTGCCTTTTGTGAAATAGCATCTTTTTTGCATAGATATGAGTAATATGCTCTTCATATTAATCTCAAACTCTCTCTTTGTATGTTAGACAAATACTCTGTAATATTTCTATGTGAATTTATGTGATAGTGTGAGATTTGTTTCAAATAGTCTAGGGGCCTAGGGTCATTGTTGTGGTTACAGATGAGAGTAACTTGTCAAAACAAGAAAAGTATAAAGCTCCTTGTCTACTCTTTTACATGTATGAAGCTTTCATACCCAATAAGCATAAGAGTGAAGATATAACAAATATCTAGGAATTAAGCTGACTTTTCATGGTGCTCTTAGTAAATAAAAAAATAAAATAAAACCTCCAAATGTCTCTCCAAAGACAAGTAGTTTATACTAATGATCTGTGATGCTAATTTCCTGTGTACTCAACCTGCAAGGGTCAGTAGTGTCTACAATCTGAGGAAAGGAAAGACCTTCAATCTTGAAGAAACAAGACAAGCATCTTGACACTGCTGAGGTCTGAGCGTCTTTCTCTTTCACACATAATAGTGAGCTTCATTATCTTGAGTTCCCTGATTGGGACCCACTGAGTCCTAAAAATCCTGGCCTAAATGTGTTTGCAGTCTACTCTCAGAGTCTATCTCTGTATCTGACTTCGAGTTGTTATTTTTCCAGCCCCATCCCTGAATTTTTTCTTCAGTGTGAACTTGTATGTATTTGTCTTTGAGATTATTTCCAGTCTACAAAGCTATTCCTTTTCAATTACAACTTTGATACATCCCTGGCTTGACAGACTGCTTCTCTGCAAGACACTGCTTGATAGCACCAGAACTTCTCTCTGCTACATTTATTGTCTATGTGAGAGTGGCAATACCCATCGGTAAGGTTGGTATCATTTTCTCTGTCAAAGTGCTGTGGGCCTCCATAGATATGAAAAAACCCTCATATTCCTAACATCAAGTATAAAAGGGCATGACATTGCCTAGTCATGGAGCAGACAATCATGTGACTGCCTGACCAAGCTGACAACACTTACACCAATATATCAGCCTGACAACTGAGAGTCCTCGGATTTACACAGTAAACCCTACTGGAATTCCATTTTAATGGGCTAAATAAAAAATTTTGAAGAAGATATAAATATGAATCATTTATGAGAAAGTAGTGATTTCTTACTTTTTGTAAGTTTTATAAAAGTATTCAGGGACTTGGAATATACATTGTATGGGCTTTAAAAATTATTTTATTTATTTATTTATTTGGATATTTTCTTTCTTTACATTTCAAATGTTATCCCCTTTCCAGGTTTCCCTCCTAAAAATCCCTATCCCATCCCCTTCCCCTTGCCTCTATGAGCGTGCTCCCTCACTCATCCACCCACTCCCACCTTCCTGCCCTGGCATTCCCCTACACTGGGGAATAGAACCCCTCAGGTTCAAGAGCCGCTCCTCCTACTGATGTCCAACAAGGCCATCCTCTGCCACATATGTGACCGGAGCATGGGTCCCTCCATGTGTACTCTTTGGTTGGTGGTCCACCATTCTTTGAAAATTAACGTGTACAGTGTACTTTGGTGATATCACTTCATTCCCTCCAACATTTCCAGTTCTCCCTTCTCCATTTTTCTGTACGGGTTTTTAAAGAGATTTTATGTGAGGGGTCATGAGACTTCAACTATAAATAAAGAACTATGGGCAACTAAGGATAAAGGGAGTCAGCGAAACAGTCTTTCCCAGGAAAAAGCACAGCAATTGGTTACCTGATGCCAAATGGTCTGTGGTCATTTGTAAAGAGTATTATAACTTATTCAAGTTGGACATTTTGATCATCAAGTCTAACTGCTTTACTATGATAATCAATAGATTTATTTGATTTTCCAAACAATTCTGTCAGGATTTTGATTTGTCCTTGTTTAAATGTGGACATATGATCATGTTAACTAGTTTGAAGAATTTTTTTCTCTTGGGTATGTACTATATAACAGCTAAATATGGGGATGCTCTTATTACAGAAAAGGGGTTGAATTAGTATTTATTAATGAAGGGCAATATTATGCAGTTCATATTGGTAAAAAGTTACAAACATTCTAGAATATAATGTAATCTGCTTGCTCTCACATGTGTGTACGTATACACATTGATTCACTTGTAATGATAAAATAATGTAAATTAATTTTCCCTCAGATTGCAAAAAAAGATATAATATTTTCAACAAGTTTATCTTTACATTAAAATGAAGAACAATATTTCTAATACTGTAAGTAACTATTTATTGGTTAGTTGGAAAGCTAAAGTAAGTGACTTTAGAATCTGAACTATTTCCAATGTATGTTAGCATTTAGTCTGTAACAAATATAAAATTTAATAATGTCCATGAAAAGACAAGGTCAAATGCTTATTTAAAGTATAAATATTTATGAAGCATGTGTGTGGAAGAGAGGAAGGAGGGAGGGACAGGAGGAGGAGAGGGAGGAGAGGAGAGAGAGAGAGAGAGAGAAGAGAGACAGAGGAGACACATGAATGACTAATAAACTACCCTAAGGAAAGAGGAAATAGCTCTACATAAACTTCCAGGTAGATGACTCTAAAGATGTCAGCAATTTGAGTTCTTGATGCCTAGCACAGTTGTGCTCTATACGAATGCATGATAATGAATATCACACATCACATGCTAGGATGTTCTGCCCACACAACCAGGTATGTGTGATCAGAAAGAACCTTTTAGTTCGCTCATTGGAACAGGGACTGTGACTATAAACAGACATCAGCATAATTATAGATTCATTAATACCCGTGGATGATGCAAGTGTGATTGTTAAGTGTTTAGGATTTCTTCTTCCTTCTTCCTTATTGGCGTTGCCTCTCTCCCTTGGTTAAATGCTATCCTTTTAATCAGTCTTGATTGCTTTGCTTTGAGCTGAGACTTCCTTAGGAACTCCTTAGAGGCATGCTGTTTTGCGGGAGACAGCTGTTCTTTACTAGTGCAGACTGACAAGAGTTATATATAGTGATGATAATAATAAATTGTGTACGCAAACACATAGACCACATGGGGTACACCGCCGAGCCTTAGGGTTTTATGTGATGCTTTCCTCTGAATTTACAACCTTCCCACCCCATCTGCTGCAATGAACCCTGGTAGCTGACAGAAAGGTCAAAGGTTCCTCCTCAACTTCCTTCACCACTTTGTAATTTCCCAATTAGTTCATCCACGATTTAAGTTCTCCTTTCTAGCCTCATTTAACATAAAATTATTTGACTCTCTAGGATGTTATTTTGTTCTGTGAATAGGAAGCAATTTCTAAATAAATTCCATTTCTAAAAATACAGTATAAGTGAAACTGATGTGTGTCAAGTTTAACTGTATAAAGCACTGGTGATTGGAAAAATGCTTTGGTTTAAGCATGTTGGTCAGCATTTCCTGTCTTTTTAAAGTATTGTGTGATAATATCTTATTGTGGTTTTGATTTATTTTCCCAAGGATAAGTGAGGTCAAATATTTTTCATATTGACTGGCCATGTCTTCTTTTGGGATATGGCTGCTCAAATCATTTTTCCTGTTATCAGATCAGATTATTTATGTTGAGCCTTTTGCTTTTGCTTTGGTTTGGGTAAATGTATATATTAGTACAGCCCCTTTGACAAAGAAATGGAGGCTGCAAACAAAACAAACCATCTAAAAAGAATGAACTACCTTATAATCCACCAATTTGATCACAGAGTATTTACCCAAAGGACTTGAAATGAGATGTAGTCTCATTTTTATTAAAGTGCTAGTCACCAAGATATGGTCTCAACCCAGGCGTTCATCACTAAATGAATGTATAAAACAAAAAACAAAATTAAAATTTATCACCAAAACATGGAAGGAACAAGAAACCATACAGTTGTATGAAATATGGCACAAATAAATAATCAAGTACTGTATGGTTTCACTCACACATGAAACACATGCATGCTTTGAAATATATGATGATATATTTCAATACATATTCAAATGTATGCAATATGACATATATGAGAGCAATTCAGAAGCTAAGGGAGGGAGAGAAAAGAAAAATATGGGGTAGAAACTGGATAATGGATCCAAAGTTATAGTCAGTTACCGCAGTGGTAAACGCTTAAGGTGAGATGTAACCTAGTTATCTTGTGTTGGTACATATAAAGTGTAGAAATTCCAAAAGATCACACTGTTATCCAGAAAGATGTATTATTTATTATATCAATAAAATTGGGAAGCACATTTAGGAAGAAAAAGGAATTGGATCCTCACTACTATGTTTGACAATACTTCTTCCATGTTGAAAAACAGCAATTCAAGTTTCTTGACTGGTGTCATAGCACCTGAAATAAAGATACACAAGAATCACAGATCATCTATTTGAAATGATACACGATTCGTCTCATTTTAGGCCCTTTCTCATGTGCCACGCACTTACCCATGTCACTACCAATTTTTTTGATCTTTTAGACACAATGATAAATGTCTGCTCGTGCACTGTATGGAACATCTCTAAAGCAGAAAACAATTGCTCACCACACTGGCATTTCAATAGCAATCTATTTTGAAGCTGACAGTGGCAATAAAGGGCATGGTATTTACACCATGGCCAGAGATCACCAGGGTCTCTGGATTTTATCCATTTTCAGGTCTTTATGTCAATATTACTGTTTGTTATCTTTATATCCATTTTCCATCACCATGGAGAATTCTGCTATTTTTTTTTATTATTTTATTGTTTGTATCAGTATTTACTTTCCAGTCATCTTTTCTAAATTATGATTTGGGCGACAGCACCTTCATTGGATCTATTTGGGCAGGGCGAACTTAGAAGGTCTTTCTTCAAAGTCAGAACACCTGTGTCTGCCTGTGTCTTTGAGCAGTATGGTCTCCAGTTCCTTCCATGTTTCAGTAAGTGACAAGTATTTGATTTTGTCTTTCAAGTGGATGATATTCCAGTGTGTGAGTGAATTTATGGAGGGGGCTGTCGTGCGACATTTGATCTTCCCTTGCATTTAGTAATGGGCATCTTGGGTGAAGCTATGTCTTAGTGAATATGCTTTAACAAATATGAGATTTTATATCTTGGTACACTGATTTTACTTCCTTTGGGTAAATATCCAGTAACAACTTCTGGTTCTTGAGGTTTTGCGTTCTATTTTTTATGTGTATTTTTAGGATTTCTTTCTCATAATGTCCCCACTGGTTACATTGCATATGATATACAAGGATGATGTGATCTGTAACTGTAAGGAAATGACTGCTCCCATTTGGAGTGTTCTCAATGTTCTATCCTGCCTGCCTTTTCCTGATAACCATCACACATCTCTACCAGCATCTCTGACAGCCCTCCAAGGATTCAGCTTAGTAGCAACTATACTAGTTAATTTCGATATGACATTTAGCATCTCTAGCTTCAGGATAACAAGAAGACTTTGGGATTAGATGGAGTTGTGTTCTGTTTGTTCTCCCCTATATATCCAATATGACCTAGATCACTCTCCCTCCTCTAGAATGTATGAGGCCCTTTGGAGGGCCTGCGACAGTCTGTGTCAGCTTTTGCTTTCTTATACAGCTTAACCTCCAGCTGGTTTTGTGTGAGTTTGGTCAGATGGTACAAAAAAGAGCACTCTGACTACTGCCTGACAGAGCTCCGTGGGTTTCATTGATTGCACAATCAGAAGTGTATTTTGATCAGACAACTGTGACTAATGGAAGATGAGGTGCACTCCTGGTTGGTTACAATGGCTTTTCCAAGTGATTTAAATATTTGTTAAGTTCTTGTGTATATTTCATTCACTTCTATTTTGTTTGGTAATAGTCATGAATAATGCATGAATTTCATAATGTGAAATTAAACTGAAATGACTAAAAATCAGACGTTTATAAAGCTTCAAAACCCAACTGTTGAGAGACCCAGTACCCATACATCATTGAAGAAGTAGGAGTCCATTAGGATTTATTAATTCCACTATCCAGCTATTTCAATATGGCATGCTAGCTTGGCTCCATCTCTCTCCCCTCCCACCCACTCAAATTATTCTTTAACATTTCCTGTCTTGTTCATTGCCTTGAGTGGAAAGCATATGTGGACTTTACTCCCCTGTGCCTCCTTTCCCAGTCCAGATGGGTATGGGCAAGGAGAAACATGGATGAGACATGTAGGTAGAAAGAGAGAGAGGACAGGATGTTTGTCTCTCCCTGAAAAACTTACATTGATGGCAGCAGCCAGGGTTCCTCTTCCAAGTTCTCAAGGAATTATCTCAGTACCAACTGCTATACTGCCCCAGGACTCATAAAGAAAGTGTGTGGCTGCTGTCTTGATAAAATGCCATTGGCAAATATGTAATTTCTACACAAACTAGCAATGCATTCTAGGTAGTAACTAGGGCATGTGTTATATATACATAGAGAAGATTGTTGTCCGTGGTCATGAGCTTGGTCAAATATTTCTAGAGTTTTGACTTCTCGTTCAAAATATTGAAATAAAGTCTCACACACATTTGCAAAAGTAGCAAGGGAACTATATACATAAAATAGTATCAAGACATAAAATATGACATAAAAGGTCAGCATATAGTGCAAGGGTGCAGTGGACTTGTGGGTCTCAGTTAGGATGTTAGACTCAGTTAGACAGTTCAAGAGAATGAGTTCATTTTACTGAGGGGCAGAGTAAAGGTGTTGTCTTTGATTGGTGGATCATGCCATACAATTTTTTCTACGGTGCATGTCCTTTTTCATAATGTATCTGATTTAATAATATGCATACCCAATATGTATGTGCATAAGATGGCAAATAGAGGATTTTCCCTGCAAGTTCATTTGAGGACATAATTTTACCTTATGCACTCAAAACTGGTTCAGGGCAGATTGGTCTTTCCATTTCTCTACCTGGATATAACAAGAGTATGGTCAAATAGAATCTTAAGTTTGATGTTGTCAAAGGGAGGAAAACTTATCCTAGTGTTTGAAGGGGAGACCCCTGGAGCCACATGCAGCCTGAGTTTCAGGATTGCTATATGCCTTGTTTGGAGAGGTGTATGTGCCTAGTACATGCAGATAAGGAGGCGGAGCTGTGAGGTGCACTATTACAACAGGAGGGGTGTGCTTAACCCAAATCAAGCAGAATCCCGGAATACTAAATCCAGGTGTCTTCCAGCAAAAGTAAAATGAAGAAAATTGAGAAAAGTGCCTATGTATACCATACTGAAATCACCACACTATGGAGAAAGTTTCTGTTAAATACACAGATGCAAAAGGAGACACGGTTGTTCAAAGAATTTAAGAAAATTGAGAAGCAGAGCATGAAAGGACAAAGCATTTTATATAAGGATGACAGGCAGAGTTTTACAAGGTCTCATCACTTGAACTAAATGTCCTCTCAATATTTTCAAAAGTTGGGTGAGGAAGAAAGTCACTTTTAAAATTATCTAAGATTTTATGGAGGAAGTTAATGATATTTAAGGAGGCTTCATTCACTCCAAACTGATGATTTGTTGAGAAATTTAAAAGAATACAATTCAGAGAAAAGGTTAAAGTTAAAAGGGAAGTGTGAACACATAATTTTGAAGAAATCAGAGCACTGCTATACAGCAGAGTGGTCGGCCCCCTGAGAAGCAGTTTCAATAATGCAAGAATCAAATGAAGAGGCTTCGGGAAAAACAGCAAATGTGTTTTAACCTGCAAAGATGTTTATGACTCTCAAACCAATAGTCAGAAATTCTGTTAAAATTTCTTATAGAAAATGACAAAGGATGTACACTATTCAGTATGTTGTGTCTTAAAAGGATCCACAACCATTTCAAATGAGCCACCAGAATCCCTAAGAAGTCACCCTGGGTGACAGACACTTATATGGTGCAAAATATTTTGTGGTTAACAAGAGCTGAAAAATTCAGTTTCTATTGTGAATTAAATCATGGCATCTTAGAATAAGGATTGAAGACCTTAACTCTTATAACTAAAGATACCACTTTGTTCATAGGTAGGTTGTAAATTATGATCAGGTCATATGTGTGGACCCTAAAGCAATGTGACTGATGTGCTTAAAGGAAGGTAATAGAATCACAGACAGAGACACACAATGTGAAGGCCACATGATAGTGGGGGCCGAAATTGGAAGGATATGGGGCAAGAAATGGATACTATTGATTTCCAGCCACAAATGAGGAAGCTAGAAGTAGGAAACACAGGACTCCACCTAAAGGCACATGTGGGGGAAAAACTGCTACCCAGTGGGTCGTATTTTGTATGGCATCCCTAAAATTTAGCAAAGCTTTTGCCTCCTTCTTCTTAACATTCAGAGTAGTGAAGTACTGGAAGAAGAGACCTAGGGATGGTCTATGTGGATATAGGCAATATAATAATAATTTACAGAGAACTTTTAAGTGATAATGATGTTGGGCTAAAGGGTGTTCAGCACCTATAATTATATGCAGCAGCAATTCCAAGCAAAGCCAGCAACCAATGATGCCTTCTCTCTCCAAAAGTGTTGTTGGTATAAGATCCACAATTACCTGTGAATTAAAAATAAAAACTGTGCACGTGTAAACTTCAGGATAGCATGTTAAAATTCTCTGTCTTTTAATGAAAAAGGGAAAATTGCAGTACTCTCAGCTACACAGACATGAAACTGGTGCACACTCAGATGTTCTCATTCCTTGAGCTTCAGACGTGTTCAGAAGTGGTTTGCCTTCTATTCCTTAGATAGTGTGCATTCCTAGATTTATGCAACAGATTAAAAAGAACACTGATCAAAATGGACAGCGTGATGCTTGAATAGTAACTCTCTTCATGACCACCTTGATTTGCTCTTTGTACTTACAAGTTTCCAGTGGGAAGGAAAATTCTAAAGTCCTTTAGTGTGGATCTTAGCAAAGATCTGTATGTGCTTGTGATTTCTGAATTTAATTTGCAAAAAGATACCTACCAAACTTATTCTGGCATTTAAGACTTTTCGTGACTATTTGTAGATCTGTGGCTTAATGTGAAAGAAATGTTTCTAAAAGAAGATGAATGATAAGATGACTCAATCAGCAAAGTTTGGGAAGAGATGGCCAAACCCAATTTTATCAACCACTGTGCTCACATGTTTACGTATCAAGGTTGATGAGGTCATGGAAAAGATTTATAAAGATAATGCTTAAAAATAGATCCTGCAACCATCATTCTTTACAAAGATAGAGTATGAAAATGTAGGTGTCCTTTTTAAAATATATTTTGGGAGTTTTAAAAATACCAACCTATATTAGTTTCTGAGAAATGTTATAATAAAGTATAATAAGTTGGGTGACAGGGTCTTTTTCTTTTCAATTACTATTATGGCAATAAGAAGTAAAACATGAAAGTGTTGGGCATGGTGGTCCTTTTGAGAGGGTCTGGGAGGGGCAATGTCCAAGGATTTGCTCCTGGAATCTGATGACTGATTATATCTTTTGCATTCTAAGGCTTGTAGACAAGTCTTTGCAATCTTGACTTCATGGTTTTATGTCTTCTCCCTGTATGTCTTTCTCCATTTACAAAAAAAAAAAAAAAAAAAAAAAAAAAAAATTCTGTATCTCAGCCTCACTTGGCCAGTTCAGGATGTACTTATATCAAGAACTTTCACTTGACTATACCTGCAGGGATCCCAGTATTACAGATTAGTTCTTATATTTTGGGAAGCCAAAATTGTTTTCTATTATATTTTGGACTACACCGATTTTATTTTCATTTTTAAATCTAGATTAGCAGTATTTACAAGGCTTCCAAAGTTAGAATCATTGTCAGAAGCCATAAAGGAAAGGCTAACGGCATGCAAGTTACTTTTCTGGAGATGACCAACCATTTTGCATGGCCCGTGATGGGTGGACTCTGAGGCAAGGTCCCAAGAAACCTCATCTCAGCATTGATTCTTGCTACTGCTCTGCCTTTCCTGTCACTATTCATAATCTAATTATTCCTGTGCATTAGCCCACCTTATTGGGCAGATTTTTTTGTAGATTAACATCTAAGATGTACTCTTATGTAGTAATACTCTGTAACAAATTGATGATTTCATAATTCTTAATAATGAACTTTAATTCCTAAATTTATACAAGTAATTTTGAGCCCTCTAAAAGCTGCAAACAGGGCTCTGTAAACCTTCATGTGTCATGGGCTAATTGCACCAGGATAAGAAAACATGCTTGGAACATATTTATGATAAGGGCAAACATTTTTTTCTAGGTTAGCTCTGAGACTATTACTGGGTAACTAAAGGTCATAAACTGGGAACAGATGATTTATTGTAGGTGCAATGATGAAAAATAAAATATTGACTGGCTTACCTACACAAAAGTTCAAAACTAATGAGGTAGAAGACAGATGTTGTTTTAAACTTATAATGAACTTATAGAGCTAGTAACAGATAATGAATGTTTAGTCAGGTACTAGTGTTAAGGAAAGACAGGCAAACACTTCTGCTGTAACTCTTGGTCAAGTTAAACATGGACTATTGTCTTAAACGTGCTATGAACTTATGGAATGTAAAGATACCTGGAAGGCCATGTAGTCATTTATCCTGAGAATCTATAAGCCTTAAGAATGACAGTAAATGGTGGTGCAACTTCTTTTCTGCTTCATCCAGAATCAGTGACTGTTTTCTGTATGCGTGAATTTTCTCTTTTACTTCTTTCATTCTTTCTTTCTCTTCTTTTCCTTGCCCTCTGGTTCATGAAGAGTTAATGAGTACCAAGCTTCTAGTGAGGAGTTCTCTGAGCCAAAGAGAAAATAGCCCTAGCAATTAAGCCTTTTTTTTTCTTTAGCCTCTGGTGCTACCAGCAGGAGTTTATTTCCAGAAACCAGTAGCCATTTAGCCACATAATAGTAAGAAACCAGTGCTTATTAGCACAAAGTAACATAGAGAGTTACAAGGCCAGAAAGAATCAGTTTTTGACCTTTATCTGATGCTGTGTTCTGCTGAAGTACCTGAGATGGCCAGGGCATGGCCACAGCAAATCATACTTTTTGAGCCATGTACATGAGCAATTTCATTTTATGATATCTCCTAAAAGTACTAAATGTAATTATTGTGGATAGAGGAAAGAGTTTTTAATAACATTGACTCTGCTTGCAAACAGTTGGTTATGATTTTATCATAGTCTGAAATCAAACTAGAAAGGGAAAGTGCACATGGGAAAAGGGAAATTGGGAGACATCAAAGAATTCAAAGCAAGGTGGCCTTGACAAGTATCTAAGCATGATCTTAGACACTTAACTCATAAGGAGATTCTGCACTCAAATCACCAGCATGTTTCCCTTAAACAATGTCTTAACCTATCACCTTATAGCTCTTTGAATGAGAACGAACCCCATAGGCTCACATGTTTAAATATGTCGTCCTCTGTCAGTGGAACTATTTAGGAAGGATTAGGAGGTATGGGTTTGTTGTAGGAGGTATGCCACTGGGAGTTTGTTTTGAGGTTTCAAAGGTATACACCATTCCTAGCTAGCTCTCTCTGTCTATCTATCTATCTATCTATCTATCTATCTATCTATCTATCTATCTATCTGTCTGTCTGTCTGTCTGTCTGTCTGTCTGTCTGTCTGTGTCTGTTTTTGTATCTGCTTTTCTATCTCTGTATCTTTGTCTGTTTCTTTCTGTCTCTCTGCCTCTCCCTCTCTCTCTCTCTCTCTCTCTCTCTCTCTCTCTCTCTCTCTCTCTCTCTGTGTGTGTGTGTGTGTGTGTGTGTGTGTGTATCTCATGCTTATAGATAAGATACAAGTTCTCAGCTACTGCTCCAGTATCATACTTACCTGTCTGCTGCCATGCTGCCTGCCTGGATGGTCATGGACTCACCCTCTGAACTGTGAGTCCAATTAAATGTTTTCTTCTATAAATTGTGTTGGACATGATGCTTTGCCACAGTAGCAGAACAATAACCAAGACACACCTGTAAGATAAATTTGAAGGCACTTGCATACAATCAAGTGTAGAGGATTTTCAAAAGAAGGCACTAGTAGGAAAATTACAACCACCTCTCGATTGTTTGTAGGAATATAAGTCAGGTTTCTCCAGAGAGGCTGAATCAACATAATATACTACATATAAAAATGTATCTATATATCAATACAGTATATTTATGTATGATATATGCATATGTGTATATACACACTTGTGGTAATTATGTATATGTGCATATGTAGGTTCCAGATTCATGCATTGAACTGAGCACAGGTCAAAATTAGTTTAAAAAATTTGCACCCATGCTGAGAATGGATAGACACTTATCTATTAAAAATACATTACTATTACTATTTGTTTGGCATCTAAGTTGTATCGAGTAATCATAAGTAATCTAGAGATGACTTAAAGTACACAGGAAGATATTCAAAGGTTATATGCAAACACCATGCCATTTTATACAAAGTACTTAAGCATACATAGATGACATATCAGCAGGGAGTCAACTTCATGAACATACCATGGAATAATTGTTTGTAAATACATATGAGAGTTTTTTTTTTTTTTTTATATAAAGGATTGGCTCATGTGTTTATGGAGGCTGAGAAGTCTCTGTGTGTTTCCTTTGATCTGGAGAACATGGAAAGTTGAGTGGCACAAACGATATTAGTTCTGCTCTAAGTTTGAAGTCCTGAGGACAAGACAGTCAGTGTCTGTAGCAGAAGAATGTGGATGTTCAATTCAAGTGGAGAGAGATGACAAATTCCTTCATTCACATTTTAAATCAAACCGAGTCCTCAATGGTTTGACTGGGTGGTGCCTATCTACACTGATAACAACGTTCTTTTATAAGTCTATTGGTTCACATTTTAAGCTCTTACCTAAAACACCCTTGGAGATTCTCCCAGAAGTAATTAGCCATCTGAGACTCCTTTATTTGAGTCAGGTGTACACATAAAATCACCTATAGGTGACAAGTGTAGGGATAAGCTGTAGATACAGTGTTGGAAAGCTGGTGGGAACAAAACTGATTCTTGTTCTGAAAGCAGAGACAATGCAGTTATCAGGTAGTCTTGGACAAATATATGAGATACAGGAGGATGCTGGTATGGAGAAGGGGAGTTAGTGTTTGTTGTAGCTCCTTTTTTTTTTTTTTCTGTGATAAATAAAATAAAAGAAGAAAGTGTAAAGTGAGACACACAGTGAACCATGTCAAATTGGTATTTAGTTGGCCATTGGGGAAGAAGCTATTCCAAACCTTTCATTTTCAGAGAGAAGGTGGGACGGACGTCTATAGAGGCCTAAAACAAAGTATAGCGGCATGCCACTGAACTGGAATGGTACTTTTAACGCACTTACAATAAATTGTTATCACTTAATTGCAGACTTCTTTCTATAAATCTTGCTTTACAAAAATCACCCATACAAGGAGTCATATGTATGAGCACCTGGTGAGAGTATGTAGTATATATAAATGTGTGTGTGTGTGCGTGTTTGTGTATGTGTATGTAAGTGTGTATGTGTGTATATGTGTATATGCATGTGTATATGTATTTATATATGTGTGGATATGTATATTTGTGTATATGTGTATATGTTTGTGTATGTGTGCATGTGTTTGTGTGCATGTATATGTGTGAATATGTGTATGTGTGTCTGTATATGTGTATATGCATGTATATGCATGTATGTATGTATATGTGTATTTATGTACCTGTGCATATGTATATTTGTATATGTGTGTATATGTTTGTGTGTGTGTGTGTGTGGTGTGCATGCATGCAGACGGCAGAGGATGATATCAGGCCTGACTTCTTCTATTTAGGCAGGGTCTTTCACTGAACCTGCAGCTAGACCAGAAGGCAGAAGGCTCCAGTGGCCATCCTGTCTCTGCTCCTTGCAGTGTTGCAGTTATGTACACATGCATGACTCGACCGGCTTCACAGGAGTGCCTGGGTTTGATCTCAGGTCCTTGTGTTTTCACAGCAAGGGCTGTATCTCTATCACCTATAGAAGGATTTAAGCTCTTACATTTAATTACACAAAGACAATCACGATAAAGTGAAAAATATTAAAAGCTAACTGAGTCAAAACACATTATACAGGAGAAATAGTTTGTATAAATTTAGTCTCAGTTACGTAAAATGACAGCCTCTTAGAAATGCATCGCAGAATTCTTTTAATAAAATGTGAAATCCATGGTTAATAACTATATATATTTAAATGACACACATTTATTACCTCACATAATTTATTGCATACATTAAGCATAAAATTTCCTGTGGGCAATAATAAATGTGATTTATAAGTCACAATTTGTGGGAAGTCTGTTTCTTATTCTCCTGAGGACAGTTCCAAAAACCATTAGAATACTAGAAAAAATTGGGAATTTATTCATTCAAGCAATAATATTTGTTTTAGCTTACTTTATGATATGTTTTAAATGAATTTTATATTTACCTTACTAAAATTATAAAAATTTTCAAAAATGATGACGATTTGAGGCTTTGGCATCTTATTCATCTTAGGTATATAATAATTTTTAAATTTCTCATGTGTTTCCAAATGAGTACATAAACTTTTCTGTCAAAAGTCAATGGAGATATGTTGTATTAAAAACTTAAAATTTAAAAATAAGAAAGTAAAAATTTAGGTAATTCTTGTTGGAAAATTAAATGGGATCTTATTTAATATTATTTTAAATTTTACTCAGAAGCATTTTGAATGACTGAAATGTTATAGTATTATATAAAGTATAGTAATGTGCATTGTAGTTAGTGTTTTTAAATTTTTCATGCTAATGTTGTAAGCCATTAGGTGCAGAAGCTCCTTGACAGAGGACATATTTACATCCTGAAAAATTCATCATTAGTCAAAAATGTGTTCCATTTCCACAATGTTCTGAACATCATGGCTCAGATGTACCGCAGTGGGCTGACTAGAGGTGTGGCTTGCTGTGCCACACAGGGTCCTGACAGAAAATTGTGTACTGTACTACTATTCCAGTGACAGACTGAAATTCAAAAACCCATATGAGGTTTCTACTGAATGAAAAGTGCCTCCACACCATGAGGTAGACAAGTCAGACGTTCAACCACAGCAAGTCAGTCATGGTTAAATGAATCATATTATAACTGCACCAATCATTCCCAAGCACTTTGACAGGTCGTTTGTCCCAAGATTAATTAACACCAAGACTGTGCATCACATCTTGTTAAGTCGGTGAAGCCTGCATTCTAAACAAGAGGACAGGCCAACTCTACCAGGCCACCTGCAGTCAGAAACAACACTTTATATAAGAAAACAAGAAACCCTCCTTTGCATACTGCCGATGCTTGCCTTCTCTTCAGAGAGGTTCATTTGAATGGTCATAATAGGGACAATATGGGCTTCAAAGTCCCAAAATGTGCCACCTGCCCTGGTCTTTCATTGAGAACACTCTTCTTATCCGCAGCATCTGGGCCAGCTGTTCGTCAGAATGCCATGCTTCCTGGATCTGTCTGTGATCCGTTGGCAGCATTTTGCTCTTTTCATTGATTGTTTTTGCTTATTCTACTGCAGACATTAGCATTTCTTTTATTTATTTATTTATTTATTTATTTATTTATTTATTTATTTATTTTTGGGTTTTTCGAGACAGGGTTTCTCTGTGTAGCCAGGGCTGACCTGGAACTCACTCTGTAGACCAGGCTGGCCTTGAACTCAGAAATCTGCCTGCCTCTGCCTCCCAAGTGCTGGGATTAAAGATGTGCACCACCACTGCCCGGCTCATTTCTTTTTTATTTATTTTATTTATTTTTTAATTAATCATTCCATTAGTTTACATCTCAAATGATATCCCTGGTTACCCCTCCACAACCCACACCCCCCTTTCCACATGCCCTCCTCCTCTCCTCTTTACTTCTATGAGGGTGCTCTCCACCCTATACACCCACGTCCGCCCCACCTACGCTGGGTATCAAACTTCCACAGGACCAAGGGCCTCTCCTCTCACCGATGTTAGGCAAGGCTATCCTCTGCTACATATGTATCTGCAGCCATGGATCCCTCCCTCCTTGTTTAGTAGTCTAGTCCCTGGGAGCACTGCGTAGTCTGGTTAGCCAACATTGTTCTTTCTATGGGATTGCAATCCCCCTCCACCCCTCCAGTCCTTCTGCCAGCTCCCCCAATGGGGTCCTCGAGCTCAGTCTGATGAATGGCTGCGAGCATCCACATCTGCATTGGTCAGGTGCTGGCAGAACCTGCCAGGGAACAGCCACACCAGGTTCCTGTCAGCAAGGGCCTCTTAGCAATGGCAACAGTGTCTGGTTTGCTGTCTGCAGGAAAGATGGATTCCCAGTTGGGGCAGTCCTTGGATGGCCTTTCCTTCAGTCTGCTCCATTTTTTTTTGTCCCCGTCTTTCCTTTGGACAGGAACATTTCTGGGTTAAAAACTTTGAGATGGATGGGTGGCCTCATCCCTTGATAGTGTCATTATGACAGGCCAATCTTATAGATTAATAGGTACACTAATTGAAATGAGTACAGGGGAGACCTTGGTCTTTCTGAAACTGTCCCTATCATATTTTCTGGAAATAGATTTAAAATAAAAAACAAGCCCTTTCATTTCTTTCAATAGAATAAGAGGTTTAGAGTGAAAATACTATAATGTTATTATGAAGCATTATGGACAAGCTAAAGTGGGGATGAGGGCGGAGGAGATTTTGCATTGGTGAAAACCCAGTCATGGCAAGGTGCAATGACTGATCAAGTGAAGGCCAAGAGGAGCAGAGAATGAAGCTCACACTGAAGAGAGGAAAACAGCAAGGAAGAGAACAGGCAAAGTTCATAGACAAAACTCTTCATTTCAGAATTTTCCTCAAAAGCCAATCCTAAGCCACTCCTCTTAACTGGATAAGATGGATTGTCTATACATGTCTCAATTAATTCATGTTTCAATGTTTTCTATGACATTGAATAATCATATAAGGAAACAAGGAAGAAAATCATTCACCTTGTGTAATTCTGATTAGCTTTGCATACAGTGTTATCCACAAACCCCAATAGCCCTCCACCGGCATAGCTATCTTTCAATGTGCCTACGTGCGTGTGTCTGTGTGTAGGTATGTACATAGCAATGCCTGAGGTCAGAAGTGTCTGACTTCCTGAAGCTGGAGTTACCAATAGTTATGAGTCTCCCAATATGTGTGCCTAACTGTTTTATTCAGGAGACTCAAGTTCTGTCTGTGCTGTTATAACAAAATATTAGGGCTGATTCAGTGGTAACTTTGTGAACTCAATACAATGTATACTGTCAGTGATGCATTGTATATATGGGTTAGCCTGTGGGGTTGTCTTAATTAACGGATACAGGAAGACCTAGCCCAGGGTGGTGGCATCGTTATCTGGTCATGGAGTCCTGAATTGTTATAGAAGTAGAGAAATCACACTGGGCACAAGCAAGCAGGTGAGCCAGCACACATACGTTCATTTTTCTCTCCTTTTGACCGTGTATGTGATGTGACCAGCTCCTCTACAAAGATGAACATCATTTTAAAATTACAAGCTGCAAACCCCTTTCTCCCTCTGTGTTTTATACCTTTTGGAAATATATTTAATTACAGCACTAGTACAATTGCATACTTTATAAAAAAAAAAAGGAAGATTATTTTGTTTCATAGTTCTAGTCCAAGTATATAATGACACCATCTACTTATTCAGAGCCTCTCGTAGATGACGACATCATATATAATGACACAATCTGTCTAATCATAGCCTCTCATAGTGATGACATCATAGGATAGAAACTTCTGGGAGTGTGAAGTGTGTTCACAGTCTGGAACAAACACATAGGGCAGCCTCACCTTATAACAATGGTTCTCAACCTGTGTGTCATGACTAATGTAGTTCTGCAACCACCTGACTGGCCTTCTGAGGCAGAATTCTCGACCTCTGGCACAAAGCCTCTATCACATTGTCACCTCCCACTAGAATACCCCTCTTTATGCTTCCTTGTCCGCTTCTCAGTTCTGACATATTGGGGACCAAGCTTCTAGCACATGTACGTTGAGAGACAAACCACACTGAAATCACAACAAACTCATAATTCACAGAGTTTACTATAAGTAGGCCTCCTTATGGCAGAACGATTAGAAAGCTACCATTAGGTCTGCTCTCATTGGCTTTGCAACATTAGAAAACTCTTTTGTGATCTTTGGTTATAGAATGTTAGGTCACTTATGCCCTAAGCAGGAAAGGGGTATTTTTTTTTTGCCAAGAGGGGAAAGTCAAGGAAGGGTTTTTGTTTGCCTGTTTTGTTTTTTAGTAATACGACTTTGAGGTTTGGGGCAAATGTCTTGGTGTAGGTCTCTCAAGTCATGCTCTAGCAGGACTAGGCAAAGTCTATGACATACAAGGATAGACTTTTGGGGTCAGCCATGCGGTGCTGATGAACATGGAGTTTGTGGGAGGGAGTGCATTACTACTCTCCTGCCTCCACCAGTTGACAGACAAGGATTTTCTGATGGAAGTGGTACAGTTTACTATTGCTTAAACATCTTACCTCTCTGGATATGAATTACCTGGATTAATCGGGCCAAACTGATGCATATGTTCTCTCTGCTGTCTAATTTTATGAGTGATGTGTAGGAGGAGCTAAGGTGGGAGGAGTAAGGAGAGGAAGAGGAAAAGGAAGCGAAGGAGGGAGAGAGAGCAGAGATGTAGGAGGATGAAGAGCCATGTAGGTATGGAGAGCAGTCCTGGGTAACAACTTCTATTAAGGTTAGCTAATTGGGAAACACCTCTAATTGTATGGGCATATTGTTATTGAGCATAACCAAATATATAAAGCCTTTGATTAATATTTAAGCTTTAGAGTCTAATTTTCTACCAGGCCCGTGTAGATGGCAGGATGGTCTGGGCACAGCCCAGCTTTGTGGAGATAGTGTGGAAGATTGACAGAGCCATCTCCCATGTTGGTGTCTCATGGGTGGCAGGGCTGATGTTTCTGGCTGGTCATTTCTAGCTTCAATGTGCATGTGGCCTCTGGCTGCGGAACATGGTGGCTGAGCTAGGCAGAGCCATGGCAACTTGGATAGTCGGCCTGACCAGTGGCTTTTTAAATAATTACTTCAACAGTTATGTTGCTTCAAGTTGTCTCAGGTCTCAAGCAAATTACTGACTGAGGGATTTAAAACAAGAGCTTTGGGGGCTGGAGAGATGGCTCAGTGGTTAAGAGAACTTGTTCCTTTAATAGAAGACCTGGATTCAATTCCCACACTACATGGCATCTCACAGCTGCCTGTAACTCCAGTTCTAGGGAGGCTAACAGCCACTTCCAGCCTCTGTGTCCTCTAGGCACTCACATGTTGCACAGATACACATGCAGGCAAAACACTCATGCACATCAAAGAAAAGGAAACAAAGACATTAAAGCATTGTATTGTTTCCACACACTTATAAGATGTGTTTGCTTTGTGCATACCAAAATTATGTTATAAATTCTCCAATTTGCTTTCTATCTATTTTATTTTGATTGACCTAATTTGTTATTTATAGTAACTAATGTGGATGTGGTTCTTGATGATGCTGAGTCTCTCCCTTTAGCGACAATAATGGCCTGCTCATATGATGATGTAAAAATTAAAAGAATATATCAAAACTAAGCATAATCATTGAGTTTCTGAAGTCTTATTTATAACAAAATATGAGAACAGAACCTATATTTTAGATAGGGGGTTAATATAGTTTTACCAATTAAAATTCCTTCATAAGGCAATGTTCAGTATAAAAAAAGTTAACTGTTTTGCCCATATTTCCCCTCACACTGAGATGTCACTTTTGAGTATCTGCCAATTGCAGATACAAAGCCCAGCTCCCCTGAGAACAATAGCTATATAAAATGAACAGCACAGAAAAGGTACGTGACAGAGTGGTCTTACCAAGATTAAATAATTTGAAAGTACTTCCAATGAAGACATTAATGCATAATTAAAAAAGTTAAAATCCACGAGTCTCACGTGCATCAGTTTTGTTTTCTCATCAGTGTGACAAAATGCTCAACAGACACAACTTTAGGAAGAACTTTATTTTAGATTACGGTCGCAGAAAGACTTCATTTCCTCATAGAAGAGAGAGTGCAGGGGCAGAAATGGGTGCTTCTTCACAGTGTCAGAAATAAGAAAACACACACCAGCGCCGGAAGTGAACATGGACCTTTAAGTCCCATTCCTCGTATTCTTCTCCTGGGTCTTGCGCCATGCTTCATTGATCCCCAGGCAGCACCAGTGACTGGGGGCAGTGTTCATACACATGGACCAGTTGGAAACATATCACACTCAAAAGTGACATTATCAAACACAGAATCATGTGGATCAGAGGCTTATGAACCCATTAATGACAGATCTGCGAAGATAGCAAGCTAGACAAAACAGCCTACTGAGAGTTGGGTGTTTACACACAGTTTAGGGAAAAAATATTAGAACATGCTCACTAGGCTGGAAAACAGCATTAACTAACACCTTATGGTTCAGCAAAATTCTAACTTTGGGGTTTATCTTTTCTAGTGGAATAAAATCAGCATCTAGACATGCAGTAAGTGCTACCCAGTTTAACTCTTTAATTGTAAAAGCAAAGTCAAATGTAAGAACTTCCGAGAAAAGGAAATACTTTTTCTATGATCCAATCATATGATATTGAACATAGTGTGTTCAGGTGGGAATTTGTTAATACTATACCTGGGAGTGTTATTTTAACTCCATAATCTAATGAAAAAAATCCATCAAGATAATGGGACTCAGATAACAAGCAGTATAATTCTTCTAGGAGAAGTAAGAGGTAGTGGTCACATTAGCATCATTACTGATTGGAAGGAGCTCTCTTGACACTGAGCAGAAAGAAAATGCTGTCAGTGACCATGGCAGAAAAGAAGGTTAAGGCCAATAGTTCTAGTAACTAAACGTAAGTTCTAGGTAGTTTTTCTTAAATAGATATCAGAACTGTCAGAAAATATTAGTAAAGAGAAACCACTGATGATTTCTAATTTAAAAATGCAAACACAGGTCGAATATGGACGTGAAGAAAGAGTTTTTGAAGGAAAGCCACTCTGTGAATAAGGATAGAAAGTTTGGAAAGTGCCGACGATCTATAAAACCGAAAACAAGGGGGAATAGGGTGAAACAGATGGTTGAAGGCCTTTAAAGTCTGCAATAGGTTTCTGCATTTTATTCTGTGAGCCAAGTAGTTACATGGTTATAGACAGGCTTTGTGTAGATAATCAAAGTTGCAGATGTTAGTTGGATGAAGGAATGTGTGTCTAAAGAGACAACAACATGGGGTAAGGACTGCACTGTTGAATGTGGTAACTGGCCTCAACTGGCTTCGTGGCAATAGCAATGGACAGTAAGGGAAACTGGGAATACTTTTTTATAGTAGAGTCCCAAAGGCAGGTCAGATGCTTGACTATATGTGAGGGGGAGGCAGGCTGATAGTAAAGCATAAAGAAGTTAAAAATAAAGGTGATAAGACAAGATCACAAATGTGGCAAAGGTGGTGAGGGTAACAGATTACTTATCGATATACTCTGCTAGTGTTGTGATTTATATTGATGAGTGTCTTGTCACTAAACATTTATTAAAAGAATTTGAAATAGTTTAAAGTAGTTACTTCTGTGTCATGGCTATAAATGTGTTTTCAATTAGCATATTATGGTATACATAGCTATATATTAGCTATGGTATACATAGCTATATATTAGCACATATATTCAGTGACCTTTGGGAATAAACCAAATCAGAAAGCAAGAGAATGAACACAAAGTTAACAGTTATAGCCTACCTTGGAATATACTATTAAAGTATCTTTCCTGTTTTCCCTTACTGTCTACCCCTACTGCTGGAAGCCCAGTAAAGGCTAGAGTAACCGTCAACTACGGTGAGGGTACTATCTGAATCCACACTCTCAACTCCAGCTGTGCCTCTTCAGCATCACCCTTTTCATGCCAATGCCAACAAACTTGAGTTTCTTCAAGTTTGGCTATAAATTTAAAAATACCTATTGCTTTTAGATGTTATGCAATGACACTGAAGAAAGCATAGAAAATGGTTTAGGATCCAGGAAGAAGTTTGTGTGAGGAAGGGAAGGTCTTGACAGAATAGTTTTCTCCTATCTTGAATAGCACAAGAAGAATGGGAACAGACTCTCAACAAAGTCTACTGTGTACCTAGGAGCAATTAAAAAATGAATATTACCACTATTCACTCACTGACTCCTTCAGTCCCTTGTAACTAATTCTTATGCTATACCTTGGATTAGTCATCTGAGGTCAGAGACTTGCCTGCTTCTTTAACAATAGTTTTGCTGAAGGAATTTAGGAAATGCCGCCCCCAAACATGACACTGTGTTATGCTAATTACTTTGAGTTGAGGACAAGTGGGGACAGTGGATGCAGGCAAAAACTTCCTGTATTCCCTTTATTTCCTAAATATTGATCTCCAGAAGGATAATTAATTGGCATGAACCATCTTCCTGGGAATCTCACCAACCCAGGACAGCTGACACCAACCACAGGAGAGGGATTCCGAGGTGATGTCATATTCACACAGGTGGCCACGTATTCTTTATAGGACTTTGTCAACCTTTATCATCAAGGAGGCCTAATAAATGATATAAGGACTTTGAAATTTACCAGGCATGTAACGATTTCAGGGGAGTTATGTTGGTGACTGAAATTAGAGTATTGGCAAGCAAAACAGAAAGCTCTGTTAAGTCAAGATATATTTTGAGGAGGAATAGACATAAGATGATTGTCAGGTTACTGGCATGAACAACTGGGGGAGGGTGTGGGTGTCAGAATCGAGCTAGAGATAACCGAGGGAGCACAGATGGAGAGTGGGGTGAGCAGTGGAATTTGGGAGCAGTGGGTTAGACATGCCTGCGAGATAGCCAAGAGGTTATTTTAAGAAGACAGTTGCATTTCTGAGTTCACAGGAGAGGTCATAACGAGAAACAATGGGTAGCCCATAGAAATCTGGAACATGGATGGCTTCAGCAGACATAGTGCAGATTAAGATGTCGTGAGCAGGGGCTTGGGTACATGTCAGTGAGAAGTCAAGAGAGACGAGAGCAGGAGCCGAAGAACCACAGAGAAGAGAGGACCAAGGAGCTCTCAAGTATGGGTTTTGAAGGATTATCAAAGAAAAATGTAAGACTTCTCACTGCTACAGTTTGTCCTTATTTCTGGTACCTGGAATATGAGCCAGCTTGGAAATCAGGCCATTGAAGATGTAATTGGTTGAGATGTAGTTACACTGGAGTAGGTTAAGCCCTTAATCCAACAAGACAGGTGTCCTTGTATGAAGAGGAAAATGTCATGTTAAAATGTAGATATACAGGGGAAGACAGCATTTTGAATACAGAAGAAGGACTTTATTGAGACAATTGCAGTGAGGAACACTGACAACTGCCAGCTACCAAAAAGCAGAGAATACAAGAAAGCACCAAACTAGAGCCTACTGAAAGCTGTTAGAGTAACTTCTCTGGCTTTAGTCACTGGGTTGAATATATGCTTTGATAACTAGGAAACAATAAGGTGCAACTAGCCTCAAGTTGACCAAGTCAAGGAAGGCTAATAGGCGTTGGAATGAATAAAATAAACATTAGTGAAGTGAGAGTGACACTGCTGAAGAAAAGGCTGGCCAGACTGTGGCAGGGGTATACTGAGTGCGGGAATGAGCAAGTGGCAAAAGCCACAAAGAGCAGTGATCCCAGACTGCATACACAGATGAACACTGGGAAGTGAGTTCTGCATTGCCAGCAGAGCCATGACTTCATAACCTTTCCTCATCATATTTAAACAATTTCAATGAATACACTTTTGGGGTTATTGTAATTACCAAAGCTTACAATAAGCCTCTCTGAAGTGCTTCAGAATACACCTTGTAGAATCAACAATAATAACCAATTGATAATAATGCTGTTACTGAATACAGACAATCACTTAATACATCCACCTACTTAAGTATTAACGAACATGCTAATTCATGCTTGGAAATTTTGTGACACTCGTTCTCTTTCAACCCCATTTCTGTTTGATTGCTTCCCAGAATTCCTCATTTTTCAGTTATCTGAGTAGAATATATGTGAAGGTAGTTTCTCCTTTCTGTATAAATATAAAACAAAAAGCAACAGAACAATATACGTCACAAAATGATGGGAGGGTCTCATTTTCCTTAGAAAACAGATGTCCACTGTTGACACATTTGGAAATCCTTATGTTAACCTAGGCTATTAGCTCTTCTCAATGTAAATGAGTACCTACTAGGTATTGCAAAATGGATGAAGCATGTTAACCATGTTTGCAGTATAAACATCACCACTTGCAACTGATTAATTTGTTTATTTGTGAATCCCTCCATTCTTCAATAGAGAAAAGGTTGTAGAAATAAATTCATAACAGTGAAACATGAACTGTGGGCTCAGCCTTTGTTGAAGAATTTAACAGCAATCACTGAGGAGGAAGTTAGACATTGGGAGAATTGAAATCTGGGATGTAGGTATCTTAATGAACTTTAAAATTGTACAGTTGGTTCTTTGTCAAAACCCTTGTATATATCACCAAGCACATGACACCATCATGCTTAAATGCATACTCTCTAAAGCCTGCCTTTAGATAGGTCTTTCCTGATGAAATGCAAAAGAGAATGTTTCCGTCCCTTCCTTTTGTTAACAGAACACATGGCTCACAGATTAGCACCATGAATCTCTCTCTATTAAAGAATGAACTATAAAAAAAAAAAAAAAAAAAAAAAAAAAAAAGAAAGAAATCTGGGATGTAATGGACGATAATGACCAATATTTTAACCAGGGGAATACTAAATCCTAGGAGCTTAGGAGGATTCTCCAGTGCTAGTTAGTGGGAGGCTTGAGACCAATCAGGCCGTATTACTACCACAAGGGTGGGAAGAGTTCTTAATTATGAGGACAAAGTTTCTGTGTGCACACTCAAATATCCATCGGCCTATACAACCCTCTCTTGCGAATGAACAACTGTGATAATGTCTGAATCTTAAAGAGGCAGCCACAGCCACGGAGTTAAGCATTTGTGTGAAGAGGGTGCCATTTGCCACTGCCACACAACAGGGACAGCTGTGGCATAAGGGACAGCACGCATTGCCTCTTTCCCTATTCCAGTGGGAAAGTCAGTATCAGAAAGCTACATTCTTATGTGAATTCACTCACTTTATGTTTTGTCTAGATTAAAATGTGTCCAGTAAATATGACTTGTAATTGTGCAGAACTGACAGTATTGACTGATGATATTGTCTTGGCATTCACAGCTTTGCAATGTTCTCCTAGCTGCCTGTCCTGAACAGGGGATGATATTTGTCTCATCAGACCATTTAATGAGCTCTAACATGGATCAATTTATGGGCAGAAAGTTTATATGTTCCATTGGAGTTCTTCATGCTTTCCTTCTTCTTATTTTTAATCTGGTTCATCAAATCAATAGAATGAACTCTGAGGCTAATTTAGTCAAACGCTTTTCATAATTAAATTTCAATTTAAGGTTAGTACTGCAAGTAAAAGCAAGCAACTAAATTAAATGTTTAACTAGGATTTCATAATATGGTAGAAAAAATTGTATTAGAATTTTCTTTATTTATACAATTTTTTATTGTATTAGAATAAAGAACATGGGTATTATGTAAACTGAACACCGTTCATATGATTCATACGATATCAAGGCATAAAATAAAATCTTGGTAAATTTTCAGTTAAAATCTAAATCTGTTCTTCCCCCACACCCACAACCACATTTTAAACATGATCACTCCTTGACCCTAGTATTTTTTTATACTAGCAATTTTTAGCATTAGATATTTTATTGTATTTGGAGACATTTCTATTGTGAGGAAATAGTAATGAGTTTTGCATCAAAGAAGCCTTGTGAGCACTCCATGTGACCTGTGTTCACCTGTGATAAGGATTTTAGTGCACGTGGTGACATTTGCGTTTCCTGGCTCCAGACCCATGTTAGACTTTGCCTTGTGTTTAATTGCACATGTATTTAAACTCACAGCCATGATTTTTATCATCCTACAGTGAGAGAGCTTTTACCGAATTGACTTTAAGTATAACGATGTATCAGGAGATCATTTTGCATGTGCTAATACTGAATAATCCATAATGGCCTTTTGAGATCATGCATGGTCAATCAGAGTCTGAGACCAAGACAAAACGTAGCCTTTCTTGATAGCAATACTTACTGCCTAACAAGATAATTCCCAAATGAAAGGAAATGTTGAATGCAGAATCATTTCCAACTAATGAAAAAAATATGTCAGGCTTCCTATGGTTTGTAGCATGCCATGAGAAGTGTGGGTAAATTCTTCATGTATTTAGAATGTAATTCATGATATTACTTTCTATATTTGTATACCTTCAACCACCTTGAGGTCAGAGTCTCCCTAGCTGATTTTTTTCTTATTTTTTATTTCTTTCAAATAAAACATAATAAAAATATTGCGTGAGGTCACACAGTGCCAGTGTTATGCATATTTAACAGGAGAAAATGGATTCCAAAGAGTTTAAGAGTTCCTTTGCCAGTTGCACACAATTCCTCAGTTTGGACCACAGCTCTTAACCAGTTATTCTATACACAGATCCAAGAGCTCCTCTAAGTTACCTTAAAGAGAAAAGACTGGAAGCAGAAGGTAGTAAATGCTGCTTTGTGTAAATAGATAGAATCAAAAGCGGAGACAATTTGCTTGTTCAAAGAATCCCAGGGTAACATGAAAATATTCAAATGATTTCTCTCACACATAACATTCTTGCTTTGCTAGTCTTCACTGAAGATACAATTTAATTTTGTAAGAAACTGAAAAATAGATCTCATGGAATGTTAGGCTAACACAAGATATCAGAAGATTTGAAAATTCCACTTTTGAGTGTGTGGCTCTAGGTGGGACACTGATAACCATGTCCCCCAAACCCTCAAGGCCCAGATAACATTGAGGGAGAAGAGAAAGGACTGTGGGCATCAAAGTTTGAGGAGGTGAGGTGAGGCACTGTCTTCTGGAAACAACATGGGATGCTTAAAGTATCATGAATTCCCAGCATCTGTGGCTTCTTGCAAAAAATATGGGATAAGGAGAGAGATAGAGGGAGCAAAGAAAGGAAAAAAACATGGAGGAAGGGAAGAAGGTGAGGGTAGGAAGGCGACTCTTTGGGAAGGAGTTTTCAGGGGAAGTGGGGGACACAAGAGGGTAATGTGGTGGGCAGGAAACAGTGTGTTGTGTGATACCAAGTGAGATACCATAAAGCCTTTTAATTAATTAAAATTTCAGCTGCTACAGTAAATACGTCCTCTTTCCACTACTCAGATTTAGGGCAAAAGACAACTTCTCAGTGGCACGAAGGTGCTAACGTGGATACTTCATAGGAAAGGACTCAAAGGCTGATGAATAAAACCTGACCCAAATGCTTGAATTAAATTCATGTAGATTAGAACAGAGGGAGTTGCCAGATGTTTAATCATGCATTCCAAACCACGAAAAAAAATCAATAACTGAATGCAGAATAAGTAGAAATAGTTTGTCTACTAATTAAAATATCTTCAGATAAGAAAAATAATGCTGCTTTAAAGGAGTAAATATTTACAGTGCTTGGTACAATTCAACCATCAGTGAGTGAATTATTTAAAAATAAATATAAAGAATTCTGTCTCTGTGTCTTACTATTGTATCCTTCGGCAATACTTCCTCAAGGATGTGGTTTTGTAATTGGTAAGTCTGTATTTAACCATAAGGTACTCAACTCTCCACTGGGTGACTGAAATGTGCAAACAGGTAGGGAACCCATGATAGGGCAGAAAGAGCTTGCTCTAAACCTTCGTGTGAGGACCACCTTTCTGATAAATACAATTTGATGAATAAAATATTGTTTTAGTTAGAATTTCCATTGCTATGATAAAACATCATGAGCAAACCTACCTAAGGACTTATTATCGTTTCATATTTCTAGGTAAAGTCCTAGGGAAGTTAGGGCAGGAACTCAGAAGGCAGATATCTGGAGGTTGGAACTGAAGCAGATGCCATGGAGAAGCGCTACTTATTGGGTTGCTCCCCATAACTCGTTTACTGCTTTTTATAGAACACAGGACCACCAACACAAGAGGTAGTACCACCCACAAAATGGCTTGGGCCCTCCCACTCAAACATCAATCAAGAAAGTGACATCACAGGCTAATTTGGTTAGAGTATTTTCTCAGTTGAGGTTCCCTCTCCCAAAATACTACCGCTTGAGTCAAGTTGACATTAAAATAACCAGCACAAATATTACATTAACTTTCTTAATCTGTTTCCTGTGACATTGGGTTGATAGTCCTTACCTAGTAGTAGAGCCAGCTCTGTAGATCTTAAAGTTGGTACAACTTGGGAAATCTTTATGAAAAAGAATATCAATTATCCTTACAAGTGCTATAAAGCGTTACAACCAGTGGTCTGGAGAGGTAGACAACTGGCACTTGGATTTAGCATCCACATCAAGTGGCACACAAACATGTATTTCCAGCTTCTGGGGTCTTATGCCCCCTTTTAGCCTCTATGGTACTTGCATACACATATTCACATATACATACATAGATACATACACCAAAGTAAAATAAAATAAATCCTTCAAAAACAAACAAGCAAACAATGCTCAAATCCCTTCACCACCCGAAGTACAAGATAACTTAATACCATAAGAGTTAAACTCACTCTGGATTTATCAAACTGTTGAAGAGTAATCACCAGATTGTGATGTATATTCTAAGAGTGTAGAATCACACACTATTCTGATGAGACAGGTTAGGAGGAGGTGTTGGGAGTGGAGTTTGTAGATAGCAGTCATCTATCATATAAAAGTCAGGCTGAAGGAAAAGTGATTCTTGTTGAAGATATGGAGCCACTATCACTAGTACATCTTCATAGAATTTCCCCTCATATTTTATGATTAATAGATATTTAGTATCAGTGTCTCCAGTATTCAGGTAATTTCCCCCTTTTCAAAGGGAACTCAAGTTTGAAATCCCTGTCAGAAGTTAGTTGCATTCAACTTGGATCTGGTGTAAGAAAAGATGTTTGCTTATACAGAAACCATATACATGTTTTACTTGAAATTTGCGTTTTGCTACTTGTTAGAGATATCTTCAGCTGTCAACTTGGCACAAAACTAGAGTCACCCAGGAGGAGGGAACCTCAACTGAAGAGTTTCTCCTATCATATTGGCCTATGGCCATGTCTGCAAGGCATCCTTAATTGTTAGCTGACATAGGAGGGCTCAGCCTACTGTGGTTAGTACCGTCCTTAGCTAGGAAGGGCTGGTCTGTATAAGAAAGGCAGAAATTAAGCCAGAGGAAGCAAGCCAGGAAGTAGCACTTCTCCATGATGTCAGCCTCAGTTCTGGACTCTAGGTACCTGGATTGAACACTTGCTGTTGCATGCGTTGATGATGGACTGTATGATACAAACCAAATAAACCCCTTTCTCCCTAGGTTTCTTTTGATCATGATATTCATTCATTCATTCATTTAATTTTTTTCTACTTTTAGTTTAATAGAGGCAGTGAATGCCATAAAGAGGCCTCTGTATTTTTGTAAACATATATAGCTATAGATCACTGTTTATTTACTTTAAACTATTACAACATTGTAGCTCTATTGTACTTATACCGCTGAGTAGATTTTATGTTTAATTTTGTTGTTTATTATTATGTGGTATTTATTTTATTATTATTATTAATTATTATTATTATTTTAATATTTTTCTTTTATTGAAAATAGATTTTTTTCCTTCATAAAGTTATATAGTTTACCCTCTCTCCAGTCCTCCTAGTTCCTACCCATCTCCCCTCCCATCTGGTTACATTCCCTTTTTTGTCTCTCATTAGAAAACAAGAAACTTCCAAGAGATGACAACCAAACATTACAAAATAAACTACAATAAGATGGAAAAAAAATCATATCAATGTTGGATGTGACAACCTACAGGAGGAAGAGTCCCAAGAGCAGGCACAACAGTCAGAGACCCACTTGTTCTGGTCATAGTCTTTATTACAGCAGTGAAATTCCAACCAGAGCACCACCTTTAAGGCAATATCTTTTGCTGTTTTCTTGATTTCTCATGTATTCCCATGGCTTCATAGTATATACAGATAAACATGTTTGTACCATTGTTTCAACTGTGAGGAAAGCTAGATTTCAGTTCTTAGGCCTTTCCAGAGTTGAGATATATAGAGAAACACCAACATACATGATAGTCACCAATGGATCTCTTAGGTGAACATACCCATCCACAAAGCCATCTTCTCAGAAAACCCATCTTTTCCTTGCCCCTGACATTTGACATTTGGTCAACAACTAAGAGTCATATCTAGTTTTGCCCCGAATCTATTATGTATCCCAACTCTTTCTCCCTACCATACATAACTTGAATCAGACCCTTATTGTTTTGGAGTGATCTCAAGGAACAGTCTATGAGCAGATCTATTTCTTTAATGACCTGTTAGACTATTCTTGCAATGGTCCAAGTTTGGTCATGTTTTTAATATTCCAACTCATTTTGAAATACAAAATCCTCAAGAGCGTGCCATGATTCTGATCTGGCCTTTTGCTTATTCTCTGCTACTTTTGGTCCAACATAGAAGAACTTCTTGTACATCTCTACAGTTTGAGCTTTTTTGTCTCTTTGCTTTGGACTTGTGGCCTTTTCTGATTTCTTTGCCTCTCTTCATACAAAATGAGCACATGTTTTTGAGCTCAGCATATGAATAGCTTTCTTGTGGTCCTTCTCCCAGTAGCTGGTCTCAGTTAAATATGCTTTTGCTGAGTTTTCTTAGCAATTTGTACAGACATCTACTTCATGCTAGTCCATCTTCTCCATACTTGCTCTCAGATCTATTTCCCTCACTATGCTGTTGGCTTTGTCTCTCCTGTGATGGTCTTCAACATCGGACATTTTTGCACTTGACATATATAAAGTGTAGTGGTGAGTTTGGCTACACCACTTTGGCTCCTGGTGGGTCACACCTGCGCACCTGCCCAGGAGCTATATTTGGATCAGGAAATGAAAGACACATATACATTGGCTTATTTTTAAAATGTCCCAGCTTCCTCAAAGGCTGGGCACTCCTAAACCTTCCCCTGCTATCCCAGGCCCAATTGTGGAAGTGGCCAATGTCCACTCACCTGAATTCTCACATGGCTGATTGGCTTTCTCTCCTATAGCTCCTGTGTCCCATTCTTCTTCCCTGACTTATGGTGATTCTCTGTAAACCCCGTCTCCCTTTACCCAGTCATTGGCCACTGGTATCTTTATTAATTGATCAAAAACCAATTGGGAACAAGGATCTTTAGCATTTGGACATGCAGATTCCTAATTGAATCAAAGCATTAGAATCAATCTCCAACAAAGTGTTAACGTATTTTTGTTGAATGCATAAAGGGAGGAAGAGGAATTCTCATGTACCAGAAACTGTGATGTAAGATCAGCCAAGCATTGCTCTTGCTGATGACACTTCATTTCAATACCTGAAGAACATCACTGAGAAAACTGTATGGCATTTGCAAAATGACATAGTGCTTTCAAGAACATAAACTCTAAGCAAAGTGACAACGACAAGGACCATTGCTATCTAAGTTCTCTGCCCATCTTCCCTTCTCATCAGAATCTTCTCCTTTCCTCTAAGGTAGTTTGGTTTTGCCTACTTATACTACATGCTTATTAATAGGCCGCTCTTTAACTCTTTAGCTCCCAACACTGATATATTTAAGCACGAAAATAATATTTATATGAACACAAATGATCCTGTTCAATAAGTATAGATTAAATCTTTTGTGTCAGGAGCACAGGTACAGTAGTAGGCAAACCAGAATTGTGTTACTGTGAAACTTCCAATGTGGCTGGAAAGAGAACACAAACAAACAGATATAAAAGCATAAAGGCAGGGCATGGCAAATGGAATAAATGAATGAAGGTAAGAGAAATAAATTGATTAGGGTGGGCTTAGTGTTCTGCATGGGGTGGTCACCAGTGGTCTCTTTTATTAGATAAACTGCCAAGAGTCATCAGGAAGAAGAAAGAGCAACACACTTCCCTGGGAAAGAAAGGCTGTGTTCAGAGCCCAAATAGTAGTCTCAGGACACAGCTCCCTAAAGCACTGCCATTTGGCCAGTGTTTATAGATTGGCTACTGGTCCCCAAGAGGCTTATTTTACAGCTTTTTACTGTGTATTCAGAGACCTGTGTTGTTCCCTTTCTGCATCAGAAAATAAGTATTTTATGGATTTTGTCCAGTTTTATAGCTGCCTCTTGTGAGAGGGCCTTTTTGATATTGCATTGGCCAGATGCAGAAGACCAATGATACATTTTGAAACAGTTTGTGAGGTTATAACTTAGCCACCTTTAGAAGTTTTAAAAATTCATTTGTCTTATGAATTTTGCATGAGTGACAGTTTTCCATACTTTGACGGAATCGAGTGGACTTTCCAAACCCCAAGAAGTAAAGTTTTCATTGCGTAGAACTTGGACACCTTCCCAAGTTTTGCCATTTCAGTTTTGAAATGGCAAAAAGAAAGGCGTGATCAAAAGTCAGCAAGCAATTCCGACTCTGCAAACCCCCTGCAAATCCAATGCTCATTTCTGGAAAAGTCAGAGAGAGATTTATTTTCTGAGTTTGGAATCGTTGATGAGTTTCAAAGAGCACTAGGCTAAATATCAGACTATCAGAATTTCCCCTAGTCCTATTGCTATGCATGTGACTGTGGATGAAGTGACAGCTCCTTCATCTGTGAAATTTTATCTTGTTTATCTACTTCATAAGATTAATGTGAGACTTATATATGGTGCAATGGGTCAAAAAGCATAGTAGAAAATAAGATACTGTGTCAATATAGGGTATATTACTCTTGATGCTAGGAGAATAATGAGATAAATTAATAACAAAAGTTAAAATTTCAAGTGTAAATATTTGACTAAAAAGAGAACAATGCAATATAAAATAATTTACTTAGAGGAGACAACTTATTTATTTTTATCTGTAACAAATTAATTGAAAACCACTTATGTATTCTTAGCAGCCAGTAAACTTTCCTTAAACTTAATCAAAGTGTCTAAATGTACTAGGATAAGGTATGATATAATACTTTAATTTTATCTTAGTTTTAATTATGGTCTTATATTCTGGAGCTATTTATTAGGCTGAGAATTTCATTGAAGAACAGAATGTCTCAATCGTTATGATTTATTATAATATGTCTGATATAATCACAGATGCTAGTCCTTCAACTTTTGACCTGTATTCAAAGGGATGTATTGCTTTCTTATATAGTCTTTTTCAAAGATCAATCATACTTTTGGAAACTTGAAGGTCTGAGGCTAACTTCCTGTCCCCCAAAATAAAGCATTTGCCTTTTCTAAGCCATACAATTATTTCAGGAGGTCATTAGGGATAGCAATTTCCCTCTCTCCTACTGGGCTTATTTATCTAAAAAAATCACAGAAGCGTAAAGCAAGAGACCCACAAGAGACCATTGCCTTGAGCAGAGCCACAATTTATTCTGTAGACTCAGATATGGATGGCAACCTATTGTAGAGAGTCCACATGTAATGCAGATGGGCAGAAACGCCATATGCAATGGTGAAATAAATTAAGGCAAATCCACCCTTGCTCCTAGAGGATACCATGTCATTTTAGGGATTATTTAACCTTTTAATGTCTTCAAGTACTTTTCAGGGCTTTAGTAGACAGTACTGTACTCCTTTTTAAATTATAAGGGAAGTGAGTAATAAAGGTTTCTTTTTCCAATGTCCAGCCCTGAAAGCTTAGCATGGGGATGTTGTGTCATTGCTTCTGTGGATACAAAGTTTGACCAGCTGAGTTAAAGTTAGTTTCACAGGTCTGTGAGTTAGTTTGATAATAAGTGTGCTCAACATTAAAAATGAGAAGGAACTTTTCATATCATGCATCTTAATATCTAGTAGTAGTAAAATGTGTTGAAACAAAGACATAAAATCAATTATAGTATATACATAAATATAAGCAATACACAGTCTCGAATGGTAATGGTGTGATTTGAAGGAAAGTGTTAGGGAATGAATCTATATTTGTAAGGCAGAAAAAAAGCTCAGGTCTGTGATATACCTAGGGAGCAGAGGGAAAGTTAGTAACTAAGTGGAACTGGTAGGTAGGTATGTAGGTAGATAGATAGATAGATAGATAGATAATACATACATACATACATACATACATATACATAGATCAATAGATACATAGATATATAGATAGATCAATTGATACATAGATCAATAGATACATAGATACACAGATAGATAAATAGATAGATAGGTAGGTAGATAGATATATAGACAGACCAACAAGACAGACAGACAGACAGATAGATGATAGATAGATCTTGCCTAGCATGCACTAGAGCTAGAGTTCTACCCTCTGAACCACCAAGAATAAGACAGAGACAAAGAAAGGGGTGAGAGAAAAACAAGGAAGGAAAGAAACAAAACACCAAAATACTGGTGAAAACTATTGACAATCAGGGAAATGAACTGTTTTTAAGGATGGTGGAAACTCTCTAAGCTGCCAGAAAGGTCAATTGCAATAAGTCTGAAAATCACTTCCATGCATTGTTGGTAGCCATAACAATTCAACTCATGTGGTTAGCACTCAAATGCCAGTACATGGAGCAAACAGGAATTGAGCTAGGCACATTTTTTTAAGGTGTTGGTTGAAAAGGGAAAAGGGTGTACTAAAGGAACAAGACGATAAGGGAGTAGTAGTTTTTAGAGTGGATTTTTTCATGATTAGAGTCATGAAAGAGGTGAAGGAGGCGGACATTTAGAAGAGAGATAAGAACTTATTGGCAAAGTTTCAGAGAACATAGGAATGTGACAGAGTTAAAAAGAAGGGTAGAGTAGCATGAGCTTTTCTGGGATCCATGGAGATGGTGGAGTAGATAAAGGTACTTACAGTGCAAATCTGACTGCTCGAGTTTGTCTCCTGGAGCCCATGAAGAGATGGAAAGGCAGAACAGACTCCACGAAATTGTCTTCTGACCCCCACACATATACCATGGCATGCTCCACTTCTAACACACACACACACACACACACACACACACACACACACACACACACACACACTGAACAAAATGTAGTTTAAGAGAAAGTATTGGAAGGGTAAATGCAAAACACTGTCATGTAAACAAGAAGTAGGTTATCAAACCCAGGGGCATTGCTCTCAGTCCTATAGTGGTAGAAAATTTTGTTTTGGAGAATGAAGTGGCAAGTGCAGGCTCAGAAGCAGATGAGTCCACTTTCTGAAATCTTGGACACACTCAAGCAGCTGCCTCCTGATTGACTAGAGGGGAATTTGACCAAGAATGTGACCTGTTAAATTACGTATCTCAGAGCATCCAAATGAGTGCCAGGCTTCTGGAGTTGTTGCCATAATTAGATTACAGTGCATACCAAAAGGCCTTAGCAAGATTTGTAGGGGTCCTATATTATCTGTGACTGTATTGGGGAAGAAGAAAAGATGAAACATTATGTTAAGGACAAGGAAGGAACTTTATAAAAGTAGTCTTAAAATATATTTAAATTTTTTGAAATTAAAAAAATTTCCCTTCTTTTTTCTTCCTCCAACCCCTTCCATTATCTCTTTGTTCTCTTTTTTTATAAATTGTTCTATCTACCTTATGCATCTATCTATCTATCTGTCTGTCTATCATCTATCATCTATCTTTCTCTAACACACACACACACACACACACACACACACACACACACACACACACACACACACTCCTCCAAAAAAACTGTTGCATATTATCCCAAAATATATAAATGCTAACTCCTCAGTCCATATGTAACTTGTGTGTATGTGATTTCAGAGCTGGGGACTTGGTATTAGATATCCAGTTGGTGTGCTCTTCCTTAGGGTAGACTATTTTTCCATTCTCACACTTACTTAGTTGCCTATATCTCTTTGAGAATGATTGAGCACCCATGAGGATTCATTCTTTCCATGTCATCAAATTTATTGGTGTCAGTCTTGTACAGATATCATTAAGGCAGCCACGTTGATGAGACTTCATGAGTGTAGGGTCTCTGAAATTTCTCTCAGTACAAGCTTACAGCAACCTTCCTGGTCCTCTGGCTCTGACACTTTCCATTCCCTCCTGTGCTGTGATCACTGAGTCTGAGGTGTGGAATATATCAATGAGAGACGGACCACCATATGCCTACTTATGCTTTTCATTTTGATAGGTTATGGTTTTTGTAATGGACTTTGTCTCTTTCAACGAGATGTTTCTTTGCTGAGGGATGAGACTTCTCTGTGGGCATAAGGATAAAATATTTAGAATGTAGAATATAATTATACTCTTAAAAACGAATAGAAACTGTAGGCTTCAGTACTTTGTTGTCTCCATTCTGGCTTCTGGGGACTGAATGCATGGGATAAGGAATGGCATATTCTTAATGTAGATGTTTTTCTAATTTCATAAAGTTTACCATTAAAAATGCCCTTTCAAATAAAATAAACATCACATCATAATTAATAATACTGAAAGTGTATATATCTCAATGAACTACTATACAATTAGCATCGCCCATTGTGAAGTAGTAAAGCTTTACATTGGACTTTATACTTTTACCATTGAATATATATTATATACATTCATATCATTCATATATACTATATACTATATACCATATACCATATACCATATACCGTATACTATATACTATATACTATGTATTATGTATTGTGTAATGTGTAATGTGCAATGTGCAATGTGTAATGTGTAATATGTAATATGTATTATGTAATATGTGATATGTGATATGTGATATGTAATATGTAATATATATACATATATGTTCAAATATTTTATTATTTTTTACATGTACACATATATATGTCTGTGTATGTGCACATGCTTGAGGTAAGGGACATCCACAAGGGAGTTACAAGCAGTTGTAAGCTGCCTGGTGTGGGTGCTGGGAATTAAACTTGGGTCCTCTGCAAGAACAATAGATGTCCTTAACCATTGAGCCATCTCTCCAGCCCCTTGAATATATATCTTGTGTACTAATCCAGTACCAAGAACGAATCATGAATGGCAAAATTAGAGCTAGAACACAGTTACTTTTATATCCTCTTTAGCAACTCATGACAACTCTCTATCTACAGTCCTTCTCCATCCTCTTGTTCCTTTTTCTGCATGTTGCTCTGGACCCGCATGTTTGCTTGTTCACATGTATGCATATATGATTGGCCAGATTCCACATGTGAGAAAGAACATGTTTTCTTTTTGCGATTGTGCACTTCATTTTCTACATTATTGATGCTTTATTCACTTCAACAAAGAATTGGAATCAAGTTTTCCACCAACAAATAAATGACTAATGAAGATTTGTTGTATGTTTACACATGGGAATGTATGTAGTAGAATAGTATCATATCAAGAGAAAGTGACATTACAATTTTTGCAGGAAAAACGATGGACTTGGAACGTATAATGTTTTATTTGTAATGAAATGCACAGGTAGCAGTCTGGATGGTCTTTTCTGGCTCTATAGAATACTTCCATGACAAAGGCAGGATCCTGGCAGTTCAGCGGCATGCTGAGGAAGGGTAGTAATCTTAGGTCATTTGTTCAAAGTGAAAAAAGTAAACACGAGAGCTGGACCAGCAACATCAATTCTATGTTTTCATGAGTTTATTAAAAAGCTATGGCCACACCCTTGAGCATCTTTTCCTTCTTCCCTCACACCCTCCTCCTCCTCCTCCTCTTCTTCCTCTGTCTCTCTCTCTCTCTCTTTCTTTCCCTCTCTCTCCTTTTGCACTTACTTGGCATTTTACTGCCATGCAATGAATCACACATCAACACAAACAGTGATCATTTCATTTTTGTCAAAGGACTGGTTACGGACTAGGCTCCACTATGCAGTTTCACAGGCTGCTCTTCGTGATGGTGTTGCTTCTTGTCTGGAACTCTATCAATCTTACTGCTCACCAAAGAACAAGTGGAATGTACTGGATTGCCATTAGCTGGGGCCCCACTTGGAACTTTGAGCCAGAAACACACAGCTGGTTTCTGTCATGTCCAGCTTCTTTTACCTAGCATGGTGGTAAGCATTCCAAGAGAACCAGGTGGGATCTGTATCACATTAATACATTACCGCCAATGAGTGCCACAGTGTGAGCACACTGCATGTAGACCTACCAAGACTTCTGAGGTGGAAAAATATACCCTTGCAGACATCACTGTCACACAGAGGGAAGGGAGCTGGATAGAAGAATTCTTTAAGCAGCATTGTGGAAATGCTATCTGCACAGATAACAAAGTATCTAGAATATGGTTCTTTTTTCTTTTTAAATTATACTGTGGTGTGTGTTTGTGTGTGTAGTGTGTGTGTTTGTGTCACGGTACAAATCATGGTAGAAGTCAGAGGATTATTTGTCAGAGTCAGTTCTGACACCTCTAGGGACCCAGGTGTTGTCAAGCGTGGTGGCAGTAGCCATGGCATCTACTTGGCCCCATCCTACTGTCTTCAAGCAAACTATCTTCCAACATGTTCTCCTATACTCCTATAAACCTTTATTGGAAAATTTTGTCTTTGTGAGCACCCTAAGGATACCTTATCAGGCCATCTAACAAAGCCAGAATTATTCCTCTCCAGAAACATTGGAAAAACTAGAATTTTGACAATAATTTGGGGACTCAGACAAACAACCAAACTGGGGCAAAAGTAGCATTCTCAAGTACCAGAACACCTGCACATTCAGAGCCTCTTCCACTAACTTCCACATCTCTAGCTGAGTGCTCCATTTGCAACTGAGGAACCTGTACTGACCCCTCAGTACTTAGTTTATTTACATTCTCCCTTGGTCTCGGTCACAACTAACATCCACTGACGCTTCCTTACATTATACTATGACAAGAGATCCATTTCTTAAAGTTCTCTTTAAAGTCTCTCCCTAGCTCTTGACACACACCAGAACTTTTTATGTGCATGTACTTGCAGTTCTTCCTGATCTAACATCTCTTCTTCTCCAACATACAAGTATTGTAGAATTTGCACTTCTTAGGAAAACATCCAAGCATCCTCCCCACCCAAAACCTCTAGTGCTTTCTACTGTGTAAAGATGATGTTATAATATTTCAGTTTTTGGTTTTCATAGTACAATTAAGAAAAGCCACTGAACTGACAATCAGTGGACACAACAATTATGCTTAGGGTTTACAAATGCAAGACCATGATATTTCTCTTAACTTTCGTCACTTCAGTCCTTTGAGGGCGAGAGGTATACCTAGCTCCATTATCAGCCTCTGGCTCAAATGAAGATAAATTAGCCAAAAGATATGTCTGAAAAATTTGAAGGCAAAAATAAGAGGGACACTTTGAACACAATAATATCCCGAGTGACAGTCTCAAGAAGGCAAAGATTTGTAGCAACTAGTTAATGCATTCCATGTTGGTGGTCCTTCTTCCTATAACGTGTTCATGCAGGGAATCCCAAAGTAGCATCATTTCAGAGTCTTCTGATAGCCTTTCTCTTCATGATATATTAAACCAGGGACAAATAAACATTTTCTAGAAAGTGTCAGATAGGAACCCTTTATATTTCATAGGATAAATACAGCTACTCTTGTATGCAATGGACACAGAAACAATCATAGAGAACACATAGACAATGTTGAGGTTGTATCTTAATAACGTTTAATTAAAACAGATGTCAGCAACAAAAGAAAAAATAAACAAATGGGACTACATCAAATAAAAAACTTCATTAAAGCAGCAAAGAGAACAATAAAAAACCAAATGTCAAATTTACACAATATTGGACAATATTTGTAAATATTATCTGTATTACAGTGCTAGTTTTAGACATTAAAAATGTATATCTGCCTTGAGTCAATAAAGATAGTCCCAGATGACATTGTACTGAACAGAATAAACAAGAATCAGAAAGACAAAAATGGTGTGACCCCATTATGAAAATGTTGGTTTCATAGAAGCAGAGGAAGGGTCAGCAGCTCACAAGGGTAGAGCGAAGGTGATAGAAATGAGCAGACATTGGTCAAAACTTGCAAAATTTCAGTTCCAAGATGAATCCACTTTGTAGGACAAATGTATGCCACAGCAACTGCAGTCAGTAGTACTAGGGTATTTGAAAAAATAAGAGTAATTTTTGTCCTCCTTATCCTTACCCCATGGTAACACTGTGAGGTGATGGATATGTTCATGTGACTGTGCCAATCATGTTTATGTATATTAAATCATCAGCTATGTATCTTAAACATATACTTCTATTATTGGTCAATCACATATTTGAAAATAAAGAGAAATAGATGGAAAGCCTGGTTTTGGTTATAATGTGTAGACTATGATCATATATCTATGGTCTCCTCTGTTGTCTTCAGAGACTCCTACTTGTTAACTGTGGACATGTTTAGTCTACATCATTTGTTGTTTGAAGTTATCAGATCTACATCTAATGAGTTCTGGAGAGGGTCTGATTTATGCCCCTCATGATAAAGGCATGTGGTGTGCTTACAGTGTGTCACATTTTTATGGTTTTGATCAAATATTTTTCCTGCTAACTGAGCTTTGCCTGGACTGATCTGGCCAAGCAGAACTTATCCTCTGACACTTATCAAATGCATCGTCTAATGAAGAAATGGGAGCTAAGTAGGTGAGCAGAAGCCAAACCCTGAGGAAAGGGTCTGTCTGGAGAAGATGACCCCTGTGAAAACTCCCATCCCCACTGTAAATAGTGAAACATTAGCAGTTGACATCTACTCTGTGATTTGCTCCTTCAGCCAACATGAAATCAGGTGAGTCCAGGAACCTTCAGTGTGGGTTTGCCACCTTTGGGAATACATTTTGTACTGAGAACTAAGAAGTACTGATTTTGTACTTGAGGAAAGAAAAGCCTGTATCTTGTTCAAATACAAATTCATTTTCTCTCTTCAATGGTGGTTGCCATCATTCCCAATGCTGATGTCATCATTACAGGAATCAGAGAAAATGACTAAATTGACTATATCAAAATGTTCAAAAATAACATCATTTTGAATCCAGACAAATGATGAGAGTTTAAATTCAAAGCCATTATTTTTATCACACTAATGGAAACTAAAATAAGGAACATTAGATCACAAAATGTGTCCCCAGTGACCTGTACAATCTTCATAGTTTTAAATTCCATATAACATATTTTATTACTAGATTAGACCAATATCAACTGAATCAATAAGGGCTAAAATGACACACTCAGAACAGCAGATATAAGTCAGATATATATGGAGAGAAGGCTTAGAGTTAGTAGCACTTGCTGCCTTTGCAGAGGATCCAGTTTAGTTTCCAGCATCTACATCAGGCAGCTCACAACAACCTGAAATTTCAGCTCTAGGGAATCTAACACCTTCTTCTGGCCTCCATGGGAACCTATATACACATGCTGCACACATGCTCTTGTGCACACATACATGTTATATATGTATGTATATGCATATATATATATATATATATATATATATAATATATATATGTGTGTGTGTGTTGTGTGTGTGTGTGTGTGTGGTGTGTGTATGCTGAACAAGGACAACAACAATACACAAACTAATTTAGACAAGAAAAATAAATCCCAGGAAGCCTACAGGCTACTAAAGAATGCTGAGAGTTAAAGAAATAATATTCTCCAGAGTAGAACATACAGTTATCCAATACTAACTGGTCCACCCTGAAATCATACATACAAGTAATGTTATACAGACTGAGCAGGAGGTATATATTTGTGTGTGTGTGTGTATGCGCTATGTGTGTGTGATTACACATGACACATATCATATATGTGTGTGTGTGTTTGTGTGTGATTATACATAACACATATCATATATATATATATATAATATATATATATATATATATTTTGTGTGTGTGTGTGTAAGTATACATAACATACATCATATGTGTGTATGTGAAAACACATAAACATATATGCATGCAGCAACATTAATGAAAAAAGAGGCCATGTATTTGAAAGACAGCAAGAAAGAATGAATGGGAGGGTTTGAGGAAGGAAAGTGAGGGGGAGATATAATGTAATTATATAATCACCTCACAGAACGAAAGACATAAGAGAAGACATAAAAATACTTTTAAAAGATGGACACTGATAGAAGCAGCAGGAACAACTACATTGTTCTTGTGCCTAAAAAGTAAGGAAATATATTGTTTGTATCATGAAATAATATTTCATGCAACTACAGCTTGTGTTTCCTTAGTGAAGCATGTTTTATTCTTGAGAGTCTGCTACTTCAGTGCTGTTTAGTCCTTAGAGACATAGCCATTTACATGTTCTTTCATTCCAGCAAAGATCTGAGGTGTCTGTTTTGACACAAAGGCAAGTCAATGGCATATTCTATGTGAAATCTCTCAGTGATATTCTATTCAGGACAATCGCGCTGGTGTGTGGGTCAGTGCTTCCACGGCTGTGCTGAATGGAGGTGCCACTCATCTGGGTCAGAGCCTGGCTCCTTGTCAGACTGGGTACGCAGAGACATCACTTTTCCTTTCCTCCTGTGTCAGTTCAGTGCCTAACGTTAAGCACTCCTTACTGTATTGATGTTCTTCCTCCCAACTTGTTTTTACTTAATCATATTTATTAGGAAAGCTCAGCACATAAAGGCACATTTGAAAATATTCCCCATGATTAACCTCAGGGCAAAAAAGTTAATGCAGTATATACTGCCAAGTTCATTAACAGTCTCTTGATGGGCTAACAGCTGTGTGATGAAGACAGTAGCCATCAATTAAAAGAATAATAATCTTCAGACTGGAGTTTTCAATATGGAGTAGTTAGTTAAGCTGTGGGATTTATTTAGCAGCTACTGGGTGGCCATATTTCCAAGCAGCAGTTCTTGGCCCCATGGGATAGTATTTGTCAAAACTTAAAGCAATTGGTCAACTTAAAAAAATAAAAGTGAACTTATAGTCTTCAGAGAGTATCATCAAAATATATTTAGTATAGAACTCAATGAAAAAATATATTTTATATTGAGAAGTTATTTGTCATGTAGGAAATTTATATAAGCAAGATGTACATAGCAGTGAGCTTCTAATTATCCTTATTCCCTCACTGGACAAAGTGCCTTCAGCTCATGTAATTGATATTCTTTAATTCTAGGGCAGAATGGAAGTGCCCATTTTGACACAAAGGCAAGTAAACTGCATATTCAATATGAAATCTCTCAATGAATTCTATTCAAGATAATCTCAGTGTAAGAAGCTCATTGTAACCATTGGGTTGCTTGCAGTGGATAGAATAGTAATCGTTTTAGTGCTGATGTTAAATTTGAGATGCAGATAAGGTCAAGATATCTTTGGAAATAACATAGCAAGCAGAAGAGCCAGGATGAGGTAGCATCTTCAAAGATGAGCTTTTTAGAGATGAACAAGATGTTGTTTTGGGGACTGAAAGTTGACCTAAACATCAAAGTAGGAAGCATTGTATACTATGTTTAAAGACTTATTTTATTATTTTAAATTTTGCATATGTGTTTCTGTCTGTGGGTTTGTGCACATAAGTACAGATTGGAGATCAGAGGCACTGGATCCCTGGGTTGAAGTTAAGGTTTTTATAAGCTGCATGCAGGGATTTGGGAAACAAACTCAGGTCCTCTGCAAGAGTAGTACATGTTCTTAACCATTGATCAAACTCTCAAGCATGGGTCATATTGAAATCATTGTCATGGTACATGCTGTAAGCTGTCCTATAGAAAGGATCATTTCTCTTGAAGAGTAATGTATTAAATTACCCCTCTGTTTGTTTCAGAGCTTTAAAAGAATCTGAAAGGAGGCAGTTCTGGTGGTGGTTGTTTATGAAGAGTTATTCCGGAAGACTTAGACAAGTGCCCAAAGACCATGAAAGAATTTTATGATCAATGTTTGAAAAAACTCAACAGTTGGCTCATGAAAAGCACATGTCCTGAGATCTGGCACAAAAATAGACCTCTAGATGCTAGATATTTAGGTATTATCATCATCCAAGTAAAGGCAATAGCATAAAAGCTCTGTGCAAAGAATCTTACTGAAATTTTGGCTATTAACTTACTAGAACAAACTATTGAAGGAAGATGTGTCAAAGGTGTAACATTGATAATCTCCATTGACCTTTAATAATATCATCTTGTTATTAATTGAATCTATGAACCTTCATAAAATCTGAGGGTATGGGGTCCAGATGAAATCCCATATGTTATTAAGAAACATGTTTGATTTATAATATATACTTACTTAAGAATCTGTCATTATCTAGAGAGAAAAGTAAAAAAAAAAAAAATAATAATGTACTGAAAACACTTGTCTCCTGTGAATTTAGGTAGAAAGAGAGAGAGTTATTTCCTTAAGACCTTTATTAGAACTGGATTTTATCACAGTAAAGAGAATGAGCCATTCTTACATTCTCAAAGATAAACAGCCTTATTCTAGATAAGAAATTGTGACTGGACAATAAGAACAGATTCTTTGCTGTTAGAAGACTTCACACTCCAATGGTGATAAATAAATCACACACACACACAGACACACACACACACACACAACCATAAAATAATAATTAAGTAACATATGCAATGTATAATAAACAGTAAATAAAATGCGCAATGAGGAAAACAAGATCAGTGTAAACACTGAGTTGTTTGTGGTAGATGGAATAGTAATGGTTTCAGTGTGATATTTAAATGATGTGAGACCCAAACTATGTCAAGATGGCTGGTGATGAGAGAGAGCTTTAGAAATAACATAGCAAGCAGAAGGGCCAGAATGAAGAAGAATCTTCAAAGATGAACTTCTTAAGTTATTTCTTACCTAGTATGAGCATGTTATTCTTTCAATCAGGAGGTGGTGACTTGTTTTCCTCCACTTGAGTCTGGGCTTGTGTCATGAAGTGTTTAGGCAGATACAGAAAGCTGCGCCAGCTCTAGGCTGATCTATTGGAGAAACTAGCAGCTCCTATTGTCAATCATTTAGGCAAACTGCATTCAAATATTTTTCCTGAAACTTCCATTTTGTCTGGATGCCCAAGAAATGAGAAGGAGCTATACCAAATAACATGGAGGAGTCAGGCATAGTAGAACAATCTTTATCCACCTTCTAGGCCACCCTACTGAAATCCACCAAGTGACTAACTATAGTCACAGTGAAAGAGAAGAACCAACTTGCTTGGGCAGCTTGCAGAATTGAGGAAGATAACTTATTTAGGTCATTACTTTTTAAAGCATCTTACGTAGTAGAGATGGTAGTGGAAGGAATTAGCCTAGGGCTGTCTAAGGATTAGTGATCTCTTCTCATGTTACCAGAGAGCTCTGAGTGATCAAGGTTCCCCAAGGGCTGACAGAGGCTGTAGGGAAACCCCAACACAATTTGCCATGAAATGGACAGAAATGGAAACAAGAAATTGTGAATGTGAGATTGTCATCAAGGGTTACATGATTTAAAGTGTACCTGTGAGGAAGTAAATGCTGTGGTCATTGTTCCTTCTATGCCACAGTAGCGGGGAAGGAGCCTCGGTTCATTTTCTATGTCATGTGCAGCAGACAGCAATTGGAGTCCTTAAGGGACTGGTTTGTTTTAGGGAAGGGGAACTGGACTCTGAATCAGAACTTGCTTCCTGCTGCTCAGAGCACTGATTCCTAATGCCACCAACAAGAACAAAAAGGCAGATGCTGGGGAGTAGGGGAGTTGGGTAACAAAAAGATTAACGCCCTCCTTACATTTAACATCTTAAACTAAACCTAGGAATCTGACTAGAAAAACATGTAAAAGTATGATAAAGAGATAGAAATTTCGTCTAGCTAAAGATGCTGCCATTTTCAGGGCTTGGTTGAGAACGGATGTCGGAAAGTGACCAACAGCCATGGAGACTCAGGAGATAAGCCTTCGAAGTGGGGTGTATGGTATTGTGTAGAAGGTATTGCTCACATGGAGAACAGCGCAGCGTGGAGCCTATGATAGTGGAAGCAGTAGAGGTGCTTCTGTAGATTGTGTGCTGTACCCTGCAAGGCCCAGGTGTATAAAACAGTTGTGGGGTCATTTTTTTATAATCCTGCTCCCCAAACTTTGTCTTCTGATGCTAGGAAGGAAGAGATGAAGCAAGGAAAGACAACAAAGTGGGTGGAATTGTTCTCACCTGTTGAATAGCAGGCTGATCAGAAAGCGGAGGGGGACCACACTTTACCCTGAGGGGAAAGTCAGTGTGATAGATAATCATAGTTGTCCTCCTGACATACCTGGAAAGAGGGAGTTGCATATAAGGATTGCCTCCACCAGCCCAGCATTTGGGCAAGTATTCTGGGCATTTTCTTGATTGCTAATTGATGTAGGAGAGCCCAGACCAGAGTGAGCAAGGCTAAGGCTATGGTTTTTTTTTTTTTTTGGTTTTGGAAACCTTTTGTTCATTTGTTTTAGTTTGAATTTTTTGTTTGTTTGTTGCTTTGGTTTTCATTTTGTGGGGGGAAGAGAGAAAGAAAGCTTGAGAGGTTAAGTTAGGTGGTAGGGAGGTGGAGAGGATCTGGGAGGAATTGGGGGAGGGGAAAACATGATCAAAATATGTAGCATGTAAAAATTGAAATAAACAAAATTAAATGAACAAATTGAAATAAAATTAAATAAAAAAATGTTAAAGGAAAGAAAGCAAGGTAAACTGGAAGTAGCCTTTCTCCTAGGTCTCTGGTTCAGTTCCTGCCTCCTGGTTCTTGTCTTGCATTTCTGCCCTGTCTTCTCTTTCTGAAGGACTGGGTTGTAAACTGTATGCTAAATAAACTCTTTCCTCTCTCCAGGGTGGTTTTGATTAGCGTTTAACACAAAAACCAAACTAGGACAGAGAGACCTCATAAAACACTAGCTGCAACTTAAGAACACTGTCAAGAGACAAAGTTAGGGAGAACAAAATATCTTCCAGAAAAAGTACCTATGTGTGTGTCCGGGCTGGGGTGGGGAGTCGAGCCCTTTCCTAATCATTCCTAGCAAATTTATCCCATGTAATAAGCCTGTTAAAGGTTCAGAATTTCCTAGGAAGGAACTGGCTGATACTGTTTGAGAATCTGCAAGAAGGGCATCTAGGAGGATGCTGGGGTTAGAAGAGAAGCAGGCAGGAGGAGAAGCCTGTGCTATAGGCTGTGTTCTATACAGCCTTCAGAGTATATAGGGAAGAACTAACACGAGGTTATACTGACTTCAAAGAAAAGAATCTTTAACTAGTTTTATATGAAGGTGGTAGGACATTCGAAGGGAGGCCGAGACCTGACTGAGGTACTCAGAGGCATGCTGTCAGATGCAACACTTTATCTTAGAAGGCTTTTTGGTAAGATATATGAGAGATATCTGTTTTTGTTATTTGATGCATTAAGTGTCATCAAGGTAGTTTTAAGGGTGGGGCCCAGGCAATTTTTGGTGCATTGGAATCCACAAACATGCAGTTCTCAGATTTCACTGTCCAAAGAAGTCCCTGGAGAGTGGTGGGTAAAGATTCTGAGACGCTGTATTTTTCTCCTCGGATGCACTGTGAACAGTGTGGGGACCTAGAATCTGTGTTGCCTGCAGATTCCAGAAAGCTGAGAAATCCTGAATCTTGTTCTAAGTGAGTCTATCGTTTCTTGTGACTTTTGCCTTTCTCCCCTACCAGTTAACTTCACAGTCTAAGACACATTTATGATATGTTTTCTCTTTTACTTAATTGCTTGAGTTGGTTTTATTTTTATTTGTTTGTTAGGTGCTTTTTTTTTTTCAATTATCACATTGGGAAGAAGGAAACATTTCTGACATCTAAAATAGTTCAAAGAGCTATGTGGCTGGAAGCCATAGAAAATATATTGAGTAGTCCCCTGTTCCCTTTCTATTTTAAAAATTCCCTTACTATGGGAGATGTCTAAGTACTTTTTAACTTTTTGTAAAGCAGTATATTCACAAGTTAAAGGAACTTAAAGGATACCATTTTAGTGATGAGAGAAGCACTTTAGATAGAACTGGCATAGCCATAGAAATAAAGGAGCCATTCTCTGTGTAAATTTCTACTCCCACCACTCCATAAAGGACAGCAAATGTACTGACTGATTTTGTGTGTTAACTTGACACAAGCTGGAGTTATTATCACAGACAAAAGAGCCTCCCTTGAGGAAATGTCTCCATGAGATCCAGCTATAAGGCATTTTCTCAATTAGTGATCAAGGGTGGGAAGGCCCATTGTGGGTGGTGCCATCCCTGGGCTGGTAGTCCTGGGTCCTATAAAAAAGCAACTTGAACAAGCCAGAGGAAACAAGCAAGTAAGTAACATTCGTCCATGGCCTCTGCATCAGCTCCTGCTTGCTGACCTGCTTGAGTTCCAGTCCTGATTCCTTTGGTGATGAACAGCAATGTGGAAGTGTAAGCTGAATAAACCCTTTCCTCCCCAGCTTGCTTCTTGGTCATGATGTTTTGTGCGGGAATAGAAACCCTAACTAAGAGAGGGAAGAATAGGGCTTTCAATCACAAGCAATAAGTGTTAAATGAAAAGTAAATTTCCCCTCAAGCATTTGACCCTGAACAGCAAAGCTAACATGTCAGACATTCAATGATGTGCTGGTGGGCTTTGTGTAGGACAAAGTGCTTTTACTTACCGGGTGTAATTTAGCTTCAGATATGGATAAACTTGGTGCACTATGAGAGGCGGTATGACTCAATCATGAGGCATAGTAACAGTTGGTGTAGGTCATAGTTGGGAAATGTTCTACATTGTCCCACAAAGTCTTCTCTAGATAATAAATTATCTGTAGAGTCTCAGTTTCATTTTAAAGTTTTTTTGTTTTGTGTGTTTTGTTTTTGTGTGTGTGTGTTTGTTTTGTTTAGGATCAAGGATCAAGGTCCTTCATCTGTGTTAGTCTCAGGGTCACAATCCTTCTACCTCAACCTAAGAGGTGATAACTTGTTCTTAATTAGAGTAATTTCACATGCAGACTTTTCATGTTCATAATTGCAAAAAAAGTAAAATCAATAAGGTGTAAGTGTTCCCTTTTTTAAATGAGGAAACTTACGTTGGGAAAAAATAAAAAGTTGAGTTCACACTAATTAGTTCCTCCATTACTTGAGTTTAATGGCCCACCATTAGTTCCTCAGTACTTGAGAGGAAGAGATGGAAAGGTCACCACAACTTCAAGACAAGCCTGATTCACAAAAAAACAAAACAAAAACAAAACAAACAACAAACAAAAAAAACCCACTCTGATATTTCAGGTCGTCCAAGGTCTCAACAACATTAATATTAATGGTTAAGTTGATGGGGTTGGGAAACAACCTGGAAATTATTCACTGCAGATAACTTTGAGGGATTTTTTAGATTAGGTCAATTGATGTGGAAGCCCTATCTTACATGAGGCACTCTCCCATGAGGCATTCCTCCCATGAGGACTATTTCATGAGGCACAATTCCAAGGCAGAGTGAGGAGACAGTGAGTTGAACCGCAGCCCTCATTGCTGTTTCCTGACAGTAACCAGCTGCCTCAAGCTACTGCTGGCCTCCTTTCTATGCTGTACTCAACAGCAGGCTAAAAAGAATCTTCCTTTCCCTAACTTGCTTTTGTCAGATGTTTTATCTTTGTAACCAGAAAAGTAATTACTACACCCTAACTCAAACAAAGCAGTCTGAGGAATGGTAGTTGGATCATCTGTGGTCAGATAACCAATTGGTGTGCTCTTTTCCTGCTCTCAGCGTGCCTTACATGTCTGTGGTTCTTGATGTAAGGTTGAGGCCTCCTGAACTTCCCTCCCCTGTTCACTTAGCATGTTTATTGCTGTCTTCTTTTTTGTGTTAGGCAGCCAACCCAACACACATATATGTAACAACAATGAACAAAAAATGAGACCATGAACTTGAAAGAGAACAAAGGAAGGTTATATAGGAGGGATTGGAGGAAGAAAGAGAAGGTAGAATTGTGTAATTACATTATCATCTCAATGATATTTTTTAAAAATGTAGTATGAAATGTTAAAACTCCCTTTCTGCTGTTAGACTGAGTTACGGTGTTAAGGGAAGAAGTAAGGCATTTATCAGGATAATCATATTTTTTTAAACTCAATTTTTAACTAGTATTATGATACAGTTTGATAGCCTCACTGAAAATAGCCTAAAGTGAAATAACTTATTTCAATAGCATTAAAGTCAAAATGATAAAGACTTGAGAATTGCTCTATTATTTCAAACAATGTCTACTTGATAGCTTTTACCTATGCTTTGAAAAATGTTCAAATTGGACAAAGAATTGGAAATATCTGGACAATGTCATTAAGTATTATGTCATTTATTTCTGTTTTCATAAAAAAAAATGTCTGGAAATAGAATGCTTACATTTCAATGTTATCTGATTGATCAAACCATTGGAGCACAAACTTTCAATAGAAAAAGAAATGAGTCTTGTTACTTAATACAGTAGATGTAGATTATCACAGGAAGTGCTGGTTTCCAACTTCACGGGAGGACATACTTCATGTTCAGCTGCTCATGTCGCTTAGAAATGTATAAATCGTCCAGCAAGAAGGAGATGCATTTAACCTGGTCGCTTACATCCTTGTCCCGTGGTGCTCTGCCTCTGCACACTCCTGTACTGTGTAGTTCTAATTCAGTTACTTTCAAATATGTATATTTAAAAAAGGATATATGTCTTTCAGCCTAAAATCACTAAAGAGATGTGTCATGGAGAGTACGGAACATTAACTATGCAATGACTGAGTCCTTTCAAAATTGGTCAGCTAGACTACACTCCAACTTCAAAATGTCATGGTTCAACATAATATATGTTACCTGATGAGTGGATGGAATATTCTTGTAATTTACAAAAGGATTAAGAAGCTATCTGGTTTTGAGCCTACCCTTTAATGGCTGAGCCATCTAGGGAAAGGACTGAAGGAAGTGAAGGGGATTGCAACCCCATAGGAAGAACAATATCAACTAACCAGACCATCCAGAGCTCCCAGGGACTAAACCACCAACCAAAGAGTACACATGGAGGGATCCATGGCTCCAGATACATGTGTAGCAGAGGATGGCCTTATCAGGCATCAATGGGAGGGGAAGCCCTTGGTCCTGTGGAGGCTTGATGCTCCAGCATAGGGGGATGCTAGAGCAGTAAGGCGGGAGTGGGTGGATGGATGGAGGAGCACCCTCATAGAGGCTAAGGGGAGGAGGAGAGAGGAAGATGGGATGGGGGAGCATTTGGAGGGGTAACTGGGAGGTTGGATATCATTTAAAATATAAAAGAATAAAATGATTAATTAAAAAAAGAAGAAGAAGTTATCTGGACCAGAGAGGTAATAGGTAAGAAAGAGAAAACACTGTTCAATTTTGTTTGTTTTTGCAGCTAATTAGAAATTGTCCTAAATATACTTGAATTTGCCATCTGTCCTTCATTCCATATTCTCCTAGTTTACAAAAAAGCACTAGATGCAGGACTACCATTAGGGCCATTCTGCTGAAGAAGGGATGGGTAGACAGATGGTAGGGAAAGGGATGCAGGCGGTGAAATACTTACAATTAACAGCCTATTAACAGAGAGTTGTTGAATAGTTGAGTAGAAACTATAGGTTGAATGTCACATAGGAAAATCTAAGGGAAAGCACAATTTCTGACAAATTTTTATTTACATTAGTATAAAAATCCCTTCTAAGAGTTTTTATTGTTATTGTTTGTTGCAACTCTGCATTTGCTGAGAATGTGTGTGCAGGGAACTACTTAATTTCTTAGCACGCTCTTTCCCACTCCTAAGCAGCCAGAAGAACTTTTACATCTCAAATGACCTCCCCTTCCCAGTTACCCCTCCTCATGCTCCCCCATCCCATCTCCCTCTCCCCTCTTCCGTCAGCCTCTATGAGATGCTCCTACCTACCCACCCACCACCACCCACTCTGGCCTCACCGCTCCAGCATCCCCCTGTTTTATGTTGTCAGACCAAGATACAGTGTCTTAAATATGTTCCTAGAGGTTGAACAACAAATAAAAGGCAGAATAGAAGACTCAAAAGAAGTCTGATTTCTAAGTTCTTCCCGTGTTGCACTCCCTTCTGTGGCCTTCAGTTAGGACAAGCAGCCAGCTCCTGCTTCACATCCCCACTCATCTTGTCTATGCTAAGGTCAATTCTTTTCTTACCCTCTTTCCTAAGTATTTGCCTTTAACTTATCTTTAACTGAGAAAGGTTTCCACGAAGTGACAGATTCAATTCAATGCTGAAGCCATTTGCTTATCCTTCCCACATTATGTCCTTAGAGTGAATCTTCATATACCGTACAAAGTAGCATCGATCATTGCCTAGCTAGTCCCGGTTCTGCTAACATGCACAATTAACTTTGCTATCACCCTCGGGCCTCAAAGATATTAATATCTGACTGACTTCGCTCACCCGCTGGCAGTCCACATTTTGCATTCCTTTTCGGCTCTCTGATATATTACATTATAACTTGCCAAGTGGAATTTCAGCATCTCTGTGGTTTTCTCCTCAATGTATTCCTCTGTCATTGCTGCAGTGACAGCTTTGGTTGTCGTTGTCCCAACTTAAAACCAGATTTTGTGACGAGTGTTTTCACATTCCTTCAGACTGTTAACAAATAAAGATGTTTACCAACCAGACCTTCCAAGTGACCTCTTGGTTTCTATGTGAGTGCTCTTCTAGGGAGACCATGAGGAACAGCTTAAACTGAATACAAACTTGAAACTGGTTTACGAGAAGCTCCTAAATATGTTACCAAGGGTCAGAACAACTGTGCATGTGACAATCAGAGAGAAATAGTTGTGGGGATAGGAGTTAAAACATGGAGTAAGAATCTGAAGACAAAGGGAAGGGGTGAGTGATTTCTAGTCTTGCCGCTAAGCATGATGGAAGAATAGCACATGTGGTCCCAATGCTGCTAGTAGTCATGAAGTAAGAAGTATTGTTTCTCCCACTCTAAGTTACAGTTGAGCCAGGCATGATGGCACATACTTTTTTTTTTTTTTTTTTTTTTTTTTTTTTTTTTTTTTTCCCAGAGCTGAGGACTGAACCCAGGGCGTTGCTCTTGTTAGGCAAGCGCTCTACCACTGAGCTAAATCTCCAACCCCAGCACATACCTTTAAGTGCAGCACTTGGGAGGCAGAGGCAGGTGGATCTCTGTCTGTAGAGCAGCCGGATCAGGAGAGCCAGAGCTACCACAGGGAAACTTTGTCTCGAAACGCTCCACTTTACCTTACCCTACCCCCAAGGAAAGTAAAAGGAAGATGGAAACTCTTGATGTGATATTACTTTCAGACATTGGCTTCTTTCTCATCTGCTTGGGATCAGGGTTCCGGAGATAGCATTTTGTCCCTCCGCAGACAACAACAGCGATGTTTACAGCAAGCAGACTCACTTTCTCTTTGGCAATAAAGACAAGATTATTAATTTAGTGATACAACTAACTGACTTGTCCTTGAACAGACCACAATAAACATTTGTTTAACAATAACTCTTATGATCAAATCTGAAACCCAGCAATGATGATTAAAGAGATGTTCCTGTGAGCCCCAGTATTCCCTCTGTCCATCTTTGACCTCTCACCTCCTTGGCTTCCTGAGCAGTTGACTCACAGTAATTAGATCTGAAGTGAAGACTTGCTTTCTCAGTGACTTGATTCTCCTCTAGCACAGATTAGCCATGGGGGGAGGGGTCCTTCCACAAATAGAGTATCTCTTTCCTCGTCTGTTTTTTTTTTTTTTTTAAATTTCTCTTCATTTTGTTTCTTAGTATACATACTTTCTTTAGTGAATTAGGACCTCCTTCTAGAGATCTCTACCCACACAACTTAAAAGTCTTGACTTTCTAGGTCTCTGTAGAATACTTTGTCACTACTTGACATGTTTTTCTGTAATCATTGGCTTGGTTTTTTTTTTTTTTTTTCACCCAGAATAGAATGCCCACGGGGGAAAGTACTTTTTTGTGTTGACTTTCTCCAGAAAGCAAACACTATGATTGTGGTTTAATGCAGAATAGTTGTACAGTAAATATCCATTCAGTAAGGAAACAAGTTAAGGAGGGGGAAATTAGTGTGGTGACATGTTCATGGAAGCTGCCAAGTCTTTTTGCTTAGAAGGTCTTCAATAGCCCTCAGCCTTGACAATAGCCCGTGTAATATCTAATTGTGCCACATGCTTCATTTATTTTCAGGCTGAAAACTTCACCTACTGGATCTTAAATGTGGCTATCATCACTTTGAACTTCTATTTTTGCCCGTGTCAAAACTAGAAAATAATTACAAATACATAGGCACACGCACACACACCACTGATGGCATGTGATAGATTCCACGGAGAGATTCCAAAGGCAAAATCTTTCCTGTTCAATGACGCCTGAAAATTGCTTTACCTGGACAAGCCTTTTCAACCTGAATCAAAGATAAAGTTTAAAGATAAAAGACCCAGGAAGGGTTTGGTGGGGAAACATGTATTTGCTGAAAAGAAGTCTGTTCAAGTCTTCCTTAGCAGTTTAGATTTTGGCATGGAAGTGAAAACTTGGGCCAACAGGGCTGTACGATTTTGAACTGTTAGTAAATAAAGATGTGATGCTGTTATGTTTTTCCCCTTTTACTTTCATATAAATTAGACGTTCGTCAATAAAATAGGAATTGAAGTTCGGTTTCATGTGCGGCGTAAGGCTGCACAAATACCATGTTAGACCCATATCTCGTGCTTTATGGACATTGCTCTGAAGGCTTGAATTAGCATCAATGCTATGTCCCTCACTGAAAATGAGGCATATTGTAGTCGTTTAATGTTATCTGAACTGCCTACCTCATAACAGTTTTTTTCCCACAATGATAAATATACACACTGACCTGATTCAACATCCACATCAACGAAGGACATAGCATTGATGCTGACTCAAGCCGTCAGAGCAATGTCCATAAAGCCCGAGATATGGGTCCAACATGGTATTTGTGCAGCCTTACGCTGCACGTGAAACCGAACTTCAATTCATATTTTATTGATGGAAGTCTAATTTATATGAAAGTAAAAGGAGGAAAACAAGGTGAGAATTGTATTGGAATTCTTAAATAAAAATAAGTGTTAACAGCGTTGAAGATGATAAGGCATGTAGGCTTGCTTTGTAAAACATATTTATGCACAATATAAAGTAATAGTATATTGAACTGACAGACTTTCCCCCCTTCAGAACAGATGATTGTTTTAATCTTTCTGTGAAGAGCGATTTCAATTTGCTACCTTGTAAAAGATAAGGAGGAAACCAACGGATTCCTCTGGTTTTTATTCTCTTCTTCTTTTGCTACAGAAAGTGATGGAGAATTTACTGTATGTTCATGGGATAGCCTGCAGAGTGTTATATTGCTTATTTTTATTATCTAGCTCAAGTCTCAATAACATTGTCTAAGGAGAAAGATAAACAGAAGCGTTATACCCATTTAATCATGGGCAGACTGAGGGGTAAAGGAAAGTGCAGCCAGGATAATGATCAGTGGTATGCTGTCAAGCGTCTACGCGTCAGCTTATCTTGTGGAAGGCAAGAGTAGAGCTATACCATTTGTTCATTTTCTAAAATAACTATCACCGTCATGGCTGCTTTCAATTTGTAAAGCACTGAACATAAAAGTTACAAGATTTCATGTAACTATGTTTTCAATTTCAGCTCAATTTACTTCTGTATTGTGGTGATTGACAGTATTACCTTAAGAAGGGAAGGTTTCGCTGGAAAGATACATATACCTCAATATCTCATAAGGTACAAAGAATAGCCTACTCCCGAGCTCTCTGGTATGAGGACTAGTACAGCTCTGAGACCTCTGTATTGGAGTTTAAAGACCTCCCTTCCAGGATGCTGCTGTGTGCTTGTTTGGTTGATACTAACCACTAATTCTCTCACCTTAGTTCAAAGGTGAAAGTCTAATGGGAGATGATCTGATTGGTCTAGCTGTGTTTGTTTTCCAGGGCATGGGGGATTGGGATCTCATCCTCTTATGTTGGATGCAGCTTTGAGAGAAGCTAGGATCACAGAATCATTTTGCAGCATTCCTTAAATCAAGTCTTTGATATCTGGCTTGTTTAATTGCTGGGCTATTCTGAATTCATATACTTTTCTTTAGTCTGCCAGTGTGCCCGTTCATTCTTCCTCCTGAGGACATGGCTTATTGGGATCATGTAGCCTAGGCTTAAGTCAGAATCTGGCCAGCTCCAGTACTTCTGTATCCAACCCTTGGAGAAGAGAAGAAAAAAGGAATGGAATCTCTACATTTAAGTGGGAAGGAAACTAACAAACCTAGTGGGTCACTTATGTAATGACTTTCGTAGGCAAAAGCCCATGAGTTGAAAAGTCTAGGTATAACATAACAGTAATACAATTTGGGAAAGTCAGAAAGAAAATGGCAAATGGTAAGAGAATTAGCCACACAGAGGAAACTGAAGTGTAGGATGGAGAGAGAGTCAAGTTGAGATTCATCACAGAAGCCCTGGACTGGGAGTCTGGGAAGATGGAAGGTCTGTCTACCTCTGCAAATTGAATCTGTGTGGGGTGGACACAGAAATATTGTCAGCAAATATTTATGTGAAGCAGAGACACCCAAGCCTGCTCCCACATTCTATTTTGGCCTGGATTTATGCCCTTCTGGCTGGAGAGAAGAGAGTATTCTAAAGATATTGGGGAAGCAGAGGAAATCTAGGACGAGAACTTCTGGGCAGGGATGAGAGAGTGAAAACAAGGAGTTTAAATGGAACAGCATGCACTTTGAGTGGACAATGACACCTAACTCCTTTTGATAACCAGACTAAGAATTCTTGCTATCAGTAAACTATATGTAAATATAAAGAAATCAACACTCAGATATCTCTTACTTGATTAATAAAAACTCTCATAAAATAAACAAGATTATCTTTTATATCATACAATTAATTTTAATTGTATGATATAGTGCAGCCATTGGAGTCCTAAAGACAGATAAATCCTTTATATTTCTGCTGTATCACACTCAACGTCTTTAGCTTTGGGTATGATACTAAATATCTTTCAATTTTTATTTCTTCCTTTGCAATGTATAATATAGCTTATATCAACTTTGCAGCATGACTTCAAGGTCTGGAGAGATAATCCATGGAGGAATTCACCTTCACTGTTTTCCTACTTCTAGTGTCAGCACCTCAAATCCTTTCACACATTTTCCTTTTTATTCATCTTTGATGGTTTTACATCAGTAGACCCATCACTGGGATGCTGATACTCCCAGATACTAGATTAGTTAATCTTGGGTAGATTTGACTATCAGAGTTAAAAACATCATTGGACAGGACAGAAAAGCCTTCTTATAAGAAGTCCCCATTGTATATACATAAACTTTCCATATACCGGGTTCTCAATCTATGTCTCAGGAAGTTTCTGACAGTGGAAACCATTAGCAATTATCAACATGGTCCTAAAAGCAGAATCACAGATAGTGCCATCAGTAATATCTTTCATATTTTTTAAAATTTGGGAGAGTTGGGACAAATCCTTTTTTTTCTCCTATGTGTTTGGAGTTGGAACCCCAGAACTGAAATGTGACTTGTGGTGTCAGAGAAGAATGCTAGAGCGGAGTGGATACAAACCACAGGATGACATCTTTCTGTAGATTTGTGATGAACTATTGGGGACAATTAAGCCCATTGAAATGACAGAGTACAGACATTTAGCTTCTGTGTGTTATCAAACAGAATGAGAGACAGAGAATATTACTGTGCCAGCCACCAGCCACCATCCATTTGTATGTAAATGAAAGGAAAGCAAATTTGTTCCTGACTCAGCAATCCTCCTGGCCTTTGATTGCACGATTACTTCATACTACTAAAAAGTATCCTTACTCTTTTTTTTAAATGAATAGATTATCTGTTATTTGTGTAATGGCCCTTAAATGCAACCCAACAGCTTCATTTGATGTCAGAATGACAAAACAGCAATCTGCAAATACAAGAATCTGGCTGCAGACGACTTGAAGAAAAGAGATGTCTGCTTTGGTTGGGTGACTGCCAAGGATAATTGTTTTACACACACACAAGTTTTGCCAAAAAGGTTGGTTTTAGAACCCAACTCAAGTACAGGTACAACCCTGCTGAGCTTAAAGTTTATATTCTCCACACAATAACCAGTGTACTGCTTTGATTACCAAAAGCTCTTATTTGCTCTAAAAACTAGAAAAGACAAAATACAAGTTGAGTGAGATTACCCAATAGTAGGAGCAAACTACCTTCAAAACCATATGAAAAGCTTCTTGGCTTCCAAAAATTTCATTTTCGAGCAAGGGCATTTATCTAGTATTGAAGTGATTAGGTTATAGCTACTCCAAAATTTATGCAGATGCATCCAAGTTCAGTGGCTCAGGGGTGATGTTCTCCAAGTGTGAAATCTCACAAACGGGTCAGAATCAGAATGTTTCAAGGCCAAATAAACACTTTTCCTGGAGGCAGAGTGGGGAATTTATTTACGTCTTGTTGCCCAGTGGATAAATTATGCATAGGCTTGGTGAACAGGCAATTACAGCAAGGAGAGTTGAATTGTTCTGTAGCTATTTTATTCAGCTCTTAGTAAACTGGACACTGGCTACAGGGAATTATCCTCCTAGGAGGCTCTGGTTGAGGATAAAAGGCACCTTCCAGTAAAATAGTAACATAGGCCATGCCAGCTATTAAGTATGGACTAGATGACTAACGACTGTACACCAGATTGTTCCTTGAAAGGACATATGTGATCTGACTTGAGAAGTCCCAGATCACCACCTGTTTTAATTTGATGGCATCCTGTTGATGGTCAGAATTGAAAAAAATAAACATTTTGTTCTTTTCACTTAATATCATTTAGTTTTATCTGGATATATGTGCTGGTTAATTTTATGTCAACTTGACATAAGCTAGAGTCGCAAGAGAGGAGGGAGCCTCAATTGAGAAAAATGTCTCAGTAAGACTGGACTGAAGAGAAGCCTGTTGGGAATTTTCCTAATTAGTGATTGATGGGGGAGGGCCCAGCCCATTGTGGGTGGTTGTTGCTCCTGGATTCTCTAAAAAAGAACACTGAACAAACCAGGTAACAGCTGTCATGAATGGCCTCTGCATCAGTTCCTGCCTCCAGGTTCCTGTCCTGTTTGAGTTCTGGTCCTGACTTCCTTGGTATATTATGTATCTAGAATGTGAGAGTGTGGTAGTAGAAAGATTTGAAAGAAGAAATCATTATTCTTGTAGGATTTGCTGACCAGCAAAAGAGACAAAACAGCATTTGGTGCTTTCATAGAAAAAAATATGGTGAGTTAAGGCATTCATTACATCTAATATTACACCAAAAGTATATGTAGCAGTAATAAGAGCAGTGGAGTAATAAGAACAATTCCTCCTCCGAAGACTTTAACGTAGCTTTGCAGGAGACAATGAGTACGAGCTGTAATAGAGCAAACAGGTTTGCTGAATTACAAGAAAAGGGACAGGTATTCTGTGATGATTTGCTTTAGGGGTTATCAGGGAAAGCTATCCAAATAGTTGGTAAATGAGTTGAGTGTCTAAAAACTGAGTACAGCTGGTGAATTCAGAAAGAAATGAGAAAAAATAGTGCCAGAAAGAGGGAAATACAGCAGAGCAAACAAGTTTGGAAAAATATAGACATGCATGAGTGAGAAGAATTCAAAGATCCACCAACACAGTGTGGCCAGAATGCAGGTCATACAGGAAAAGGTGAACCAGGGAAGAGAACAGAGTCCCACTGAAGCCTTTTTGAAGTTTTGAGAATATGGACTTCATTCTCAAAGAAGACTGAAGCTGTGTCACCATGATGATCCTTATACTCCTGTTGGGAAGAGACATCTGCAGCTCAGAGCAGAGTGGCTGGAAGACAGAGATGACTGTCACATAGCAGGATGCTGCAATGATCCAAGGTAGAATAGATGAGGTCCTGAGCTAAGGTAGAATTGATATGGAATGACATAAGTCAAACCATAAAGGACTGGTCCTTAGGTGGCTGGCAGGGTGCCTTAGAGAAAGGGATGCCATCCCTCAGATGGAGGTCACAGGCTAAATATAGCCAAATAGACACATAACATGTTTGGTCTTGAACCTGTAGTGTTTGAGATTCCTGACCAACAAATGGTTGGATAACCCAGGAAGCAGCCAAGTCAGTAAAGCATCTGTGGTGAGTGGTGATGTTATGGTAACTTTGGAAAGATTTGGAAAACACCTTTCTTAGAAGACGTGAGAAGCAGGAACTAATGAGAAAGGAACAGTTATATTTATTTCCAGAGAGAAAGATCAGAGAAAGAGAGAAAGAGAGGAGGGAGAGAGAGGAAGGAGAGGGGGTAAAGGGAGAGAGAGAGAGACAGATTGATATAGATAGATACATAGATAGATAGATAGATAGATAGATAGATAGATAGAGATCTATCTATCTATCTATCTATCTATCTATCTATCTATCTATTTAAACAGAGAGAGAGAAACAGAGAGAGAGAGAGAGAGAGAGAGAGAGAGAGAGAGAGAAACAGAGAGAGACAGAGACAGCGATACAGACAGGAGGAGTTACAAGATGAAGAGAGATGGTAACTTGGAAAACCATGGGATTACAAGTAGGAGGAAGTAGGTAGGTGGGTTCATGAAGTAGAAACTGAAAATTGCTGGCTGTTTCTAAGCATGGTCTTCAGCTTCATTAAGGACATTTTAATGGAACATCCGAGAAACAGCATGGGACTTCATAAAGGAAGGAGGACCTAGGAAGGCTGTGAAGATTAGAGTAGATGAGGGGTTCAGAGGGGGCAAGGGTGATTGTGGAAATCCTTTGGGTGATGGATTTCTCCAAAAGGGGAATTGGTGCAGCTGATGTTAGAACAAACAATGGGCTCTGCCCTTTGTTCATATGGTGCATTTTCAGTTTGTTACGCAATCCTAAAGCTGCTGGAAGGAAAGGAAGATGAAGAGAAGGAGGGAGAGGAGAATTAGACACTCTGGGTTCCAGAGGCAACGGGGAAGAGGCTACCTGATTAAGAGATGCCTTGTTCAAGAAAGATCCTCTTATGGATGTGGGGTTGGCCCCTCATAGGTGTGCTTGTGAGCTTGGGCTGAACTTTGACACACTATGTGTTTCCAGGTTCCATTTTTGGGAAAGGTCACATACTGAGGAAGGAAGACAGCACGTAACATTGAAAGCACAGGTTGGAGACATCAGGATGAGCATGCTTCTGGCTAGTGAGTGTGGTAAGGAGGAATGTATCTAAGGAAGAGTTGTATTTGTGCCTGATGTGGGCGGAGCTTAGGGAACTGGAGGAGAAGAAGAACACTGGAAAAGGACACGAGCATCTGCCAACAAAAGAGTGAGGCTGATGCCACGGCCACTGTCTGTGAGTTATTGTTAGGCCACAGGGAAGACGAAGGAAACCGTCTATAAATTATGCTTCAAAACACCATAGTTTGGTAAGTGTCTAAAATCTAATATGATGCCACAGAAACTGGCTCTTCAATAAGTATCTGTTGGGCTCATGAGAGGAGAGATCCATTTACAAAATAGTTTGCTGTATAGAAATTTGTGAAAAAATTTAAAGAGCACCCAAGGATAAATAAGCCATTCTCTTTTGTGTTAAAAACATCACTTCTATCTGTTCAAGTGTTCTCCTCAATGTCATGGAACAAACTGTTCTGGCATGTGGTGGGGGATTAATGGTGTACTCATTGATGAGATTCTCAAATAAATAAAATAAAATAAATGTAAGAAATAAAATTTACACATGCTACAAATGAGGATTCCAGCAGAGGTTGGTGGCTTTAACTAAACACGCTCAGTTGTGCTCTCCTGGCAGACCAGGTCATCTAGAGAACAAAACTTGTCCTTTCACAACTACAGTAGCTGGTGGGGGCAGGTGAGAAAGCTAGATTCTCCTGGAGCCTGCTGGTGGGAACCTGTCTGTGAATCTCTAGCATGAATTCTTAATTAGTCTTTTGCTGGCTTCCTGTGGACAGTGGTTCTCAGCTGTAGGTGATTTGTCCGCTGTGAGGACAACTGAAAACATCTGGGGACATTGTTTGGATCCAAAGACTAATGGGCTGAATCCAGGGTGCTCCAGAGAGACTTAGATGTACCCATTAATACCAGAAACCCTCCCTACCTGTGTGCCACATCAAGACCCAACTTCCTGATGGAAGGCTATCAAGTCACAAGGTACTAGAGTGTGAAGATGGAACATTTAATGAAAGTACAGTTTACTACAACTCTGAGGTTCCCAAGGCTAAGGAGGGCATGGTGCACTGCAGTCCTCAGAAGTATTTGTTGAATGGATAAAGTATCCTCTGTTAAGGTCTAGGTAGAATATTAAGGTCTAGATGGAATGTTAAGGCCTAGGTAAAATGTTAAGGCTGATGTAACTATTACCTGGCTAGCCTGTCATCATAAGGAAACTTTCTCATAGTCTCTGCTGTTACTAGGAAACTTTCTAATGCTAAGATTTATTATGTTATGTTCTTTGCCATTGGAAGCCAACCACAATAGAAGTCAGTAGTACTGTTTTGTATGGTTATCCACAACAAGGTTGGACCCAACTAACCACTCAACAGCACTTCCTGCACCCGTGCATAGGTTTTTATAGTTAAAAATTACTCTTGGGATGGACCCCAACATAAGAGAGACACCTGAACCAATTATAAGAATAATGGAATAAGACTTCCATTTTGAGTAGTAGTCAAGTAAAGTTTAAAGACCCAAGACCTCCCTGGGAACTGACATCCTAGTTGGCAGAAAGAGACATGTATGTGGGTAACTGGCATCCTGGTGGTCAAATTAAGACATGAAAGTTAGACAAGGCAAGTCCCCTTCCACACTTGAATAACCCAACCAAGGGAAGCAGGATGAGTGTGCAACAAAGACATGTTCCTAAGGAAATCCCCTATCCCTAAATCCTGACTGGTGAAATAACTTGGCACAGATGTTTGTGGATTTTGGCTTAAAAACTCTGTAGGAATTCCTGAATCTGGACCATGGCTCTGGTTGATCAGTCCTGGGCATATGCTCAATAAACTATCCCTGTCTGACTGAGATCTCTGTTCATATGGCTTGTGGTGATTCCTGGGTCCCAACATCCTTCATGGAGGCACTGATCTCCTCATTCCTGAGATGAGAAGAGTATGAAGGCTCGGCCTTATGCAATGTATGTGCTGAGGAGATGGGGAACTAGAGTCAGATGAAGACAAAAGAATAACATGAGACAATGGATACGTGAATTGTTTTCTGTAGCAATTATTTTACTTCGCTGCAGGTATGCATGTCAAAACATCATCTGTACCTCAAATAGATGCAATAATGTTTAAACAGTAGAAATTTCAAAGGACAATATTGTGGTGGTTTGAATGAAAATGTCCCATGAGGCTCCTATATTTGAATGCTTAGTCACTGTGGAAGAGAACGCTTTGAGGATTAGGAGGTGTGGTCCTGTTCAAGTAGGTGTGGCCTTGTTGGAGGAAGTGTGTCACTGAGGGTGAGCTGCTTTTTTTTTTTGAGGTTTCCAAAGCCTATGCCAGACCCAGTGTCTCTCTTTCTCTCTCTCTCCCTCTCTCTGGCTGCTTCCTGCAGATTAGGACATAACTCTCAGGTTCTTCTCCAGCACGAGTATTGTATGCTGCCATGCTTCCCGCCAAGATAATGGATTCACCTCTGAAACTGAAAGGGAGGCCCTGTTTAAACGTTTTCTTTTATAGAGTTGCCTTGGTCATGGTGTCTCTTCATAGCAATAGTACGAAAACCAAAACGAACACGGAGAGACTAATTTGACAAACTCCTCCTGAAACTGAATTTCTACTTTGATAGTTATATTTTCTTGCCAATGTTGTTTTGTCTATCCTGAGGAAAGAGAAGAAATTTACATTTTCAAAGAGGACTTCTCTTATGGTTTGAGGGTAGCATGTCCCACAAATGCTTACATGGGAGGGCTTGGTTCCCAATGAATTGGAACTGAAGCCTTGGAGAACTGTTATAAAGATTTTAATTTTATTAAAGGGTTAATCCATTGGTGAATTTACAATATGTAAGTACTTTAGGAGTGATGGTGTTGGCCTGGTTGTAGGAAGTGAGGCCTTCCCTAGAAGCATATACCTCACCTCAGCCCCTTCTTGACTCTGCTTATCAGTTAACACAATGCCAGCAGCTCTTTTCTGCAGTGTCCTTCCCACCCTGATGTCTTGGTTCATCACAGGTCTATAGTAATATGGCCAAGTGACAATAAACCAAAACCAGGAACCAACAGGAATCATTACTGCTTATTCTTGTTAGCTTTACCTGTTCACGTGACATACATAGCACAGAGAAAGGACAGTATCAACTGAGGAATTATCTAGATCATATTAACCTATGACTGTATCTGTGGAGATTGTCCTGATTGGTATAGGAGGGCCTGGACACTGTGGGCATCTCTCTCTATTATCTAGGATGCTGGTTCTGGACTGTACATGTTTGAGGCTGAGAGCTAGCCAGTCAATAGCACTCTTCCATGCTTTCTCTTCCAGTTCTTGTCTAAGATCCTTTGCTGACTTTCCTCAGAGATGAATTGTGACTTGGAAGCATACACAAAATAAGCCGTTTGTGCCTCTAAGTTGATTTTGGTGAGAGTATTCTATCACAGCAACAGAAAGGAAGCTAGGACATGCTGGTATCTATTAGATACTCATATGTATGTCTGCCTTGAAATTCAACTGATTCTTAGTCTATGAGAACTATTTGTGATTTTAAAGTCCTTTTGATTTTTATCTTAAATACAATATTATGAACAAAGCAGGTGCTCTTACTCATAAAATTCCAGTTCTTTCAAAATCTTGACACACTATCTCGAGGAACTGCTGTAGATTAACTCCATACTAGGAAATCACTCTGGCAGTCTTAATGAAAACTCCCACTTGAATGAAAAAGCCCACGAAATGAAATTTAAATGGTAAAGAGGACGAGACAAAAGAAAGCAAATACACAGTTAAGATCAAGATAACGTTTATGGCAAATAGCACAGGTGTGATTAGTTTGGAAGAAAGATCAAAAGCCCACATTTTTTGTGAGGTAGCCAAGGAATGTACTAGATGTACAGTACTGATGTTCTCACATGTGGACGTGGGGCTGCATCCTTTTAACTGAGCAGGTCTTTCCAAGGTAACAGCACAAGTTCTAAAATGAAGCTTAATTTCTAAGGGCCTGGTGTTTAAGCGTTCATCCTCCGAGTTCTCAAAACGACTCCACTGTCTAATGATTTACTCTGGAGAAATCCTTGTGGATAATTTTGCTTTCAAATTCTAAAAATGACCTGTTTTCAGCTTGTTAATTTGATGATCTAAGGTCCCATTCTTTTAGAGAATTATGCTTGTCTACATTTATAGCATTAAAGCATGCAAGGAGGCTTGGCTTGATAGCCCATATCCTGTAATCCTGACTCTTGTGAGGTTGAGACTGGAAGCCACACATTTGAGACCAAACTGGACTGCACCGCATGACCCTGTCTCCTGACAATACACAAGGACTTTAAGTGTAAATAAAACACTTGGGATATGTAGACACAAACGTGTGCAACTGCATCAGTGCAAACTCATTAAGGACACTTACTGCTCTGACAGAGGAACCCAGGTTGGTTTCTGGCACCCAGACAGTAGCTCACAACTGTTTGTAACTCTAGTTCCAGGAGATACAACACCCTCTTCTGGCCTCAGCAGACCGTGAATGCATACACATGCTTCACAGGCATAATACAGGGAAACACACATTAAAAAACATTAAATATTTTTAAAGAACAAATTACCATTGGAAGATGACTTTATAAAACAGAACAGTGTTAGGTGAAAGAATTGAGACTATGTTAGAATGCAGAGTGAAAACACACACACACACTTGACAAAGTTGAAGAAAGGGGGAATTTAGATAGGGAACTACTGTTCTTGAAGAAGTCACAGGAAAAACATTAACACAATAAAAACACTGAGGCTTTTCCAGTTTCTTAGATACAAGCTTCAGAAGTCAAAAAAAAAAAATCCCACCAATTATTTTATGAGCAAAGAAATAATTCACTTACAGATATTGGTTATGTCTCAACATCCCCAAGAAGAACTCAGAATCAGCCTTAGAATATAGGTTTTGAGGAACTTGTCAGAGACTTGGACAATGACATTACAGCTTGGGCCAGAGAGGTGATAAAGATTAAGTTGGAGTACATCTGTCACATTGCAGCTTGTGGAATCTGGTTATTGCTACATGCTCCTTCCCCAAAGTAGCTTTAGTTTACCAGTTTGCACTGGTAGATCCTAGTGAGCAAGTGCAGGTAGGGCATTTGTCTTCCAGCTGCTAGGAAGACACTTTGTTTCTTCTACTCCTGTTGTGGAGCATGGTCCATTCTCACCTAAAGGGGTTTGTTTCCAAATAGCAAAAGCCTTGCATGTGTTTGCAGTCTTACAAAGCACTTCTGACAAAGCTTAATACAGTAAAAGCAATGACCCAGTGCTTCTAACGTGAGACTGGGAAAGACTGATTCCTTGCTGGAGTTTCTCTCAGTTGTTCATCTTAAATGTATCAGACTGTCATATCAAGCAGCCCACATGGAACTTAATTAACATGGGCCCACAGTCACGAAGAGCCTGAATATCCCAACGTTGTGAGGAAAAGAGTCCATCCATCAACTACCCTAGTGAGCCTGGAAACTCTCCAATGGTGTTTTGATATGGACACAGTCCTGGATGAACCACCCCAATTGTGTCCTGGGAGACCTGTGGCAGAAGCATCTAGCTGCTTTCTACCCAGCCTCCTGACCCACAGAGAGGCTGAAATGAGGCATATGATTGTAATGCTAGAGACCTTGTTACACAGTAACATAAAACTAAGTATCCAAAAATCCATCCCACTCTCTAAATGATTCTTTGATGATTTAGCCAAAATTCAATAGAGAAGATGTAATCAACATGGAAACTATTGACTACAAAAACCATATAAAATATAGGAAGACACCAGAGGGATGTTTCCTACAGTAATTCTGTAAAAGTCCCTCTCTGGTCTATACATGTATTAAGGAAGCTGTCTTCATACATGACCAGTTGGGCCAGGCTGGGTCTTCTATCTCAATTTCATTGTGTCTCAGTCTGCTTGTTGGTGACGTCAGATCCCGAAGGACTGAGTCACTCTCAGGGCTGCTCCTCATCAGTTACCATTTGCACACAAAAGATTGTTATTAAGCTCCTAAATTGGCTATGAGTTGGCTTTTTCATAGCCCTTCCCTGTGACTCACGGGTCTCAGAAATGAGGGTAACGGTTACTTAAGTTTTGGCCATTTACAACTATAATACAGAAGATACAGGTAAGGAGTGAGAAGGGATTGATGCACAGGTCATGGCATGTGGAGGAGGGAATGCTCTTCAGGCATCTGCATGTATGCAGCCACCCTTTAGTCTGACACACCCCGCGGGTCTTTAATGCAGGCTTTATGAAATCACAATTGCTCACATCATTAGGTCCCAGCCATTAGACAGCCCATTAGCATAGAAAGACGCTTACCACTTTGGAGATTCTAGTGGTTTTAGGAATTATGCTACAAACAGAAACAAACATATGTATGCATTTATTTATGTATATGCATATATGTATGTGCATGACACACACATATGATAACACAGTATCACAAATACCAATGAAAACTCATGTGTGAAATAAAACATAAAGCCTTTGCTTACGACTGCAGCATGATCTCCATTGCCTTAGAAAAATCACAGAAGCAATTGGAACTTCCTAGACAGAGGCATGCTGATTGAGTTGGGTCTCTGCCAAAGCATAGAATTAAGGGACTGATGTCCCAAAGATAAGGAAGACAGCAGACAATAAATAATTACCTCTCTCTCCTTGTCTCCACTGAAGCTACCCTGAGGTGGTGCTCATATCTCCTCAGCGTGGCCTCAAGCATTGAGCGTGTGCCTGCATCTTTCTCAGTATCTTATCCTCAGAAGACTACCTCCCTGCCTCCCTGCCCTGTGCCTTGTTTCCATTCCTTAGCACTCCCATACTAAAATAACCCATAAGCTCTCTGCCCGAGGCATTGTTCTGTACTAACTAAATCCAAAATAAATGGCCAGAAACAAAAGCATTTTAAGACAGTAGCAATAGCTAATTAGGAAATATAATGGAAAAATACACCCCCTAAGTTTATTGTGTTTTGTTTTCATTATTGCTTAAAAATACTTTCTAATTTCCTCTGTTATTTCTCCTTTTGAACTCTTGGTTAATATATGTGCAGTGCTTCCAAGGTATATGGTAAATGCTGTGTTTAAGTGCTAGCTTTATTATTGGAAGGCATAAAGGTAAGTACACACATTCCTTATATTCACACAAACAGGAACATATTGGACATCGTGCAAAAGGTCGCTTTTACAAGATATAAAATTTTACAATATACACGACAAACTAATCAGACTACAATTTGTAGAGTATGCTATACAGTAGAGTATGCTATACATGTGGCTGACAATATGCATACATATCTCATATTTAAAATGAGAAAACCGAGACATGGTAGTTTATCCAGATGGTAGGGTTGGTAAATAGAACCTCATTTTGATCCTTGCTAGTTTTAATACATAAAGAAATTTCAAATCAGTTTAGGAAATGAAAAGCACAATTGATACTCTCCTTTCTTGGACCTGTTACAGTAAAATAGGGACATTTGTGTGATTCCATAAGGTATTAGAAAGCTGGTGGCCATACCAGTTCTATAATAAAATCTGTGGTTCTAGAACATAAGAAGGAGGTAGCCATAAACTGGTTGAAAATGCTATCTGAACTGAGAACCTAGTAATACCACAACTTAAACTCCCCCCAATTTAGCTTCTCCCCAAGAAACTTCATGCTGAGCAGCATTGGAGAAACAGTTTCTATGGTGATGTGCCAGACACTGAAATGGCCAGTTCTGGTGAAGAACTACTTCAGCCCCTCCTGCTCCTATTCAGAAGAGCTGGCTCTGGTCCTGTCGTCTGGCATGTTAGTGCTGAGTTAGGGGGCCCTGAGGATGGGCCCTGGACTGAAGGGTTTCAGTTATCCCTAGATGCCAGAGCCCTGTTCTCATCCACTCTATGCTTGTACCTCGGCTTATGGAGCAGCAGAACCAAAGCCATGTATCTAGGATGCCCTCTCAAATGCTGAACATGTAACTGAGAATCACCAAACCAGAACAAAAGTAACAATATGGAAAGAAAACATTAAAATCATTGCAGTAGAAGATCTGGAGTGCTATAGGCAACAAGCATAATGGCCTTAGGTAGAGTTGATGACAATAAATAAATAAATGTGTGCAAAGCTGCAGGGGGAGAGAGAGGTGCAGATGGATCTGGAGGAGCTAAGGGGGAGTTGTATAACTATGGGACTACATCGTATGGAATTCTAAAATAGTTAAAAAATATTACAATTATTTAATTATAAAAGGAAACTGCCCTCCCACCCCAGCCCCTCCTGTATGTCATCACCTCTTGGTTCTCTCCCACCCGCTGCTTTTGTGTTTAGCTCCTGATTTGCATTTTGCTGGTCAATTTGTTTTCAGGATCACCTCCTAGAAACACAAACTCCATTCCCCCAGCTATCATCGAAGTGCTTGGTTCTGCTTAGTACGTGAGTGAGTTTCAACACAAATTGAATAAGCATGTTGCTGCATTCTGGGAGATTTAAAAATTCACCGAGGGTTATAATTTCCAAAGTCTACCTTCTAGCTTCCAAAGCAAAAAACCCAAGCTCTCCTTTGAAGTCAGCGGGGAAACCTTCGCATGGAGAACTGAGGAAAATGAGGGATGAGCTGAGAGCGGATGTGGATGTGGCTTCCTCAGTCTGAGATGCCTTTCCTCTCCCATTGGATCATACTGGATTATGTTGCCTTCATTACATTTGCTTGCTTGCTTGTTTGTGTGTGCATGTATGTATGCGTGTGTGCGTATGCACTGGGGTTATACACAGATGCCATAGTGCATCTGTGGAAGTCAGAGGACAACTCATGGGCATGTTTCTTCCTTTCACCCCCGTGTGTCATGTCATGAATGTTGGACTCAGATTACCAGGTTAGATGCCACCTGATTTTACATGCTGAGCCATATTGTTGGCCCATATGTATTACATTTAGTCTATTTAAATTAACTTTTACTTTAAGCATATGTCTTGTGCTGTGCACAGCCAGCATAGTTAGTTTTAGGCATTGCCCTTTTCCTTAAATCTTCTACTTCTTTCAAGCCAAAAAAAAAAGAAAAAGAAAAAAAAAGACTCCAGTGTTTAAATCCTTATTCTTATTGATACTTTGTTTAAACTTCTGAAACGTTTAGATTATCGCTGATTAGTTTCTTTAGTTTTCAGTGGTGTTTTTGCATGTATGTGTAGTACGCATTCTTGTAAACATGGATATACGAACATTTGTATGTGCAAATGTATGCAGAAAGCTAAAATTCAGGATGATGTCATTCTTTTTACCCCTCACTGTATTTACTAAGCAGGTCTACTGATGGTCTCACACTTGCACAGCAAACATAAAAGCCATGGAGCCACCTCCTCTGTCCCTTGTTTGCATTTAAGTTTGTTTGTTTCTGTTATACTCAAACCTTTCAAGCAACTCACTGTTACTTACGATACCTAAGTATTACCTGATAATGCTGATGTTCTTGTTACAACGTTGTGTGTGTGTGTGTGTGTGTGTGTGTGCACGTGCACACATGCGCAAGTGCATGCGTGTGGTCTGTTTTTGTACAATGTTCATCAGCATTTTGGTTTCTATACATCTTGATATCAGAAGTACCTATTAAATGTGGTAACAACCTCCAAAACCAACACACACACACACACACACAGACACAGACACACACACACACATAAACACATACACACAATACACACACAAACACACACACATGCACACACACATACACACACACATACACACACATGCACACACACATACACACATACACACACATACATATACATACATATACACACACACAGACACACACACATACATACACACACAACTGGTCTACATACATTGCTAAAATATCCCTTGCAGATAGGAGTTGGGTAGAAGTAGAAAAATTGCTCCTGCTAAGAATCACAGGATAGAATGAGTTTAGGCTTTTGTTACCAGTTTTAGTTATGATTTGTAAATGCATTATTTTTGAAATATGAAACCAAATAGACCTCTTAGTATTGGCTATCTCTTTCTGATAGAACACAGATATAAGCCTAGGAAATACTACATTTAATCAATGACCCTTCACTCCTGTTATTTTCTTTCTGTTACTAGTATCAAACAGTCACTTTGAAAGGTGTGGCTACGTTACTTCACGCCATCAATCTCAGAAGGCAAGCCACGGCATCCTTGCCCCACCCCACACCCATCTCCCCTCCACCCATTCTTTAGGGGCAGAAACATGAAGATCAAATTGAGCTCTGTGAAAGATTCATTTCCTTGCCCTCCTACATCCTGGTCCTTCTCCTTAAGTACAATCCTCTTGGGTCTCATCACATTCCTCCAGGCTGTGTTGGCCAGGCAATGTTTGTTTAAAGCTTATTCATCTCTGTGAACCTCGGATTTCTTTCATGAATCTTGTGCTGTTTAAAGTAGGCAGCTAGATACCTTTGTCCACTATAAAAACCTGTACAGTAAATATTTTAATCTTTATAGCTGATATGTTATATCAGTTGCATACTCTTCTTTGTTAGTACTTAGGAATTTAGAATGTTTTCCATTCTGGCTTACAGTTTTCAGTATGCTACTGACACCACCTTAGGGCTCTGGTATCATAGTGTCCTGTTCTCAATCCTCAGAGCTTCTCTTTCCTCCCTAGCCAGCATAAGGCAGTCTGTACAGGTGTCATTGGTAGTAAGGGGGTTGTGGACATCCTAACTCACACTATGGTACCTTGGTGTTAAACAGAAGAATCAGGAAGGCCTACTCAGGACCTCTTTCTCCCTGTCTTTCATGTTCTTTTCTGAAACAAATTGTGATAGAATTGCATGACGTTCTTGTCACTCAGGTCATATAACCCCTGTGAGAACAATACAATCTCTTTACCTGGAGGAGAGGAATTTACCTATCTCTTAAGCCACAGGAACAGAAAACAGAATGATACCAACAGACCTTGATCAGTCTGTCCAGCTCATTAGTATTAGGTTACCTCTCTTTGGCCAAATCACATTTTATCATTCCTCCACATTTTGTTTTTTCATTAGAGGAAAACACTGAAGAGAATGTAATTATCTATGGTCATTGTCTTTATTCAGAAAGTCTTCAGTGTCCTGTTCAATCTGTAGTACATCAATTTGTACCTTTAAAAAGAAAATTTGCTTATTTATTCTGTTTAGTGGAATCTCAGCCATTAAACTCGGGGTGAATAAGAAAAAAAAAGTACCTTCCTCCCCCAAAATTCCATCTCACTTATATGTCTTTTCAAAAACCATTTTTAATAAACACAGCTCATATGTCATGTAAAAATGATGTGGGTTATATACATAGATTATGCTGAAACATGGGCATAGATTGCATTTTCTACCCAGATGAAGTTTACTGGCCGTAAAGCTTCTTAACCCATTCTTGGCCAATTGCCCCACTTTTATTTTTATTTATTTTATTTATTTATTCAATAGTTCAAATGTTCAGTGTCTGACAACAGTCATAAATGCTGTCTTTGAACAAAACTTCTTGGTTTCTCCATCATCAAAAGGTGAAGTGCGAAGAAAGTTTGCTTGGAGTGTATGGGATGATCTTTTCTGCTTGCATCTTTCCCATTTTCCCCACCCGTGGTTCATTTCTTCCTATAAGCTAGATCCTGTTCCTCAGTAAAGGAAACCTGGTGAGTAGGAGAAAAGGTTGTGTGATAGCCCTTTCTTGCCGATGCATTTGTCTTGGCTGGGCCTGATTGCACTTTGAACTGTCTTACCTTAGTTACTCATGAAAGCTGACTCTTTGCAACATTGTGCAGCCCTCAGAGCACCCCAGCTTTCTTTCCATTGCTTCCTTGACCGGCCAAATGTTTGTAATTATAATAGCCCCTAAAGAGTTTCTTAGTCTGAGCCGGGCGGTGGTGGGCATGCCTTTAATTCCCAGCACTTGGGAGGCAGAGGCAGGTGGATCCTGAGTTTGAGGCCAGCCTGGTCTACACGATGAGTTCCAGGACAGCCCGGGCTACACAAGAAACCCTGTTCACGAAAAACAAAACAAACATACCAAACAAACAAAAAACAAACAAATCAAACAAAAATCCAAGAGTTTCTTAGTCTAGTGGTCACGGGAAGTTCATATCCAGTTCTTACTGCTGAACTTACAGGCTGTTGAGGAGCTGGAGAGCAGAACACATTTTCTCAACGTGTGACATACTTAGACCCTCCTTGACGCACACCCCAGAAATGTAGATAGATCCAAGAAGGCAGCATGTCTGTGGCTCCAAACATCAGCAGCAGGCTCTTCTTTGGCTCACTGATTATCCAGAGCAGGAGCAGATCCCACCTCACCATCTCCTTTACATTGAGTATGAGTCATCTCCCAACTCTTCCTTTGTGTCTCCTAAATGTAGAGTTCTTCTAAAACTCTGTTTGAAAGGCTGGGGTGAGAAGAAGTCAGCTTTTCCTCAAACACTGAGTAGAACAGACTGCCATTCATGGTTCTCTCCACAAATATTTATTGAGCATCTATCTTGTCTACATACTCACTGTTCCCAGAGCTGAGGATACTGAGTCCTGAATGAAATTCTACTAAGTGTGCTTTATACCAAGTTATTGTCTCCTTCCTGCATTGCTTCTGGTGTGGGAGTTCCCGAGTTATTGCACAGAATGTAGATGATATCCTTGTTAAATTCTGGATATTACCAAGGAGCTAAATCAGCTTATAACATATTTCAGATCACATATTTCAGAATTTTGGTTATCATATATGGATGTCACATATGGAAGCTATGGCATGATCAAACCTATTTTGTCACTGAAAGTATGCATGAAACATGAAAGATGCTTGGAAATAAGGTTGTGTGGAAGGCATATACGAGGGAGGCTTAGAAGTCTCAAAAACAAAAACGAAAACAAAATAAAGCAAGCAAGCAAGCAAACAAACAAACAAAACCCTCGACTTTGGCTGCTTGAAAAACCAGTCACTTTTGAAGAGAACCTGGATAACGTACAATAGAAATAGAAATAAGTTTCCAAGCTTTAAACAAGTTATAATGGAAACATTGTCGCAGACATACCCAGGGTTTGCTTTTCTTATATTTTATTTCTTTCTTAATTAAATCACACAATCGAGTATAACCATAACAAATGCATTCAGTAGGTTATGCTACCCTAGGAGGTTTTGCTGCTGTCCATACTGGTAAAGGTGGCTGATGCTTTCAGCCATGTCTTGCAACTGTGAGTTGCATAGCACCATAGAGTTGGTCTACTATGGACATCCTAGTACAGGAAGCACATAAAACTTGGTGACAGCCTGGGTTGGGGAGCAGATTGCCAGAGTGGAAACGGGAGTTTCTGTCACCAGCTTACTGAGTGAGCTGTTCCCTTTCGCTGGGACTCCCCTTTTTCTTCCATATAATGAAAATAATGGTCCTTGGATCCTGGCCCTGAGATGAGGATTAAATAAATTAGCACATATGAAGTACTTGGAACAGTGCCTGACCTAGTAAGTGAGCAATCAATTCTAGTTATCATCGATAAGTACAAAAGAATTGCTCATGTAGTTGAAAGCCCATTCATTTTAAAGATGAATCTTTGAAAATGTTACAATCATTTTGTTCTGGTGTTCCCTGTGTAAGCTTTTCCTGAATACCCACTAGGGTTCCGACACTTGCACCAAGCACCAGGGACAAACTATCCAAGTGGCGTGAATATGAATGACCTGCTCTCAGATGAAGTGTGATTCCTTGGTGGAGAAAGATGAGGAGCTGGAAGAGGAACCGGGATGGTAATGAGTTTCAGCTGAAGCACTGCAGAGCAGGGTGCACCTGCCAGGCCTGGGCGAGCGTGGAGGCTCAGAGGCTTTCCAGTAGGGGATATGAGAACTTCTCAATCTGGCTATCCTAAGTGACAGAGATGTATAACGGACTGTGGTGGTTTAAATGATAAAGTCACCCACAGTCTTTGGCATTGAAATAATCTGTCCCAGGTGGTGGTGCTGTCTGTGGGTAGGTTTAGGAGGTGTGGCCTTGCTGGCAGAAGTGGGCTTTGAGAGTTTAGGATCTTCTCTCCTTTCCTCATACTAACCCCCTCCTACAGCCCTCTGCCTCCACTCCACCATCATGGATGGACTCTGGCTCTCTGGAACTATAACCCCAATAAACTCTTGCTTCTATACATTGACTTGTTCATTGTGTTTTATTACATCAGTAGAGAAGTTTGACATTTTTGTATCTTTCCTCTGACCAGCCATATCAAATATGTTCATTCAAACATTATCCAGCATCATGGTTTACAGTCAAGTATTGTAGTCTTTATGTCCAATGGCACTTGAAGCCTTTATAACATGCGACTACACATCAGTATGAAGAGAAGACTTCCTAGGAAATTATATTTAAACTAAATCAAAATTAAATAAGTTAAAAGTAAAAAAAGAATGCTAACTAATATACTGGCTGTACTGAAAAAGAATTTTTCTGGACACATTTCATTGTTGATTATAGGCTAATTAACAAACATGGTCTAGGCAACAAGACAACTTATTCTTTAATGTTAAGGTCCTGATAATTGAAACAAGGAACCATGCATGCTAAGTAATTTTGTTACCCAGAGCAATATGCTAAGGCTATATACTTTTCCTGGATACTCACACTCTTCATTATAAATGCCATCGAGTGTAGAGGCCACAAGGCACTAATATTTCCAGGAGTTAACTCAAGCATGCACCAAGCCTTTTGCTCACAAATGAAATCTTACTTCTGAGATACTTTTAAGAGCTTGGCTTTAATTTTTTTCTTGGAAGGGAGTAACATTAGCTGTTATATGTTTTGTATGCTAGGTGTACTGCTTACATTTCCAAATTTGTTATTTGCATTCTGCTGTGGGCAGGGGAATTAGAGAAGCATATTTAGTTGGATTCTTTTTAAAATAATAAAGAAAGATCATGCCATTTGTGACATGAGCTGAGGTGGACTCTTGGAGGGTGGTTTGTTCATTTCCCCATTCAGCTCGAGGGCATGCTTGGTTTCTTGGTAGAGAATGGTCAAAACTTTCAGGGACAGTTTTGAGCAGAAATTCCTCATCTCCTTGCACTTCAGCACATAGTTGGCTTGTCTCACTTGTAATTATATTCACTCTCTCATGCTTGCTTCATAAATCCTCTCAGCCATTACATGTCAGCCCTCACACTGAGTTCACTATGCATGACAGATAGTTGCTGGACTACTTCTACCATTCAAACCCAGCTCAAACATCACTCTGAGAAACTTTACTGAAATGAATCCCCTTCTCCATGTACAATTATCTATATTTCTGTATTTTAATAACACTTTTAATTCTTGTACAGCTCTTAATCAATGCAATGTGCTATGTTATACTGTGTTGGGTAATGTTATCTTCCTTTTTTTGTTTGTTTGTTTGTTTGTTTTTCTACAAGTGTTAAGAGATAAATCAAAGGCACTATCCCCCATATTTGGCTTGTTAATTGCTGATTGTACATATGATATATATTAATATATATTATATATATATATATATATATAACAATCAATTTCTAATATATACATATATATACACAATTTCTAATATATATTACAAAATCATTCATATATCTCTATCCCTATCCCTATCCCTATCCTATCCCTATCCCTTCCCTATCCCTATCCCTATCCCTATCCCTATCCTATCCTCTATCCATCCCTATCCTATCCATCTCTATCCCTATATATTTGCAGTTGGGCCCATGACAGTATCAAATATTATTTTACATTTTAAATCTTATTTTATTTGTGTGTGTGTGAGGGTGTGTGTGTCTGTGTGTGTGTGTGTGTGTGTGTGTGTGTGTGTGTGTGTGTGTGTAGGTTATAGAACAACTCGTGGGAGTCACCTGTCCCTTCTCCTCTGTGGGTTCTGGGCATCATAGTCAAGTCTGTGGGCTTGGCAGAAGACACCTTTACCCTCTGAGACATCTTGCTTACCCATCAAATGTTATATTTAAAAACTAGTAATTCATGTATATTTACTCAAGCCATTCTGGATTTAGCATTTAGGCATCTTGTGCATAAATAAAGTTTTTAGAAGTTTTGCTTTTGTATCACAATAAATAACTAGTACATCTGGGAATTCAGCATCACGCTTACCCTTAGCTGAGTGTATTCAGGTGTTGGAATTCAAATGGATAGTAGAAATCACGAATTAGTACAAACTACAGTTACATCTAAGAAGCGGGCATACTGGTACCCTTTTGTTAGTCATGCAGCTGATGTTCTGGGAAGAACACATCCCTTCCTTTAAGGAATTGCTATTGATTCACAGTAGCTTTGTGTTTTCCTTGATTGGATCGTCATGGCTGGATATCACTGCATGATGCATTTTGGGGATAATAACAACTCTTTCTTGGAATGTTTAAGGTCTAGACAATGGTGCAGAGGGATTCCATTGGGGTTAGTGGTCTAGTGGAAACTTGGAGTTAGTTCCCCTCTTTTTTTTGAAGAGGTGGTTTATTATAGAGGTCCCACAAGAGGTAGGCATTACAGCAGACAGGATTCATTTCCACTTGAAAGACAGCAAACTAATATTGCTTCTGACTTCATATTTCCACTCTTCTCTATAAGATCTGATGTCCTGGTAGTGGGGTTAGAAATTTGAAGAAAAGTAGATAGGGGCAGGTAAAAGAGTAAGAAAATTTGGCAATTTCTCTACAAATTATGGCTTTTGAATAATGATCCCTAGTTACAGAGTCTGTCAAAACTAGTTACAAGGTGGTTATATCTGCATTATCAAGTTCTATAGCTGACTCCTCTGCTCTTCTACCCAAGAATGATGGGATCAATCCCTTTTTAAGTTGTTACTCATGTAGAAGTGGATTAATAATTTAAAAATAAGTTATTTTGAATTAACACTTTTAAATATTACCTTTTAGTTCACACACAGTTTACATCATAGTAAGTGTAGCCTTCAGAAAAATAGATGGTAGATGTATAGATAGACTGAATTCAAATGGGTTAAAATGTAGAGCAATGGGAAAGACCCAAATAAAAACATATCTAATGCTATAATGCAAGTCATGGCATTCTAGATGTAGCTTAAAATCCCATGTAATGTATGAATTTGGTAGAAAACAAGATAATTTTCAGCAAACGAACTCAGAAATGTCTTTATTAGAGTTTTGGCTGCTCTGTCAAGTGACATTGATTTTACTATATTCCAGATGGCAGGTTGGTTTTGGATGCCCTGTGCATGCAGACATCCACAGTGTTTTAATTAGGCACTTTGGGCATTCGTATCTCTGATGTGAGGAACTCTTTTGTATTTCCAAGGTTCAAGGCAGGGAAGAACACAAGGCTTCCTTATTATTTTAGTGCAATATAATGTTTTACCACACCAACATGCTCTTTAAGAGACCATTTTCTCGTTTGCAAGGTCTCAGAACATTTGGGAAGTGGGCTGCAGGGAGGTGGCTTTGGTGGCAATCAGTAAATTTTGGTGGCATTTGTTTGTTATCAGAATTTAGGTACACTAGAGATTTTAGAGAGGATCCCAGGTATCTTGAGGACATAGGTCAAGATTACCAAGTTGATGAAGATTGATGAACACAGTAAAGGTAGCAAGGACCTAGCTATTTAGCTTAACCAGCCACTCACAAACTAGCCTTAAACCGGAAGCTAGTTATTATTATTTGGAAGCACATAAGAGTGGAAAGACTACTAGGGATAGAGAATCGTTGGGCGATATAGGAAGAAATACTAGAAAGATGGAGAGAAAGAGTGTTCTTAAACTATGGGTAGAGTTGTCAGATACTAAAAAGTCAAATCATGAAAAATCAGAGAATGACAGAGCAGGTCTATAACAAGATTGGTCAGACTAGCCATTATTTATCCTTTCTCCTCTTTGTTTCCTTAAGACTAGTGGCAATAATTTTAAAATTGGTCATGTGTCTTTGGTGAACATGATCAAATCTCCTAAGATTTTGATTTCACTTATACCTGGTAACAGAAACTAAGTAGACAATGAGTACACATGACTAAGAAAATGAGATTAACTTAGTTAAGTGGAGAAGGATAGCTTGCATATTATGGAAGAAGCATATGACTATAGGTGACTGCATTCTCACCTGAGAATTTCAGCTTAACAAGCCACAGCATGCTTTAAATACAGAAGCTGATGAATAATTTCCCGCATGACAGACTTTTGATTGACTGGTTGATTGATAGTAAATATTTGCTGTGCACTACTCTGTTCTAGTCATTGGTAATAAAACCCTTAGCAAGACAGTTTTCTATAGGGCAAGAGTGCCAACCAGAGATGCTAAGTGAGAAAATGGGCAAGAAAAATACGCACAATGTGAATATATGAGTGGATGGTGAGTAGTGGGATGAATGAGTGGATGTTGGATAGTGGGACGAATGAGCAGATGTTGGGTAGTTGGATGAAGGAGGGAATGTTGGGTAATGGCATGAATGAGGGAATGTTGGGTAGTAGGATGAATGAGAGGATGTTGGGTAGTGGGATGAATGAGCAGATGTTAGGTAGTGGGATGAATGAGCAGATGTTGGGTAGTGGGATGAAGGAAGGAATGTTGGGTAGTGGGATGAATGAGTAGATGTTTGGTAGTGGGATTAATGGTCAGATGTTGGGTAGTGGGATGAATGAGTAGATGTTGGGTAGTGGGATGAATGAGAGAATCTTGGGTAGTGGGATGAATGAGGGGATGCTGGGTAGTGGGATGAAAAAGAACATGGCTACGGTCAGACATAACAATAGTAGACAGTCTTATTTCAGCTGGGGGTGTGTGGGTGAAGTGAGACAGGACTGAGTTTTGAAGACAGGAATAAAGAAGAAAGGGATTCTAGGAAATCACAAGCTGATTACTGTTGCAAGAGTGAGTAGGAAGAGGTGAATTCTGGGTAGTGGTGAAGGTAGGACTGTGCTAAGGTTTTTGATAATATGATGGGAATCTGTCTTATTTAGGGTTTCCATTGTTGTGTAGGAACACCATGACCATGGCAGCTTTTATAAAGGAAAATATTTTAATTGAAGCTGGCTTACAGTTCAGAGGTTTAGTCCATCCTTGTCATGGCAGGGACCATGACAGCATACAAGCAGACATGGTGCAGGAGAAGGAAATGAAAGTTCTACAATCTACAGATCAGATCGGCAAGCAGCAGGAAAAGAATAAGCCACTTCCTCACACAAGGCCGACCTACTCCAACCTGGCTACACCTCCAATTGTACCACACCCTATGAGCTTATGGGATCATTTTCATTCAAAATAACACAGAAGCCATTGGTGATACCAAATAGGGAGCTCAAGTGTCGAACTCACACTTGAATGAGATAATCTGGCTGGTGCAGGGGATAGGTCCATGGTAAGAAGCAGAGACACACCAAGGAAAGCACGTTGATGATCCCAGTGCCTGAAGATGACATTCTGAATGGGGACAGTGGGTACAGCAGTGAGAATAAATAGTAGACTATGGTATATATTTTGAAAGTACATTTGTAGGACGTTTTTTTTTTAATTTCATATACAAATGTGAGAAAGAAAATGCAAGGATGACATAAAAGATTTTGGCTTGAACAATCGAACGAGTGAGCAGCTGGGTGCTAGCATAAAGGGGGTGGGAAAAAAAAGGATTGGGGATGTTGTCTACTTTTGGACGGGACCTGCTTAGTGAGAAGTGGCTTTGAGTGATACATCTTGGTATATGATGGAGCTTGGTATATGCAGCTAGAGTTAAAGGGAGAGGGAGGAAGCTGTAGGCTGCTGACCTCTCTGTACATGGAACTGTGCTGACATGAGGCTGACAGACAGTCACTATTTCTGGTACCTGACAAAGCTGTTTTCTGCATAGGTGAGTGCTGAGTATGATGTTTGCAGCTCTCCACTATCAAGCACAACGTAACACAACCTTGTTGCTTTACAGCATAAGTCTAAGGAAATGATTCTCAGATTAAGTGTAGGCTGGATTCTTAAATTTCTTTCCTTGGGTATGTGAAGACAAATGAGAATACTATGTATTGTATTCAATCTCCATGGATGTATCAATGTATCCTAAACGTACCAATGGGATAATTTTGGAATATCTGTAAGAGCTACACTTAAGAGATTTTTAAAAAGCAATTCTAAAGAGGCTACCTCTCCAGGCTAGCTTTATTTGTTTGAAGGGCACCTCAAGGTCATCATGCCTAGTTTAGATTCAGGATAAATCTAAAATCACTCTCACCTGCCATAGCCTGACCTAACTGCTGTCTAACCCCTCTTCTCTTCGAGTGATTCCAATATTTAATTTCAGGGTTTGTGAATGCTGCAGGAGAAACTCTTAGGGTCATACACTGCCACCACAAAAGGACATCTGGGGACACACTTGTGTGGCTCTTTATCTTTTTCCCCATCATTCTTCCATTCAGCTACTGGTGTCTAAAGGGTCTGTACATCGTAGAGAAATGACCCATGTAGTGAAGGATGTATGTGAGGAGCATAATAATGTATTTAAACAAATCTGCTTTGTTGTTTAGCTTTCTCCTTATTTATATATGTTCCACATACACGTCAGCATTCACTTGTATTTGACTTTTAAAAATTTGATAAACATCAGCTTCTGGTGACTGTTGGAACCGAGGTGGCCTTCCTTAGCCCTTCTGTCTCCTTCTTCTCTTCTGTTTGGGTGTTGGCAGCCCAGCAGATACATTCCTCTTTCCGTGTCTCTCATTACTCCACACTTTTACAGTAGAGGTCAAAATTTAGTTTCTACTGGTCCATTGAAGACTCAGTAGGTAGGGTGGAGCCTTTTGTTAAGGTTCGGGGAGATCAGCCTCCAAGTTTAATGAAGTTGGGAAACAATGTTTCTTTCAGGTTTTTTTTTAATGTGGGTAGCCGTCATATTAAGAAATGAAAATTTCTGTTATTGGAGTTATTTTTCCAGAAACAAGCAACTGAAAGAACACACCTAGCTGCAGTTTACCTACACTATCTCTGTTTTCATTTTGCTCTTTAATAACTTATTCTGTCATATCTCATAGTGATTTATTAGCAACACATGGAATTACCTGGATGATTATATAATGTTTGTCCCCTTTTAAGAATTTTATAATTCATAAGCATAATGAATGCTTATGAAAATCTTATGAATGGGATAATATGGAAACATGCGCAGTGTACTTTTGACAGGTGAAGACCCAAACAACCCCTATCTACCATCACATTTCTTCAGTGTGGTAAGTTGCCGGGGCCTGCAAGGATTATTTTAAAACCGTGTGTGGCTGGCTGCCACTCTGCTACCAAAAATAAACTGGTCTGAGGGAGCTGTGTGAGAGGAGATTCCTGGAAGCTGTGTCATCTGAAGCCATTTGTGACAAAGCATTCTTTATTTCTTTTTTTTTTTTTTCAACTTTATCCAAGCCACATTGATATATGTCACAAAACCTGGATCTTTGCCTTTCTTTTCTTTGACTGCTCCTCCCTTCCTTGTCTTTGATTGCTCCTCCCTTCCTTGCCCTTCTCTCTTTTTCCTTTTTAAAAAAGACAAATGGATAATTGAAAGTTTCACTTAGGCTCGTATTTTCGCTCCACTACTTCAATTCTGTTAACTGGAGTCAGAGACACAAAACAATTCACATACTACAGAACTGCTTTAAAGAAGATGAAGGAAAGATTGGATGTGAACGCTGGCATATGTTCATGTGTTCCATACCCTGGACAGCGTATACACACACACACACACACACACACACACACACACTGGTGTCAGAGCAGTGAAAGCTGAAGTCACTTAAAAGTCCTTTAATAATGACCTTGAACAACTTAAGTTTGCCTAACTGTTCCTGGGTCTTCAGCTATGAAATGTAGCCAAAAATTAATGTTTGAGGGTCAGTCACTTCTGTCAAAGTCTTTAAGGCTCCACTTCAAAGATAAGTCACAACTGATTTGCATAGACACCTTGCAGGGTATAAATGCAACGATTAAGAGTTCAGACTGCTGGGTTTGGAACAGACGGCCAGAGCACAGAAGCACAGATTTCTGTCCAGTACCCGACTAGAAAAGGGGAAGGGGGAGAGAGAGAAAGAAAGAGAAGAAAGATAGGAAGGGGTAGGGAGGGAGGAGAGGAGTCCAGGGGAGGGGCGAGAGAGGGAAATAGAGAGGAAGAGACTGGGTGTGTGTCTGGGGGGGGGGTGAGGAGGAGGGTGGACTCAGGCTGAGTCACACAGAGGTTCAAGGTTGTAGCCACTTCTCCTGGGAAGGACTCAGCAATATTACTGCAAGCATGAAGGAGACCCACAAGCTACAGAATGGGGCATTGCAACCCTCCAACCTCAGAAAAAATGTACAAACCCAGGATGTATATTCAGGAGAGGGGGACAGGAGGATTGACGCATTCCGGGGATGACAAAGGTTCCAGAGGCTTCTGCTTGAAGACTTTTGAGATGCAGAGTCCTCTGAAGGGAAGAGGATTGGGCTCCCCAAAACAACGGTGGAGCAAAGAGGAGTTACAGCATCTGTCCCCAAGAGTCCTTTTCCTGCGTTCCTCTTCTCACTGGGTTCTTGCACCACAGGGATGCCTGCCTCGCCCTCATCCTTACTCCCACTCGGGTCTCCGCTTGGCCCACCGCGCCCCCACCCGGCCGGTGTCTCGGAATTCCCCCAGACCCACCCAGTAACGGTTTTGGATCGGCAGCTTCCGACCCCTCCCCCTTTTCCTTTCTCACTGGAGCCGCAGTGCCGCGCGCTTCTGAGAGGGGCAATCCGCCCCGGAACCGACGTGAGCGGCCCGGGGCGGGGTTAGTGGAAGCAGCCCAGTGATCCCCTAGTTCCAGCAGGGTCCTCTCGGCACCCCACACCTCCCTCTCACGCACGACTTGCCCACCCCCATCACCCAGTCCCGCGCTTGTTCCCAGCCTCCTTGCTCAGCTCTGCGCTCCTCCCCGCCTCCCACCCAACCCCCGCGCGCTTGGCACGCGCAGCCGAACTCGGCGCCGCCTCCATCAGAGCCGAGCCGGCGGCTCCGCTGAACAGCCGCCTCTGCGGCCGCTGCGCCGGTCCTCCGCGTCCTGGTCCCGCCCTCCTAGTCCCTGTGCCCCGGTTCCCCTTCCCGCCCTCCTCCCTCCTCCCTCTCCAGCCTCCCCTTGAGCTCTCTCTGGCTGCAGTCCGCGCCCGGCCCGCCACCGGGCGGGCAGGAGGACGGCGGCAGCTCCACCATGAGCGACGAGGGCAGCAAACGGTGTAGCCGGGCGGATTGCCTCGAAACTGAGCCACCTCTGCCCCCGCCGCCCCCACCCCCGCCTCCGGGAGAGTCTCCCTGGTCCCCACCTCCCCAAGCTACCGGCCGCCGCTGCCCGCGCCTCTGGAGCGCATCGTAGGGTCGGGCGAGCCCCGGGTAGAACTGGCCACTCGGCGCAAGGGCGCGGGTGAGCCGCTGCCGCCGTCTCTGTTGCCCGGCGACCAGGAGGTGTCGGCGGCGGGCGACTCCCACGAAGGTCCTAGGCGCCTTCCGGAGGTGAAGCTCCCCGAGGCTGTGGCCGGGAAAGGCAGCCCGGGGGAGCCCGAGGCCGGCGCGTGCGGGGAGGGCGAGCGGCGAGGCACGGGAGATCAGCCTGAGACACGCTCCGTGTGTAGCAGCCGCAGCAGCAGTAGTGGTGGCGGTGGCGACCAGCGCTCGGGGCATCAGCACCAGCATCATCAGCCCATTTGCAAGATCTGCTTCCAGGGCGCGGAGCAGGTAAGGCCGGAGGGACCCCAGATCTGCTGGCGGTGAGCGCTGGACCCGGCCGGCAAGGGTAGAAATTTCAGCACCGCGGACAGCGCACGCCTCCCAACTGAGCCTTCCTCTCCAGTTCTTTTTCTGAGAAGCAGATAGTGTCCCGGTGGCGAATACAGAAGTAAATTAAACTATGCCTTTTCTCCCTACCTTGTTTTGAAGTCAGGTACTCCTCAGGTACTATAATGGTAACATCATTAAGCGTTTCTTGTGAATTACTCAAAAGGATTCTAGTTTGTAAGTAGAATCAAGCCTATAGGATTCAAAGGTCTGACGTCTGTGTTCTGTTAGTGTATCCAGAGAACTTAATCTCAGAATACAAATGAGCAGGGGATAGCTCATGCTATATCAATACCAATATGAGGTATGCAATACCAAAGGAGGATGGTTTTTATTACAAATTTTTAATGAGAAAGGTGCTACAGTTCTTGCAAAAGAAAGTACTTGAAAAGAAAGGGTATTTTAGCCGACTGATGTCCTTGATGCTTTGTCAGAAACACATTTTAAAATCATAAACATCATTAAAGGCACATGCAAACTTCCACAAGAATCATCACATAGGGGAAATGATAATGCATCTCTCTTGCAAAGTGTGTGAAAACATTAGCTTTAATGTCTTTGAAAGTTAGGAAGTTGCATAAGAAAGAATATGCAGGCTTTCAGGAAATAGTGCCCCGAGTCAATATTTATGAGCTACATTTAGAAAAAGTAAAAGCACAGGCTACTGTGAGCTGCTTTCCGCCATGCACTTCTCCTTTAGCAATGATTAAGAATAACTGCAGAGGAAATGCATCTGACCATCCACTTAAAAGTTATTAAAGAGATTTAATAGTAGAGCTTTTCCCCAAGGGCATTGGGGGCTATATCTTGCAGACATTTTGTATGTCAGTGGAACATTTATGTCATAACTCTAAGCACTATCTTAGAAATAGTTTTTTTTTAAGACTTTAGTATCATTCCCATCAGAGATATAAAAATTTAATTTGGTTTTCTGGGATGGAGCTTGATGCTTGTATCCTTCTGGGTAAACCGAATATACAGAAAGAAATCAAGTTTAGGGTTTTTAGGTAGAGGCAGAAACACGATATTCACAGCAGGCCTGCTTTTTTTTTTTTTTTTCCCCCAGGGTGAGTTGTTAAATCCCTGCCGATGTGATGGGTCTGTTCGGTACACACATCAGCTGTGTCTCCTAAAGTGGATCAGTGAGAGGGGCTCCTGGACCTGCGAACTGTGCTGCTATAGATACCACGTCACAGCCATTAAAATGAAGCAACCTTGCCAGGTAGACACGATGCTTCAACAATCTCCTTGATGCTACTTAACAATATTTAATGCAAGTCGCAGTAAGGCCAAGATGTAGAGTTTGTAGTCTGTGCTTACAGAAAGCTGTGACATCCTATCTGAGAAACTCCAAGGGCATTTTAACCAAATGATTTCCTTTAGAATTTGTTGTTTACTGATTAAAGTATACCGAGTTCTGTTTCCTCAAGGCTAAGTGGATAAAAATGAATCCACGTGAGTCTGTTTTGTTAAGAAGAGATGCTATACAGTTTATTTTGCAGACATTTTTGCAGTTTTAAGCCATACCTAGGACAGTTTGTGGAAAAGGGATGAAAATGAAGAAGCGGCTGTTTACCAGTGCGGAAACTTCAGGTTGAATCTGTCAGCTCAACTCTGAGCATTCTTCCTGCTTAAGTTTTCCGTTCTGTACGAGTTTTTACAATTTTGATCCCGTGAATTCTTGGTGCCATTCAGCTACATACCAAATGCAGGCATGTTCCCCTGCTCTCCATAATGCTGCTGAAGTTCCACATAGTTTCAAACCTTTGTGTAAAATCACAGTGACACGGTATCAAAAATATGCAGTTAAACGCCCCCTTCCCTTATTTTCTCTGGGTTGGAAGTGACTCAAGTTCTTTGAATAGGCTGATGGAGTATCAAATGCAGAATATTAAGAAGATAGCTTAGAGGAAAGTGGGGAAATGCATAACAGAGATCTGGCAGGAGATGGAGCAGAGAGATACAACAACCATGAATAAGGCAATGGAAAATTTGAAAGGAGAAGCATGATAGAACCCAATGGCCTTCATTACTAGACTTGCCCATGACCACTAGACTTGTTCATGACCACCAGGCTTACCCATGACCACTAGGTTTGGCCATGATCAAATTTACATTGAGCTATATTATTTAAATTTCTGAGTATTCAATTGGTACCTAATATGCAATTAATTTGCATCTCTGAAATTTGCATTTAAGGCATAATTAGCAATAATGAAATGAAAAGGGGAATTTTCTTCACCTCAGGCTTACAAATTAACTTAAAAAGGGGAAACTAACTTAATGAGAGGGATGACCACACAGAAGTCAGTCATAGACCTTTTCCAGTTCATGGATCATTTATGCTGTCCTGAAAAACAGTTGGAGCCATGTCCAAAGGTCATGGCCTGGTTGACATTGTTGTACTTATGATAATATTATAAATAGAATATATGAGAGGCTAGTCATAGGAACTTTATATCACCATTAGTGATCCTAGAGAAAAAGATGTGTGGAGCTACAGCAGAAAGTTAGATATTTCAAAAACGTTAATTGAGAGCTACTATATGAACAATCCTTTTGAACATTAATTTTGCAGTAAATACAAATAGGCTCTTTATTAACCTGAATAGACAGACATAAAACTCTAGGACAAATAATACTATTTATAGTAATTGCAATCCTATGGCAAAAAGAATTTGTGCCCTTAGTTTCATTAATTTCTTAAAATAATCAGTCATTATTTTAACAAAAGCAATTCTCCAAACAGTTTTTCCTCAAAAAATCAAAACCCTCCAAATTAATCCAACACTCTTAATGTATTTAGGATGGTGATATATGATTGGTAACATTATCTGATTATTACTCTAAAATAGAAAGTGATATTTCAAAACCAGGTTCATGCATGCTATGCTAGTATGTTGTATCATGTCAGAGATGAAAGAACTTTGAAGACTACATCTAATACATATAAGGCTTGGTACTCAATTTTTTAAGGTGTTAGGGATTGAACCAAGACACACATGTACACAGCAAATACTCTACCACTGCGATGTGCTCCAAACCCAAGCTTGATACCCTTACCTAACTGAAATTGGCCATGACACCCAAAGAATAGGCTCTTAGAACCCAGATGAAGAGCCATAGCTTCGTTCCCAGCCTGTCATTTGTGTCATGGTTGACCCACAACCTGAGCATCCACTCCGCCTCTTACTGTGAGGTCCATGGGAGGCATCATTTCCATGTCCCTATGGCCTGATTCAAAGCCGCATCTTATTGGGGTAGAATCAAACTGGAAGCCTGTGCTGGTTCTTCTTTTCCCTGTCCACACTCTGTTCCCCATGAATAGGGTCCTCTCATGACTGTGGACAAACAGCTCACTGGACTAGAAGAGAATAGAGAATAAAACGGAACACAGACATGTTAGTTAGTCTGTGCCAGCCTCTGTTCTAAATGCCTTACACACACAGATACCACTACTGAGTCTTTGTAACATACTAGTAATCTGATCAACACTATTATCTCAACATTACACAATGTGAAACTGGACATAGCCAGTCTCTCCTAGGGATTTATCCGGATTCTAACTCAGTCAGCCTGGCTTCTGGGCCTGTGGTATTAAGTGGGAATTCTAGGATGTTCTCTTCAGTCCTCTGCTAGCCTGTCTTGATGTCTCAGGGTCTTTTGTGAGTTTTCCTATGTGGTATTTGAAGCAAGCAGAAGCTAGTGTTTTAGGAGTAGAAAGTCTTTTGCTGTATAACAAACCTTCTAAATTCTTAGTGACTGAAACAGCCACGATAACTCATCACCTCATGAGACTCTGTGTCTCAGTGGAGGTCATTGGGAAGCTTTGTTCCACATAAGGGATCACCTAGAACTGTAATCCAGAGGTGTGGCCTTGTCAGCACCCTTGTGACTTGCCTGTTTGACTTGTTCTTGGATTGGCTGTTCCTTGGGGCTCAGTTCCTTGAGTACCTCGATTTGTCCCCCACCCCCATCCTGTGCTTCTAGCACAATGAAATATGTTCTTTTTGGAGGATGCAAGTGGGCACGATGAATGTACTAAGACTTGATCTTGGAAGTGACATGATTTCATATCTGCTGCATCCGCTTATTTAAAGCAAATTTAGTCTCACTCTGATTCAAGAGACAGGCAAACTACTCTACTTCTGGAGGCTGACCTGCCTTTAAAGAAACACATTTTTTTTTCACACTTCCCAGGAGAAAGTATCTAGTGTGACTCAGATCCCTACCCTGATCTTTCTATTTGGTCTTCTTCAGGTCTATGTGGACTAGTAAGCATTGCTGTAACTTTCCCCTCTCGGGCTATCAGTCCATGGAAGCTTGTCTTGCCCCTGCTGTTTGATGCATTCTGTCAAGCACTTTCCAGGACTGTCTGTTAACGTCATGTCTTCCTTATTGGTCACTAGGAGATGGGGATGGACAGTGAAGGCCAAGGAACAGATAGGCGGGAAAAAGGCATATGCAAGCAAAAGCTGCTGCAGAGTGCCTCACCCTTTAGTTTTAATCATTTCTTCTCAAGATTCAAATTCTCCCACTTCCTTTCTGTTTCAGTTATGTTCAGTGGTAGAACATCGGAGAAAGTGAGCCGACACATTTACATCCTAATCACTGCATCATTAGTAGTAGGAGCTAAGACACTTGGGGCACTTAAAATGCATTTACCTTCCTCCCTACTTGCAGAATTTACTTATTAAATGATATATTATTGAGTGATTATATTTATATATCATTAATAAATATGTCACCATACCATTATTATATTCTATATATCGTTGTTAAATGATATATTAATGGTATTTTAAGAGTAAAAGCTAATTCTGTTTTGAAGCACATATTATGTCCGAAACTGAGATGCATGAGCATATAAAACGACATTTAATTTGAGCTGTTGGTGGCATTGTAAACTGACAAAGCAACGCTGTAGCTTGTGAATGCTGTCTGTGATATGTCTCTCTGAGGGGTCACATTTACAACGTCATATGCCATGTGGGACACTGTACTTTTGACATAAAACTCAGACTGCAGTGCCTCCAGATAGGAAAATATATGAGCAGTCCCAACAATAATATTAATGTACATAAGAACTAACTTATATTTAATAGTTTTTAACCTTTATTTTCTTAATGTGTGTGTGTGATGGTGTGTATACACATGCACATGTGCATATGTCATGGATTCTTACGGAGGTCAGAGGACAGACCACTTGTGGCAGTTGGTTCTTTCCTTCTGGCATGTGAATTTGAAGATCAAACTCAGGTCACGGGCTGGGTGCAGGTGCCTTTAGCCTCTGAGCCATCTCTTTAGCAATGATATCTTTAAAAGATGAGGATGGCACCTACACCATATTGTATTTGAGGATTAATATCCTAAATATACATGGCAGGCTTAGAATGGCTCTTCCTCCCTTGGACTAGCATCACTGTTACCTGTCATCCTGCTAAGAGACTGACCGGGGCCTGGTCTCCTCTGATAAGAGGGGCCCCTTGTTCCCTTCTCTCTACTGTCACCAAATCGAGGTTACTGCCCTCTTTCTACATGTTCTTTACGTTGTATTTTTAACTAATTAATAATAATGTGTACACATTTAGGGTATTAGATGTTTCAGTGCATGGATGCATAGTATACTGATTAAATATAGCTAGTTGATATATTCGTATCAGATATTTAACATTTTTGCGGTAGGATTATGGAAAACATGGTATTTTAGCTCTTTTGAAATATATAGAGTATTGTTGAAACTACTCCGGGCATTGAACTGTAGTTTCGTAGTCAGTGACCACTGTCTCCTCTTTCCCACACTCCACCCCTAGCCCATCTTCTGATAATTGCTGTTCTGTTCTCTACATGTAATAAATCAGTATCTTGTGGACTCTGCACACAAGTGAAATCATGTGCTATTTATTACCTGATTCCAGGCTCATTCCACTCAACATGATACCCTTAAGCTGCATCCATATTGTGGCAAGTAACGGAAGTTCTTTTAGTTCTTTTGGCTTTTTTCCCACTAAGACTGACTAGTGTTCCTTTATATATACACATCATCTTCTGTGGGCATGTAGGCTTTGTATCCTGGTGACTGTGAATTCCATAATCTGCTTTTTGTTTAACGTTGTTCTTCACCTACATTTTTTGATTCTTGTTTTTAATTTTTATTTATTTAATTTTTTTGGCAAAACATATCCCAGTTGTATGATAATTGAACCCATTATCATACATTATTAATAAATCGCTATTTTTGAAAGCACTCCAGATGTCCCTCCCTGTGAGTCTAATTTATCTCCATCTTGAGTTGTCGTGTATTTGGAGATCTGAGAATTTTCAGTGTGGTTATTTCATGGGACAGCTCTACTCACAGTTTGAGAGCCATTGTGAATTTGTAGTTTGGAATGGCCGCCATTGGGTGGAGTGCATGTGACCAGTCAGCAGGAAGTTAGGGAGTCTGACTTCGAGCTTGTTGAAGGGTAATGATACCAGGTGGCCTGCCAAAGCATCATAAAGCAGCATATGAACAGGTAAATAGACACCCTCCCCCAACTCTCATCCCTTCTCTACTCCCTTTACCTGAAAGAGAGAGAAAAGTACTGTCTACCTGCCTTGTCTACCTGGGCTTGCATGCTGGCCAGTTACCTTTTAAGGCATTGGGCCCCTGGCCATTTTTACTCACAGTTCCTGTTGCTTTTCCTTTAAATATTCATGATGTACTCTGGGCCACAGGTCTTTTCAGAGCTGTAAGAATAATGTCAAAGTCTTTCACAAAAGGTCAGGGATACAAAGTTATTTTTCAGTTTTAAATCCTTGTTACTAAAATCCTGCATTCCTCACAATAGGTACAAATTAGCATTATTTGTATTCATCTTAGACACCGTTCTCAAGTCCAACTTCTAGACTGATTTGTAAGGCTGTAACATTTAGATCTCATTACTTTCTTAAATGGGGTATGAAGGGATATTTTCACCTTCGCAGAATTTCACAGTATAATGCATTAGGAGAAGCTGATGAATTATCTCTAAAACTGGCTGAGATTTTGAAAATTTATTAATAAAATCTGAGAGCATGAGCCCCATCATCCTGGTACAGACTTCCTCGGAAGCATCCCCAGTGACTTCAACATGTCCATGTGCATACAATCTTGTCTCACTTTGACTTGTTATCTAGCTGTTGATCTTGTTATCATTTCCATGGTTTCAACGGTAGAGGAGGAGCTGAGGCCCAAAGCTTTTCATGAGCATGTCCAGTCACAAAAAAAGATGATGTTCAAATTCATATTTCATAAGTTTATGCTGGCATAACTTGTAGGCAACTAAAACTGCCAAGATGAATAGTGAATATGCCACATGACAGTCACTCTTCCTTGGATACTGGTTTTGTTTTATTTATCCACTCATTCTCAAGATGTGTGAATCTGCATTTCACTCATTAGACACAATTGATGACTCTGTTTAATGACATCTGTAGATGAGCTCTGTGCTCTACGACAGTCATCATTCTTCCTGTAAGCACTGTGTTCTGCTGATTCTCCAAGCTGTCCCAAAGTCAGATGTCTCTGAGACAGGAGAGATGGGTAAAAGGTAGTTAGCATTTGGAGCTTTGTGTGTCCTGGTGCTTCTAAAAGCTTGCACAGGGTCAGGCCAGGAGACAATGTACGTCATGTAGATGATATATTCCAGAAATTTCTCCTTCACATAGCTCTGCTTTTCCTTATTTTGTAGTTGTTTTAAAGTGTGTCTTTCCTTTGTTTTGATTTTTTTTTTTCCTCTTTGCTGTCTATGCCTGTTCACCTAGCTGCCTCTAGGAGAAAGAATCTAGAATATAGGTGTGGGTGGATCTATCCCTCCAAACAAGTTACAGGGACAGAGAATATTTGAGTAAAGACCACAAACATAGTTCCAACATATCTTCACTTGATTCCGGTTATTTAAATCAGAAAGTCGGAATAGAAAAACTCATTAAGCTCCAAGGGTCATTGTGATTATTGTCCTAGCTCAGAAACAGTTGCAGACACCATTTTGATGAATATGATGAATAGACATGACTATATTCCAGGGAGCTTCACTTAACAACACTGAACCTTGGACTTCAGTTAACCATAGTGTTTTAAGAAATGGTATTCCAAAAGCAGTTACAGAGCTGGATCTGGCCCCTGGTATTCAATAGTCGTTCAAGCAAATAGAAGGCTGATGTACACTTGGGTGTTTCCTAGAGAATTACATGGGCAAAATGTATTAAGTTTTAATGTTTGCAGTTTTAAGTGGATCTATAATTAACTTACTTCATTTAGAAGATGGTGTCATTCCAGTTCCATAAAAGTATTAAATATTACTATTGACTATTATACAATATTGAAACTGTTGTTCTTATCCAGTTTCTTAGTTGTTTCAGACCCCAGGGATGGATTCCATCACATCAGATGGAAGGCAGGCCACAGAAGCCTTCAGTGTTCTTGGAGCAAGCCACCCAACCTCTCATCTCAGTGAGTCCTGGCGTACATGTGCAGAATGCTAGTGAACCCATCCCTACACAGATCCTTCTGGCATCTGCCACTCACCAGGTGTCTACAGTTCTGACATTGAATTCTTTCAGTTTTCTTAGGGTTTCTAGAGTAGGGTATGAATAGTGATGCTGGAACACGCTTTAGAACAAATCACAGAAGGGACCAAACATGCTTCCTGGTCAGTCTGTGACCATTTGATGAATATTGGTGATAAGAATGAGTGAGTGGGTGAGTGTTTTTGAAATGCTCTAGAATCACGGAAGTTCTGTTATTTCTGCACCGAGACTCTGCCTCAAGGAATTACAATTGTTTTTCATTTCCTGAGTACTGGTTTTCTGTTTGGTGGCTGCTTGTTTTCCACTTCTTTCTTAGACATACTAGCAGTGAGATTCAGAATATGCCTGGACAAATGTTTTCAGCTTTCTAGACTATAAAAAAAAAACCCTCAAAAGTAATAAAGAGATCAAATTTTAAAACTGAGAGAGAGAGAGAGAGAGAGAGAACAAGCTCCCAGTGAAATACATGTACTCTCTTAAAAACTTAAAATGTTATGGAAAAAGACTTAGTAATTGCTACTGGTAACACATTTTCTTTCTTGAGATTGTCACTGGTTGAAGGGTTTCACATAACATCTGCTCAGGGAATTTAAATAATTTGCTGGAAATTTCACTATGGCTGCAGAGGAGCTCCTAAGATATGGATATGAATTTTTGCTGTGAAACCTGCCACCTGACTGAGAACAAGGCTACATTATTTGATGTGTGGTTTGTATCTTTATAATGTAACTTCAGAGATGATGATTTTTGGCTGGCGGGACGCCACCCTAGCACAGGGAGCGACAGCAAAGAGCGGACTCATTCCTCCTCGCTCATTTCCGGCTTTACCTTGCCTGTGGCTTCACTCTGTTGTGATTAAAGGGATCAGAACAAAGGAAACTCAGCTTCCTTCTATTCTTGGACCTCCTATGAGTAGAGAGGATGACTCGAAGGACAAACCAGGAGTGCATTGGACCATTCAGAATAGCAGAGAATGGCCTGATGAGTAGATAATCACCACAGTTACAAGTAAATGCATGGCCGACTCAGAGGTCTCTGCCGAGAACATCTGTATTGTGGTTTGTGCTTTCTGTATCCTTGGATATTTGACAGCCTGTCCCCTGTGAGCACAACTCATAATTCAACAGCTGTTCTATGTGATTTATGCAAATGAAATTTGATATCAATAAAAGCGGACTGTAAATTGTTGTATGGGAGGATATGAGGGAAACTTAGAAACATGAACTATAGACAAAGGCAATACAGGGGCTTATCAATGAGAAAGTTCTTATTCCATCCATCCCTTAGGTTTTACCTGCTATGCAAACTTCCATCTAATGACTTACTCTGTTTCCATTGTTTATCTCCTCAAGTTAGTTCATTTTGATTGATGACACATGGGCAATGTTTCTGAATTGAAGTAACAGAAGTTCTTTCCTTAATGTGCCTTTTGTCTTGCTTCTCTTTTTAGCCAGCTGACTGTGTGTAAGTGGCCAAGAGCATAATTTAGACACAGGGATAGAGGGGAAGTGGGCTCCTCCAGTGTCTAGCTGTTATTCCAGGAGCTCCTGGGCACTCCTTTGCTATATATGGTCTTGCAGTTGTGTCAAATGGCATCTTCCTCTTCACTTAGCATCATGACACACAGCTACAAAATAGTGTAGATAAATAGAGAACTATTTCAGGATACTTACACAGGCTCACTGTGGTTTGGTGAGACCTGTTGGAAAAGATTTTAGGAAAGGGTGACATCTTTTAATAAATATCAGGAGGCTTTATATTTTTGTGGAAAATATTTCCAAAGCTCCTGTATTAAACTTCATGTTACATTTACAGATTTTTGCACAAGTAAACATTTAAATGGCCTATTAGTTTTTTCAAATAAAGTTTGTGAAAAGTTGTTAGTTGAGTACAAAAGAAGACATGCTTTCTTATGTTCCATACTTGTTTTTCCTTTGGCCCATCTCCTTCTTGCTTTTCTGAGCAATATCTTACTATTATTCTTTTCTATGGGGAAAAATAGCTGGGTACTTTCCAGAAAATGCTCCAATTCCTTGGAGAGAAGCAAACAGGGAAGAGATGTGGTATAGTGTTCCCCAGAACAAGAACACCCAGCCTCAGACCTAGAGGCTGAGTCAGATGTTGATTGCACCTCTCCAGCCTCCTTTCTGTGGTGTCTTTCTGTGTCTTTCTTAGCAGCGTATCCAGAATAGTACAGTAGTTTCTGTGGATTTCATTTCTGATCTAGACGACTTGAGTAGTTTAAAGAAGTGAAAATAAAAACAAACACATAAAATACTAAGCTCGCCAACAGGCCTGGAAAGAACTTGTCCAAAATTTGTTGGGTAGCTTTGGGCTACGTGGTTCTCTGGCAGTGGAGTGTAAAACACACAGACACTGAAAATTCCTAAGTGATTGTCGAGGAAGAGTCACAACTCCCCTTCTAGAACTCTCTTCCTCTGACCTGCTGCAGATGAGGCTGAAGGTCGTGTCCATGACAGAAAAGGACATTTAAAAAAGAATTTTGCCAGCTTGTTTGGGACATGATTAAGTTTTATTCCTGTGAGCCGAAAGGAGAAAATACCAGCGATTTTTCAAATGTCCTTTCTGGGTACTTCATCATCATAGATTATTTATTAATGTGACAGATCATGGTGATAATTTGGGAATGGATGTGTGTGAATTAATAGTGTCAATATGACAGAATCTAAAATCATTTAGGAGACAGGGCATACCTGTGAGGGACTATCTACATTAACTTAAACTCTGAAATGTCTATAAAGTTGCAAAGTTGAAGCTGGTGATGCCAGGACCATGGGGCTTCCTCTAAAGAAAGTAGCAAGCTCAGCGTAGGGGTGCTTAAGAACTTAATGGGTGCCATAGGTTAAGAACTTAACGGGTGCCGTAGGTAACAGCTTGAGGTGCGTATACAGATAATTTCATCAAGAGTGCAAGACGCTGGACATGTAGCTAACTGCAAGATCTGTTGTTTTCCTTGCTGGGAGCTGATCTCGCTTTTGGTCTGATCCTTGCTTTGCTCGATTCTTCCATTTTGGAGCACACTAGTTTTCTCTGTGCCATTGTACACTGAAGGATATAATTTGTGTCTGATTGTGTAAGAACTCACAGCAGAGATATTTTGAGTTCATATATGAGACGTGCTATTTGGTCTGTTAAATAAACAGGGTTGGAAGTGTTAAAGATGCTGGAGACTTTTGAAGTTGCGCTAATTAATTATAACTTGCATTATGAAAACACCATGAGCCCATGGAGATAAGGTGAGAAAGTTGTGGCTTAAAAGTGATGTGTTTGGACTGTCAAGTTGATAAAGAGTTGAGTTGTGATGTTGATAACTGTCCATTTAGCAGGACTTGGGGTAACATAATAGACACGCATCTGGGCACGCCTGCAAGGGACAATTGTGGTTAAGATAGTCTCTGGCCATGCTGTGACAGTAACCGAGGAGCTACCTTAAATGTGAACTGTGGTTCTCACCTGTATAAAACGGAGAGCATGAGCTGAGTAGTCACAGTGTGACGAGCTGCTTCAAGCTCCGGTCACTCTGAGTTGCCTACCTGTTGTGCTTAGTGTTAAAGATCAGCTTGACAAAATCTAGAGTTACCTGGGGGATGGCCCTCTGAGCATGCCTATAGGGCTTGTCTTAAGTTATTTGATGGAGGAAGGCCTGCTTGCATTGTGGAAGGACTACTCTATAGTCATAGGATTCTAGATTTTATAAAGTGGAAAAAAAAATAAGCTGAACATTAGCTTGTGTGAATTCATCACTCTCTGCTTTTCAACCATTGATATGATGTGTCCAGATCATTTGAGTTCCTGCTATCTTGGCCTTCCTGATAGATTGAATATATCCCTAAATAATAACCCGTTTTTTTCGTCTTAAATTGCTTTTGTCAGAGTATTTTATCACAGCTACAGGGGAAGAGATTAAGACTATCATCAAACCATGAGTCAACACAACCCTTTCTTCTGCCAGTTGCCTCTGTCAAGTGTTTTGTCAGAGTAGCAAGATAAGCAACTAATACACTTGTGGGTTTCAGGCCTGGGAGGGGGTTTTCCTCATGCCCCTGAGGTAATCACAGAATATTCCATCATTTCTATTTTCTATTGTGCACTGTATAATCAATACTTTGTGATTGATTATTTTTTATTTGTGATTGTGATTATAATTGGTCATTTATTTAACAGCAATTGCCTCACTGTAAGCACTGTTCTAAACCCTGGAGATAACAGGTTTGTTAAAGCAAGTAGGATCTCTGATTCTGGAATTGACAGAAAATAACCATAAGGCCTTGTTAATTATATATTGTGTTAATAATTCAATGGGAAATAAATTGGGTTTAATGGTTAATTTTATGTTCAGATGCACTGGACAAATTCTTAGACATTATTCTGAGTGTGCTTTGAGAATGTTCCTGGAGAGACTGACATTTGAATCTGTAGGTGGAGTGAAGCTGAATGCCTCTCTAATCTGGCTGGACCTGTCCTATAAATTGGAATCCTAAGTAGAAAAAAAAAATGGCTGACCTTCTTTTAGAAGGAGAGGGAATTCCACCGTGTATCTATTTCTAAGTCAGAGAATTGATTTGCTCTTGCTGTTGTATGTGAAGAGAAGTATTGGCTCTCCCTGGATTTCATCCTGACTGTCCTTCAGATCCAGAGGCTTTCAGTGCCATTCTATCAGGTCTCTTGTTTCTCAGGCCTTCAGGTGTCTCTTGGATCACAATTCTTTGATGAATCTCTAGTGCACTGATTAATGATCTGAGGACTCATAAGTCTCAGTCATATGAACTAGTTCCTGGCCATAAATCTCTCAACACACACACACACACACACACACTGCATGTATTTATGCACGTATGCACACATGTGCACATGCACACAGACGTACATACGCAGACATACACACAGACATACAAGAATATATATACACAGATACACACACAGACACAAACACACAGACACAAACACACACACTTAGACACAAACACACAAGAGACGTAGAGACATAAACACAGACACAGACCACACACACAACACACACACACACATACACACACCCTGTTGGTATTGATTCTCTTGAGAGCCCTAACTAATCTTCTATGTAGTTTCTGGGTTTGCTAAAATAGACCATGTAGGACTTGAGTGGAGTAGAGGACACTGATAGAAATAAACAACAGACAAACAAATGTAAAAGCTAGCCAAATCTCTCATCAGGAACACTTGAAATAACTTATTACACCCCACCAGAGGTATCACTCCCCTCATTCTACCCTTCGAGTTTTGATTTTACTCAGTGGTTTGTTTCCAAAGAATAGTGTGATGTGGCCGTCAAAAGTGGAGAGAGGAATAGATTTACATTTGCAGTGTCTATCAAATGTTGCTTTAGTCACATGACTAAGGTAACACTGTCAGGGAATGAGAGCATTCTTAGTGACAAGCCATGTTGATAGTATGTGCCCTTGATATGCTGTGCTGAAGTTGTTTCACTTGAAACCCAATACCTCAATACAGTTATGAAAAACATCAGACAGAACAAATTGAAGAGAAGCCTACAAAATACTTGAGCAGTCTTTAAAGCTGAAGAAAACGAACAAGGAGCAACATATGAGACAATAAGAGACAAAAGGACATGGTGACTGAATGTAATGAGTTTGGCTGGAGCCTGGAATAGAACATGGAGACTAAGCAGAACCAGAGTATTATACAGCATGGAGACTACTCAACAGTAACACCGCAGCGGTACTTGGTCTATCAGTTGCTGTGAATATGCAATGGCACCATGACATGTTAACAAGAAGAAAACTGCATGTGGAGTACATGGGAATTTTACATGTTTGTAAACAAAAGCATTCTAAAATCAAGTTTCCAAGGAAAAGCAAAACAGCATGGAGAAGTATAAGTTTAGGTAGACAGGGGACTTAGGGAAGTCAGAGGATGTGAGCCCTGAGATTAGATGCTGACATTGTGAAGGGCAAATAAACAAAGAGACAGCATGATGATAATGTAGGTATTTCATAATATGTCCCAAATATACTATTTTATATTAAAGAACTAGAAAATTTGGCGTTGTGAATCTCATATGGTCCAACGTGCTTTAGATGAGACACTTTGGCCTAATATACATTATGCCCTGAAGAGTGTTCTAAGCTGACACATTTTATGGTAATGTTAAGTCTTCTATTTCCCTGTTGATTTCCTTTCTAGTTGAAACTTGATCTTTGATGTTTTCAATGTTAGTTTTGAGTTGTTTATTTTCTCCTTCATGTATTTTAGGGCTCCGTATAGAGTACCAATATGTTTATAAAGTTTTATCCTCCTGACATATTGGACATTTTATCATTATAGAATGATCTTGTTTCTATGTTTTAGCCAATTTTTAGTTCTGTAATGAAATATCTTATGTCTAGTAGTTTGAAAAAAATGGAAGTTTATTTCTCATAATAGAGGGTTATAATCTAAGATTTAGGCACATGTAGGTTTGGTGTCTGGTAATGTCTAACGCAATATGGATGCTGTGTCCCAATACAGGGGTAAAGGGAAGAGAGTGAAACTTACTCCTTTCAGACATTACTGCGTTGAAAGCATATAGTCTCATAATTTAATTCTCTCTCAAATCCCTGCCTCTTAGTAGCTAAACTGGTGATTACATTTAGAAATATAAGTTTCTAAAGAGACCTCTCTCAAATACACAGCAATCTACAGCTTCATCTCCATATTTGTTTTGTCTGATGTTAGTCTGTCCACTTTTGACTCTACTTTGGTTGCATGTTCCCATGATACAGATCCTTATTCATCTTTTATCTCTCAATCTATTTGGTCTCTGAATATGAATTGGATCTCTTAGAGAGATGGTATGGTTGGATTACTAAGTATGGAATTTTGGATGTGTATGAGGTTGTTCCTATAATGGAAACTTATAAAAATCCAACAAATATAAGTTGTTAATCTAGAGAGTCTAAGATTCTACACTCAGGGCTCATATGTGATGCATTATATTTTCTTAAATTCCTAATGGACTTTCTGTAAATATATGTTAACTTAGACATTAATTCAGTTGCCTACATCTACAATATGTGAGGAACTATCTGGGTTTCTCCTCCTTCTCTTCCTTCCCTCCCCCCTCCTCCTCTCCTCCCTCCTCCTCTCCCTCCTTCTCCTCCTTCATTTCTCTTCTTCCAATCCAGGACCTGGTATGAGGAATTAAGGATTCAGGGATTAACTTTTTATTAGTAAATGAATACAGGATACTTTTACTTTTTTCAAATAGCTAATATCCTCTGTAACTGCAGACTCTCCAGAAGAGGATAGAAAGTTGACACAACTAGCCTCTGTCATTTATGCCACACCCTTTTAAACTATGCCACATATCTTTTACAAGGGTTGAGATTCTATGAGGGTTATTGCAATTTAATTGAAGGAGCATGAGCTTCGGTAATATGCAGATCAATATAAGCTCAGCCAGTTGCCAAGCTGTGTGGTGAGCACTGATTTCATGGCTATCAACTCCTTAATGCTATTAGATTGATTAAATCAAATTAAACATTTATGGATGCTTAATTATGGTATACCTTGAAATTACTTTTAATGCTGATTTTGTAAGATAGTAATTATAAAGCAAATAAAAACCAACTTTGAAATGATTTCTTTTTAAGACAAGTGCAATTTTTTTTTCTCACTGAAAACACATTTCCTAAGATGAATGGCTTTGGAGAGAAGTTCAGTCATCTCATCTAATGTCGCCTGGAAACTTGGCTGTTTGGAGAATGAATGTTTGATGCTCTGATGTTCAGCATAATATAATTGAGATATATTGAGATGTCTTGAATGACTTGGCCACTGTGAAAGACATGCAATGACTTAGAGGGTAGGGAATGACTTTTTCTGTTGCTCCTGGAGCTGTGCAAATTGATACTTGGCCTTCCAGAACCCATTTGGAAATAAATGGGTTTCATTTATCAGTGCAATGGATTCTGGACAGCCATATTATTTTTTGCATCTCTAACATTGATAGGGAACGTGGATATAAAAGGTTCTTGAGGGTGAGGATTCTTTCTTCAGAAAACTTTTAATGGCATGGAGAGATTATCTTGGATCTTATGGTACTTGATTAATTAACATAAATGGAATACTTGCTTCCCAAAATTTGGTGGGACAAGTCACTGTAACTCAACGTCTTCAGTCTTGTAGAGGCCACAAGTGTGCCTTGGCGATGAGAGCCTTTTATTCAGAAGGAAAGCAGCAGACATGTCTTAGGGAATGAGATGTTCATTGCAAGAGGAGGAATGGCCATTCACAGGACAGTATTCTCCATCAGCCCTTCTCTAGGTTCCTTGTGATTTATTGTTTAGTTTCATATTGGAAAAGTTTAGGCCACCGTTGAGAAGTTCAGAAACCTTTTCAAATAAATATAGAGCAAGACACCCGCAGTCACATCCCTTTCCAGTTTGGTGGTAGAAAAAATCTTCCCTGTGCTACCCTGCCCTCTAGTGTCTCACAGGAACCAGGCTCATGTCCTTGGAATCCTGGTCAAAGTTCTCTGGGCTAAGGTTGTCTCTGTACTTGGAAATGAACATGACCAAGATTAAATTTATTTAAGTTTTTCATTCTAAAATAGACATTTAGTTAAAATATTTTCAAAACTCAATGACAAAAAGATGTCATTGCTTACCTAATCAGGGTGATGAAACTTTCTATTTGGCTAGGCATAAACAGACCACACACACACACACCACACACACACACACCACACTACTTATTGGTCAGGTTAAACGTTAAACTCTAGCTTTAATTTTACAGTAGTTAAAGATTAGATGGTGTGTGACTCAAACAGAGTGAAATTCATTTGCATTTATTTTAGGAAGAGCATTCAATTATGATTGCTTATCATATTTCTGGCTGTGGTCTTATTTAAAGAGAACATAATTATAATCCCTAGTAGTGTCAGACTATGCATGTGTGACATAATGAAAATCAAACACTTTGCTGAACAAGACACAACTTCTTTAAGCAAAATAATTATCTGTTTCATAGGTAGAAAAGCAACTACTGACCAATAATTGGAAAAGCTTTACTATTTGAAAGAGAAACTGGTCACAAGCTTGCTTCTGTTTCTTTATATTTTCAAAGACAACGTTTTAGTTTGCTCGAGGCCACATTTCTAAAGAGAATTAGAGGAGACACTGTCTTTATGATGCAAAGCTTATGAACTTTATTTGAAAATTAGTTTTTCATTATGACTGATTATTTTACTAATGGCAAGCCATCATCTTGAGGGGGGACTGTCTACCAGGCGTCTTTAGTTCTTAGTTAACAGGCAGCTGAGCATTAATTACTCTGTAACTCTTGAGGTACCAACCGTCCCCGAGGCTCTCTCCTAGAGAGAGCATGTGTGAAGAAGAATACTTTCTATGCAGTTGTGACTCCCTCGTGACATGTCCTTGAAATAACAAAGAAATCAAAGGAAGAAAGGAGGAGAGACATGACTTTTATTTTCCTAGGTGGGAAATAACATTTAACTTTAGAGTTACAATGCATTTTAACAACCTGAACAGTTGGATGCAGGCAACAATTGTCTGTCTGCAAACACATACACTTTCCCTTTTCAGGTTAAGCAAGCCAAAATTGCTCTTGGTTTCAGGCACCAAAAAAATAGGATCTATAATTATCGATGTTCTAAGGAACTTGTGTTGTCCCTGTCCCTACCTTACTAACTCATGTGTCAATAGGTCTATGGAGGCATGACAAACAGTGGAAGGAATGTTGTCTCTGTCAGGGAAATCTGCTTCAACTTCAAACCCGTCTGGTTTTCAGACTGGTGTAGGGAAAGCTGAGCAAGTGCAGCAAAGTTGAGCAACAAGCTTCAGTTAGATTATAGTGTGCTCGTAAGTCATTGGACTTATTTCACTTATGTAACTTTTTCAAGATAGATCATTGGATTTCAATGCTTCTGAAAATATTTGTGTTGTAGAATCACTTTATGCTTATCTCCGACAAGCTCACAAATAAATGAGACGCAGACTATGCTTATTTTATATGACTTTGACAATGACTGTGGGGTCACCCCTAATCTACCTTCTAACTGCTGTCCTGGCTACCTCCTCAATGGTGTATCCCAGATACTTGCTGTTTCTCCTGGTCATGTGTTCATCATCCATCTCTCCTCATGGTAGCTTCCTCTTCTCTCATTTTTCCTCTTCTTTCTCCTCTTCTTCTTCCTCCTCTTCCTCTGCCTCTTCTTCCTCCTTCTCTTCCTTCTCCTCCTCCTTATTCTCTGGTATCTCCTCACTCCTTTCTCTTCTCCAGCCCTACCCAACCAGGGAACTCAAAACCCGTCTACCTCTAATCCCTCCAGTAACTGGCTGTAGCCCATTCTATTTAACCAAATCGTTTTAAATCAAGAAACAAGATTTACATAATAAAAGCTTATAACCATGAGAATTCACTTGTAGTCCTAGACTTTTCCTTTGGGTACAGAATTTAGCTTTATTAATTATGTCACACGGGCAGGTAAAGATTACATATGTTTATCTTGTGAAGTATAGCATTTTAATATATGCAAAATTTTAAGGAGGCTAAATCAAGCTGACATATATATGCATCACCCTACTTACTTGGTATTTGTTGTGAGAATCCTTAAAATGTACTCCATAGCTATTTCAAGAATACATCACTGTAATACTGATTATAGTCCCCATAGAGGTCTTGAACTTGATTCTTCCTGATTGAAAATTAAATTCTTTAGCCAACACTCCTAGGCCATGGTGACTGTTCTATTTTCTGATTCTGTGTCATGTGTCTTCACATAAAGGTGATATCATATGGTATTTATCTTTGTGTATGTGTGTAGTGTGTGTGTTTTGTGTCTTATTTCATTTAACATAATGTCTTCTTGGTTTTCTCTTTGTTTATGCAAAGCTGATTAGTATGTCATTGTTAGACTTTGAAAGCAGGTTAATGATTCCAGACAAAACTGGGATGGAGTAATAGAGACTAAAGATTTTATTATAAGTGTTAAAATGCTAGCCATTATGTGTAGATGTCCCATTTTCTTTTCTATTCATCTGTAACAGAGGGACACAAGTTGATTCCTTACTTGGTTCCTGTGAATAATGTTACAGTGGACTGTGGTGGTGCTGGTAGCCCTTATGGGTAGTGACTTCATTTACTTTGGAGCTTACCCAATGCTAAGACTCTTGGGCCATATGGTAATTCTGTTTCCACTTACAGAACAGACCTCATGCATTTATATAGCTGGACCAACTTACATCCTTAAACACTGTGGAATTTGCCTTGCCTCTATATTTTTGCCCACACATAACCTTTAACCTTTTTGATAACAGTCATTCTAACAGGTGTGAGGTAGTAACTTGCTGTGCTTTCCTTACATTTCCTTGATTACTAAAAATGTCGGATTTCATATGCGTTTTGGCCATTTCAGAAATGTTGATTTCGGTCTTTGAAAAGCTGGTTTTATTTCTTTGGCATGGTCCTGGGTGAATGCATGGATTACAAATATTTTTATTCATTCTGTAGGTTGTCTCTTACCTGGATGATAGTTTCATTTGCTACATGGGACATTTGAAATTTCGATATGGTTATTATTAATCTCTTCATTTTTTGTTGCCTTTGCTTTTAGGGTCACATCCAAACAAAGCGATGCTAATGTAATTAACATAAATTGAGTGGGTCCCACACACAAAGATGACATGGAAGTAAAAGAGGGGGATTATTGAGAAGATGGGTGTCATCAGGGGAGGAGGAGACTAGAAAGGGTGATGGGATGAACATGACTAGAATTCCTTATATACATGTCTGAAACTGTTGAAAAAAGTAAAACCCTCTGACTGCTAAGTTGGATGGTACCTATTAGACAGCCATATTTATCCTCTGTGGTATTAAAGGGGTTCCTTCTGTGCTTAACCTTTTCAGTATAGAAGCATCTTGAATTTCATCAAGTATGTTCACATCTACTAAGATAATCGTATTTTTATCCTCCATCATGGTAGCATGTTGTGTCCTCTGTAGATCTGTATATGTTGAACTTTTCTTGCACTCCAGGGATAACCCTCACTTTATCATGTTGACATTTTGTTGAATTTTGTTTGTTAGTATTGTGTCACTGATCTTCCTGTCAATATCGATCAGGGATATTGGTAATTTTCTTTCCCCATAGTGTCTTTTTAGTACTTGAGAACCTCAGCAATGTCAACAGTGAGTGTCCAACATTTGGCTTTTGTCGTAAGTTTCAGTGGATTGGTAATCATTACAAAATGGCTCTATCTTTCAGTAGCAAACAATAGGTAGTAAATGAAATAAACACATTGTAAATTGATTTGTATGGTCAATAAAATGTTTTCAGCAGTTATGCCTTCATCCCAGGGCACAGCATACTAATTTGTATGGCAATAATATAATAATCAAATAATTTATGTTGTAATAAGGAGTTTGTTCCAAACTGTAAAAAGTTTCAATGACATAGCATAAAATTTTGTTGAATAAAGAAAAGAACACTTAAATTAATGTTCACATGGTTAGCACACTTGTGCTCTGTATTGAACTTACACATCTGACTGTCTCCAGGTAGATCCTCACTGGCTTCCACATGAGGAACTAAGAAAATGTTACACGTTAGAAAAGGCAGTTCCATTTTGTAATTCAAAACCAAAGCCCTTCAAATAAAGTACTAACTATGTATAGGGCAGTTAATGATAGGAAATTAGTACATAGCTTCTTATCAGTTCTAAGTCAGAATCTGACCAGTACTTTAGAAGTAAGGGAGCTCATGTCTCATATCTTATAAAAGAGCCTAGTAATAGAATTCCTTCTCCATGTTTGATCAAAACCCAGCAGAGTCCACAAAATGATGATGCGGTGATTATAGTTGTTATCTTCTCTGGCAAATTTGTCCAGAACCCATACAAAAACCATTCGTATGCATGCAGATAGTCATGGATTAACACTCACAAAGCAAGCTGCAGTGGGAAGTGAGGGAGTTAGGCAGGGTGGTGTGTTGCTTTTAGGACTGAAAACATTTTAAAAATACGGTTGAACAAGTAAGACAATAAACAAAGTTCCATGATCACTCCCATGATCACTATTTCTAAGGGCTTATCAGGATGACCAAAATATCCGAGCCTAACTTCCTTGTCCTAGCCCAAAGTCATTTTCATGTCTGAAGCCTACTTCTTTGTTCTAGCTGAATTAGATTCCTGCCTGAAATTACTTTCTTTGTTCTAGCTTGTGCTTTGACTATTTGTGTTTATTGTCTTGCTTGTTCCTTGACTATTTGCATCTATTGTATTGCTGGTTCTTCAACCTAGAACTGATCTTAATACTTGCATTTAATTAAAATGATATAAAAGCAAAAAGGTGGAAGGGGGATGGGATGGGAGTTTCTTGGGGGGGGGAATGGGGAAAGGGGATGACATCTGAAATGTAAATAAATACAATATCCAATTTAAAAAAAATAAGTTGGAAGTCATTTGTAGTGATAGGGTTAGGGTATGTGTGTGTATTCCACCGGTACACACTTTGTCTAGCTGACTTGGCTAAACTTGGTGAGCCTGCAGAAGAGGCTCCTTTACAATACAAAAGAACCCCTGGCTCCAGAGATACTGACAATGATGGCAAGTGCCATTTAGGTTGCTCTCCTGTGCTGCACTTGACCTGGTTAAGGATGACCAGCTCAGAAATGTGTGCCTTTCTTTGTACCAAGAGCCATAGGACTAGTCAGAACTTCTGGAATTAAAAGATTAAGTTAATTTGGAGAAATAGAGATTCCCATACATCAGTTAGGGAGCCACTCTCCTAATTCATGGGGAATTGCCTAGCACTCTGAGAGCCAGATGAAATCTTCTTACTATGCCCTTTTAAACTACACAGCTAATGAGACAGTATAGTATTAGTGGCATCTAAAGAACCAAGGAAACAGATAAGGCCATACAGTAGACACAGGTAAGACTCCTCTTTCTCTCCCAGGACTTACCTAACCTATGATTCCTAGGGACAATCCTGGGTAAAGAATGGTCCCTAGCCCTCTCAGACTTCTCATTTACATGTGTATGCATGTATGTATTTATGTGTGTTTTGTGTGTGTGAGCATTTGTGCTATGTGTTTCTCCCCGTGGGAAACCTCTACTTGCTTTGTTCTGCAGCTTTAGTCTCCTGGCAGCCTCTCAGTACATATGTTCCTGATTTTCTTCCAACTAATTCACTGTATTATTTAGAATGAATCTGGCGATCTAAGTGCTTTCCTATTAGTGGCTTCAAATTGTCACTGTTATAAAGGCAGTGTAGTGAATTCTGTACACACATGAGGTCCCCTTGCTGTGGGACCACATCGGAATTGCTGGCTTTAGCCCGCCATCAGCACTCTGTACTCCTGCTTTCTCCAGCAGCGTTGTAGGGCAGTGTTCATTTCCCATATCCTCATGGTCAAGGAAGTCATAAATAGTTAATTATTACTGAATTATTAATGCTGCGTAAAAGTGACACTCTTATTTAACTTTTCATTTCTCTGATTGGAGAGGTTGGATGTTACTTCCTGGGTTTACTGACCCTTAGTGTATCATCATTTTGAATGCATTTGTATAAATTCCATTCTTAAAAACAATCTTTTTAAAATTAAGTTGGTTCTTTGACAATTGTATATGCATATGCTATGATTACCCCTCTGAGCCCACCCTCCGCTCCACGAGTCCCTTTCTCATGTTATGCCTTTTTGTTGTGTTTTGTGACCCACTGAGTTTAACAGGGTCTGCCTGTGTGAACGCAGGCTATCTGCTGGCTCACGGTGGGCTCACCATCGGGGCACACGGCTGGAGATAATGCCTTCCTCTCTTCCAGGTTCTGTATCCCTCCTTCCTGCTAAACTATTGTATTCTGATGGATTCCATTTTTATACCATTGTGTGGTGTCCGTCCTCGAGTTCATCTTCCTGCTATCTTGATTGCTTTAGTGTCAGACACCACATCCATGTTCTTTATTGAGACATGAAGAGGGGAAAGGTAATCCCTCCTGGTAAATCTAGAAGTGACTAGGGAACACTTCTCAGAAATTGCTTATGGTATATATAATAAACCATAACCTATTCATACATCACATCTATACAGAAGATAAGCCTGAATGCGTTGTATTGGTTCTGGTTAACACTGACATAAACTACTTTATTTCTACACTAAAACTGGGGTGAACAGATATCATGTAATAATTAACAGTCTCCCCTAGAACCAGTTCTATCAATATGTGCATCCACTGCTTAATATTTTCCTTGATACCTGTGTCTTGCAATATAAAGAATACTGCACTTAGCTATGGGCAGAAACTTTTCCACAGTCCTTATCATTTAGCTTTTCTGCAGCTTTCCTTTTAAATTAATTAATTAATTAATTTATATTCCAAGTGCTGCCCCCTCCCAGTCTCTCCCCCATCCCTCCTCCCCTTTTCCTTCAAGAGGGTCCTCTCCCCAGGACCTCCGCCATGGCACATCAAGTCTTTGCAGGGTTAGACATATCCTCTCCCACTGAGGCCAGACAAGGCAGCCCTATTGGGGAACAGATTCTACAGTCAGGCAATAGCTTTAGGGACAGGTCCTGTTCCAGTTGTTGGGGACCCACATGGAGACTGAACTATGGGCCAGGGGCATCAGTCCAGCTCTGTATGCTTTTCTGCATCTTAAAAACAGCAGCAAGCATCATGGGTACTCCTGTTTTAGAACCTCTCAGCTGTACTCAGCTGACTGTAGAGAGACAGCCATGTTTCTTTTGCATGGTAATAAGGCCTTCACAAAGCTAACCACACTGAAGCTGTCAGGCTTGTGCCTGCTCCTTGTATACTTCCTGTGATCTGTGATTGGGCAGAGTTACTCTTGCTTTCCCAAGGAGGGTCCTTCCTCATGATGATGCTTCACTTTTGTCTCCTCAGCTCTCCATTTCTCATGAGCTTTCTATGTATGTGTGTGTGTATGTATGTGTGTGTGTGTGTGTGTGTGTGTGTGTGTGTGTATGTATGTATGTATATTTTTATGTGCATTGGTGTTCTGCCTGGAACTGGAGTTACAAAGAGTTGTGAGCTGCCATGTAGAAGTTGGGAATTGAACCCAGGTCTTCTGGAAGAGCAGCTCTTAACTGCTGAGCCATCTCTCCATCCCCAACACTCTATTTAATTTTTTAAAATTATGCATGTTGTGGGCTATGTATATGCTGGCATGAATGCAGATGCCCCGAGAGTACAGAAGGTGTTGGATTCTCTAGAGCTAGAGTTAGTTATAGGTGGCTGAGAGCCATCAAAGTAGGCACTGGGAATTGACCCCAGAGTTGCAAGAATAGCACATGCTCTTAAACATAGAAGCATCTCTCTGGCCCCAAACACTGTATTATATCTTTGTTTCTGAAATTGGGTGCCTACACTTTTTTTTTAAATTTGTGCTATATTGTGAGATACCTTAGGACAGGATTTGTGCCTGGATTGGTTTTCTTTTCTTGGCTGTGTGAAGAACACTGAATAGCACTGATAACAGGAGCTGCGAGGTGATTTAGTGAGCATACATGTATGCACTTAGTATTATAACATTTATCTTATACAACCCAAACAATCATAGTACACCCATGAAACTTACACTTTGTGTGGTCCCAATAACATTATTGGTGATTAATCATAGTAGTAAGTGGAAAGACACATTCATCTCAGAGATAGCACAGCCAGGAGCTGGTGGCAGGGGAACACTGAGTCCCCCAGAACATCTATATATCTGTGGACTCCTTCTTAGCCAAGTAGAGGAAACAGAACCCAGGAATGATGCCAGTTTCTGCAAACAGATTATCCAGGGCAGATTTCTCACAGACTGTGCGAGGGGCTGATGAAACATTGTGGCTGCATTTATGTCTTGGAGTGGGGAGGAGTTGAAGTCTGATTCTGCTCTGAAGACGTTTAGAGGTGATTTATTGGGCCTCCTGCACCTGTCCTTGCCTCATTGGTGATTAGATGCTTTCAAAACAAAATGGGATCCTGATAAAAACCCAACTGCATCCTGAGGAAATGTGATGTGGGTTGTTTTGTAAAACATGAATTTATCATCAGGGCTTGTAATGATTTATGATCTGGGCTGTGATAAAAAATTTTTATTCTTATTTCAAAGATATACTAAAAACTCCTTTATTTGTATTTTGTTCCTTGGCTTAGAAGCCTGGTATAAGTGTCATCATTGGACAGGAATAGACTTCTGTGGCACAGCTGGTCACATTGGAGCTTGTGGTCTAAGCCATCACTGTTTTATGTAACTGTCAGGACGTGTGCATGTGGATAGATGTAAAGAGTGCCTTTGACAGAACTATTCACTCACAGTAAGATGGGAAAGTGGAAATTAAAAATAAAAGCACAACTACAAACCTTCTCACACTTAATGAACAGGATACGGGAAATACAGCCGTGAGTGCTGGCATCAAGCACATCTCTCTGTTACTTCAAATTGTTCTGGAAGAGCTAGAGCTAGCTAATAAGGAAAGAACAACACAGACAGACAGACACATATACATAATTATAGACCCAAAGAACCTTCAAAGAAAAAGGGAGAGAAGTGGAGGGTGAAACCAGGAAAGAAGACCACCCTAAGGCCTGCCTGGCAGACAGTCTATGGGACCCTGATGGCTGCAGGGGACATATGACATCAAGGAAGGAAGGAAGGAAGGAAGCCAAGGCCAAGACAGAAAGAAGCGATGATTTAGTGTGATTTGAGGACTCAGGAACTACTCCTCCTCTGGCTCCTCTAGCTGGCCTGACAGACTGCTTGTTGGTGTGTACACATGTGAGCATTTAGAACCTTTCCAGTTGTCAATGATCTTTTATTTTATGGTAGAAAAGACAGAAAACCTACTTGGGCAAGCCCTTAGATGGGACACTGTAACTGGATACATCACAGCCTTGTACAGCTACTAGAACCCAGCTCCTTTCGCTGAGTTGGACTGGGGATTAAATTTCTGCAGCAGAATGGCAGGGACATCTTCAAATCAGAACAAGCTGGCTGCAATAGTGTTTGTCACCATGAAGTCCTCCCCTAGTTCCATGTCTATTCTGTGACAAGAAGTCAGCATGTGCAGTCTGTACTCAAAGTAGAGGACCTTTAATCATCTAAAATGTGTTAAACTCCCTTCTGCTAACCTACATCACACATTCCCGTTTGAACCCTAATCCCAGCAGTTCTCAGCCTGGGGGTCGAGACCCCTGCATGTCAGATATTTACATTATGACTTATAACAGTAGCAATTAGGAAGTAAAAGCGAAAGTAAGTTTGTGGTTGGGGGTCACCACAGCATGAGGAACTGTATTGAAGAGTGGCAGCATTAGGATGACTGGGGACCCCTGCCTTATTCTAATTCAGAAGGGGAAAGAAAATTCCCCATGGGTTTCACAGGCAGCCTCTTTCCCATCTTGTCAGCTGTCACTTCTTACTTTGCTTGTTTTCTATGTTGTGCATAAGACATTCAAAATCCTGGAAAGCCTCACTAGCTAGCCCCAGCTTTCTGCCCAGGATGTTTGCCTACCAGCCTGAAAACTCAGATAAGGAGCCGAATGCTTTATTCTAATAACTTTCGTAGCACTTTGCATCGTGAATGTATAGGCTTTCCTTGGCACCACCAGGTCCTCACGTGGCTCTTAGATTTTGATAAAGTTTTACCTGAGTGCAGAACCACGTGACGAATCTCTGGATACTCCTCTGTGAGCTCAGCACACAGATTGCAACATGTTGCTTTGATGAAGAATCAGAATGCATGGTTTAACTAAACGCTAAAGCCCTCAAATCAATCAAGCAGGTTGACAGGAAACAAGAGGTAGGATTAAGGGTTGAGAAAGAGAGAATGCCAATGAGTACATGTTTAATGGTTTAATGATGGAGATAAAAAAAAAGAAGTGTTGAGAGTCTCAGTTAGAGAGTACCAGGGCTGAAGAGGGGGAGGAGGGCTCGCTGGAGTCTGTGCCTTTTTGAGATGGACATCATCACACTGGGAGACACACATGATGAGGGCATTATGGAGCAGCTAGCTAAATTTCATTTTAAGAGGCAGTAATGGTCAACTTAATTAATATTTGCAAGTATTTATACACATTCTTGTCTTTATGTTTCCTAAACTCGTTTTACAGCATTTATCCTGAATTTTCTGAGCAATATCCATTAATACTTAATTGAGTGTGTGGTTATTTTTTTTTTCTGTGTATAAAGTGCTCTCGCATGCATTAGATCCATAATGCCTTATGAAAATCTGGGCTGTTGGCTTAATCATTACTTTCCTTTTACAGATGGGTCCATTGGGCCTTAGGGAAGCAAAGATAAAAATTGTTCTGGTTCACGTGGCCAATGCCAGTGAGCCAGGAAGTTAGCTTGGTTAAATTCAGTTAGTTTTATTAACTAGGGAGAACAAGCATGGTGGCTTCTACAGCGCGCTGGACTCACCTCAGTGCTGTGCTTCTTGGAATGGCTTTCGTTGATCCATTAAAACCACAGTACAGTCGCAGGTAGCACTATCACGAGATGTTATGGTCCAGAAGGCGGTCCTTATGTAACTGGAGGTGTGTTCTCTAAAAATTGGTTCAAGCTATGCACATTTTCTCATGAGGGGTTGTTTTTACCAAAGGCCAAATCCATGGGGCCAACTGATCTTGGATTTGAATGGCTAAAGTGTGGGCTAAATAAATGTTTTCTCCTTATAAATGTGACTTCCCTCAGTACTGTGTTGTTATGATACAAAAGTTAACTAACCAAAGTGTTGAGAAGTTCCTAGGCGGTGACATGTCAAACTGTGAAGTGTCACAGCCCATTCCAACTTCAAAATCACTGTTGAGATCAAAATCTCCGCAAAATCTGACCCATGCCAGTGTCTGAAGACACACTCAGTACTGACCTGATGAGCCAAGTGTGAATCTTCAAAGTCCTCACGTTGTGAAAAGGTTGTCAAGTGTTTGCCTTCAGCCTGTGTGTACAGGCTGCTTATAAAACACAGATAAAGTTGACACTAAGTCTTGGCACTCGTGTCAAACAGTCCTCTGCGTGCTTATGTAAAGATTCAGGTTGTGAAAGGAAGATGTCAGATGTGAAACCCTATGGGTCTAAGCATTTCACTCAGGGATCCTTGGCCTTTACTTCTGAAGCCTCTTTTGTATTCGGAAGAGGTTTTATCAGCAAGCTGTCTGAGGTGAGTCTGTTACTGAGGGACTCACAGGAACTCTTTGCTAGCCTCCGGGATGCCTTCTCCTACCTCCAATGCCCGACTCCACTTGGACCCTGACAAAATTTCCAAGTTCTTTGCCTTCCTGTCTTTGATCTTGCTCCATTTTAGAGTTAGTGTCTCTAGATGAAAGAAAAAAATGGAGTTGGAGAGGGAGAAGCACCTTTATTAATAGAGTGCTGGCTAGGGCTTAGTTGTGTCTCAGAGTTCTTTCACGGATACATGCTTGTACCAGACAGGTAGTTTCAATGATCAGTGAAGCCTAAAAGCATAAGGCAAGAGAAGTCCTTTCTGGAGAGAGAGAGAATATTGATATTTGGTGACATGGGGAGCTGTCTCTTAAAGGTTCAGAGGAAAGGAGAAACAAGGCAGAGTGGACCAAGGGTAGCCAATTTGCCCTGCCCGATTATTATAAAGCTAGAAAGGGGCTGAAAGACGGGAGTCAAGGTGAGCTGAGAACTTTGCCCACCCTGTCCTGCCTCCTTGGCTATGCCACATATTCCTGCACACTTGTCCCTGGCTTCTCATAGGTCTGTGCTATATCAGAAAGGAGAAGCCTGTCAGAGCGAAGGATCAGAAGTTCTTGAGTCCTTGTGGAATACCGAGGAGCAGTAAGGGAACAGAGGAAGGGCATGGAAGGCAGTCTGGGTGGAGAGTACTCTGCTCCCGTTAAAGCTGATGCATTTCCCTTCTGCACATTCAAACATGAAATGCGAACAGTGTGAATAGACCTTTGCTATAGGCAGAACCAATACAGAAGAGAGGCAGGGCCAGTCGGAGCCATACCTGTGAACTTGACCTGGCCCACCAAGGGACACTGTGTACCACATTCCTTTGAAATGCTGGCATCCAGAACGTGTGTGTGGGCAGTGTGGGCCTTCAGGGTATAAGACAGGCTACATCAGAGTTCTCTGTGATCTGTTCTGTCATCGGGTTGCCCTAAAAGCCATCTATCTGGAAACACCACAGTCTCAGGGAAAAAAGGTTTTTTTTTTTTTTTTTTTTTTTTAAAAACTGTTTCATCCATAAGTGGGTAGAGGAGTCAGTTTCAGTGCTGTTATATCAATGGGAAAAGTGCCACTGCAGTGAAATTATATTACATATTGTTAATAACCCAGAGATGATTCAGACAGACGGGACTGAAAGAGTATTTCCACGAATAGGTTACAGGTCACTAATCCACCATTGTCTTCTGTACACAACTTGAGGATTCAGAGTCTCGTCTCCATAGAATTGGGGCATGTTGGAACCAATCCTCACTGATATCAGGACCGACTCTATCCAGGTTATGAATGTGTACTATCTGCCGTGTTAGTTTTCAGCAGGCACACAATGTCTCCGGTGCTTACTGTGGACGGTTTGGAAACACTTGTATGACGGTACAGTTGCTGTTTCCTCCTCTGTAGGTTTATCTAGACTAGATCATTCCTCTATCCTTGAGAGTAAATGGATTCCCTCAGCTTCAGATCATCTGGCCCAGGCTCCTTCCTTTTCTGGGTTGTGGCATATCTCACGTGACCTCAGGACAAAATAAAAATAATGATCTTGGCATTGGTACACATCTACTTAGGATGCCAGGAGTATAAGTACTACACAATCTTAGTCATTCCTATGATGTTAGTTCTCTTTCGTGTCTCTCTGTTTCTCTTTCTCTCTGTCCCTGTCTCTGCCTGCTCTCCCCCCCCCCACATCCTATGAAGTTTTTAAAAATCAAGAATATAGCCAGGGGCAGCATTTCATACCTTTAATCCCAGCATTTGGAAGGCAAAGTCGCAGGTCTCTGTGAGTTAGAGGTCAGTCCGATCTACAGAATGAGTTCCAGGACAGCCAGGGCTACACATTGAGAGAAATCCTTCTCAAAAAAAAAAAAAAAAAAAAAAATCAAGAATAATACATTTATCTTTTATTAAATTTGCCAAATTCCTTCTCAGTGTGAATAGAGAAAATATTGTTTCTCCCCTCTGACTTACTAATACGATGATCTCTGCCCCTGCCTGTCTACTTCTAACAAGGTACACTGGCTAGCTCCCTTGATACTGAGGACAAGGCCCAAGGGTAATTTCCACTCACAGCTACACTGAGTGTTGCAGACCAAGGGTAACAAGAATTTCTTTCAGCCTCAACACCAGGAGCCTTACTTCTCATCATGGGCCCCCCCTCTCAGCCCTCTCCTAAGGCTCTGTGGTATCTTACGGACAGGGCTAAGAGTGGCTCCCACCTAGACAGTTCTCTCCTCTCCTCTCTCTCTCTCTCTCTCTCCTCTCTCTCTCTCTCTCATTCTATGAAGTTTTTAAAAATGAAGAATATAGGCAGTCATATTTGTAATAAAGAGGAGGTTTGTTGCTTCCACATGGTATCTGCTTCCTGAAAAACTCAAGAAGTTATACTGCCATGTGTGTTTTAACGGTTGAACAGTTCTATTCAGTTTAGGTTGTGGAGGTTTAAGCTTTTTGTAGCTGTGGGGTTGTTTGTCGATGTGCATGTGCACACATGTGTGAGGGAACTTGAGCATTTGTACATGCTGAGCGTTGCCATGGAGACTGTGCTGGTGTGCAGGAAGACTCAGAAGCTCTCTCTGTTTTTGTAGCACAGTAGACACTGGTAGAATCCGTCCTTGAAGGATGTCATCAGACTCACTTGTGTGAAGCTGATGATATCTATTGCATTTAGAGAAGATTATGCTTTGAGAAATCACTTCACCTTCATTTCTAGTAGTTGGCTGTGGGTCTACAAACCCCACTCATTTAAGGTTCTTTATATCATCAATTATTTTTGAGGAGCCTAAAGGGGTGATTTGAAGTCTTGAGTGCTTGCTGCTTTGCTGGGTACTGAGTACAATCTCAGAGTCCACATCGGGTGCTCACACCACATGTAACTCCAGCTCCAGGGGATCTTACACCCTCTTCTTGTCTCCATGGGCACCTGACCTCAGTGTATGTGCCCTCTCCACACACACATAATTATAATTTTCAAACACAATGGAAAAAAAAGTGAATTGTTTCATGGGTACTCTTATGATGCTTTGAATTTTCTGACTTTTGTTTCTGTTTTGGCTACTTAATGGCTTATCTTACTTCTTAACTTGGAAATTGAGTTCTTTTACTTAGTCTTATTATTTCATATGTATTAATTAAGTAGTATATGCAGTATAATCAACATTCTGCCTATAAATACCTTAGGACTCTCTAGATATTTCCAGAGATCATTCTATCATTGTTCAGTATTATATAAGTATTCTGTATTTTATATTTGGATTTAATTTTTGACAACTAAGTTTGGAGAATTTCCACTTTGTGCAGATCGTTAGATAGAGTCCTTTTCACTCTCTAGATTTATAGATTTTCCATTTCACTGCACTGTGAACAAACAGTATTGTCTCTTTCTATTTTTAAAACTTGCTAGGGCTTTTTTTCAGCCTAATACATAGTAAAAGCATTCAGTAGACATTGAAGAAGTCTCACAGTTGTTTTCTGATATGCAATTCTATTTATATGTCTATTTGAGTGGTTCTGTAACTTTATTCTTGCTTCTTGTTCCTCTGAAAATTCTACAGGAAAAGGATTCCTCTAAACTCCTCAAGGTCCCTTGCTCTGTCGACAGTTCATAACATTTTGCTACATAAATACTGATGTCTTGTTTGTAAGTGCTAGATACAGTGTAGGTACACACTCCACAACCTCATAGTAGCTTTTGCATAGCTGATGCTATTTGCAATGAGTCCAATGTGTCTTCTAGTTCAGATCACGTTACTGAGTTTTTAACTGACAGATACATAAGTTTATATAATGAATTTTAGTCATTTTCAGGTCCCATTCTCCTATGTCACTCCCTGCCATCTCTCCAGAGCCCTTTCTCAGGTCCCCCTCCTACTTTCATGTCTGATTAGTCTCCGTCTGATATGTTGCTCTCTAAATTTTTATTTTTACCATTTCTCAGATGCATTATTGTATTCCGGCGTATATCTACAGTCTTTTTCCTCATGGGGACAAAGATGGGACTCTATTCTTTATAATGTGAATTTTTATTTGTATTTATGTGTCTCGTCTCAGTTCTGTAATCATGCTTTACGCTGTTCTTTGTTCCAGCGCTTACATTTTTATGACAGGGTCTGGATTTAGTTGTGGGTTTTTCCTGTGATTTGGAAAGGTTATTTACATTGTAACTTCTAGGAACAGCCTATAAGCTGAAGTGTCACAGACGTGTTTTCTTAGACAGTATCTATCATTCCCCTTAAGACCTGTGAAGAAATAAGTTATTTTTCCCCACTTACGTGTACTTTTCTTTTTACTACCTAACTGTAGCAGGTCATATCCTGCATTTTAGTTATTCTACTGGTAGCTTTTATGCTTTTATTGTATATAATTTTCTTTTCCCTGATAAATTTATGTTTGGTGTGTTCCTCTCAGCTCTCTGGGGCGAGCCAGTTTTCTGCATTCATCAGTGCGCATGCCACTCCTTTGTGTTTCAGAACCATGGTTCTTGCAGTTGTTTTTACTTTTATTTATTAAATGCACTCTGTAACATCCAGTAGTCTTTTGCTTGTGTGTTTTTCTTGTTTCTTGATTTTGGCCTGAGGACTCTGGCTACCTGCTTGGAGAATCACATGGTGACCGGAAACCCTGTCCTCCAGGGGAAGACAACCTTGTTCTGTCTGGATGTGAAAAAAAGGTGTTTCTATTTTCAGGAGGTCTGCTAATTTCGTGTTTGTTGTTATCATTCAAACTTTTCTGGGAGTGGACTCTCACTTCATTGACTTTTGTCTTATTCATTTATTTGTCTGTCCTCTTTGCTATGCTCTTGTATTCCGGGACACCACTTAGACTTTTATTATATCTAAGTACCAGTGTTTCTCATAAATTGTTCCTTCTTCCCTCCACCCCTTTTTCTGTGACAAATTCTTTCTAGGTAGCCCAGCCTGGTCTTGAACTCACAGTCCTTTCACTTCAGATTCCAGAGTGTTGGGTATCTGGGAACAAGTACATACTGCCATGCTCAGCTTGTCCTTGAGCTTAATGTATGGTATATTTCCCCGACCACCCTCTTATGTTATCTATGAGCTGCTTGGGCACAGTTAGAGACATGGGTGGATAGGACTCAAATTCAGCTCGTAGGCTCTGCGTTTTCAGCAGGAGGCCTTTGCTAGCATTGAAAAGTCTTTCCAAGTCACTGGTATCCATCTCTTTCTCTTCCGTCCTTTGATCTTGCTGTTTCTTGATACCTTTCACTCGGTTCAAGGTCCTCACACAGAGGAACACATTCCAGATGAAATCATAGTTACATCTATGCTGTCGTATTAGTGTGGTTTATTTACACATTTTTTGAATAGACATGGAGGATGCTCCATGCCTGAAATAATACCCTTTTCCCCTGATCCTCACGACTTTCAATCTCTTTGATAATGTTTTCCTGTTGAGCTATGTGATATCATCTCTTAAGAGATACAATTATTTGCAGTGTTTTCCTATGAACCTTCCCCCCTTAAATTGTGGCAGGCAGGATAGAGAGAATTAATCTCGTGTTTTATTTTTCAATTTAGGTTTCAATAATGCACTTAATATTTTTGCACAAGCTTCCTGCTTCTGTTGCTTAATAGGGCATGGCTGCTTTTAGGCTTTTAGAGGCTTCCAGGACATCTTCTGAAATGTCCTTTGTGTCTGTAAATTAAATATCATCTTTCTTTTTCTTGGCCTCCAGGCTAACATGCCACATTCCTTATTCTCTGATGCTTTGAATACAGATCATGCATTTCCAAGCACAGCCCTCATCTCTGTTCGAGCACCTTTCTTCTCCCGTTGATCCACGATTATCTAAAGTTCCCCAGACTGACTGTGGGAAAGTTCCCCACAGCCTGTAGAGGAAGTTTCTTTAAGAAGAAAGAAAAGAACACAGATGTGAAGTGGATGTTCTCAGAGTAAAAGGAATGGACTCACGCCGTTCTGAGTTGGGATGATACTCACATGTGCTGCCTGATGGTCCGAGAGGTGAAGCCAAAGGGAAGGTGTCCAGCCTCTCACCACGAGGTGGTCCATTCCCATCGTTTCTTCAGCACACCTTTGCTCTTGGGCTACTTACGCCCCTTAGATGGGACTGATTTTATATCCAGTTCTGAAGACTGTGACCGTCGTTCCTGTGTGTTTTCCACTCAGGATGCGACCCCTGCATCCTCTGGACTGTTTCTCCAGCTTCCTGGTAAATGCTCTGAGCTTCTGTTATGGCCCCGTGGACCTGGATAAAATAAATCCTCTGCAGCCAGTCTCAAAATTATTCTCAAGGATCACAGGCAGTGGCTTCTTCTCTGGCCTTTTGTATGTCTACCCTGGCGAACGTTCCCTTATCACAAAGTACCGGCGACATAATGACTGGGACTGTTTAAAGTGTGCCTGTTCACCAAGATCTAGTTTCTTGGAAGCCAAAAACTAACAAAAATTTAGAGCTCAGTGTGTAGATGTTGCAGGAGGTAGGGAGTGTTTCTTGGCACACAGTAAAGTGATTTCTCTGTTTAAGTGTCCATCAGAAAACATCAGTGGATACAGAATATTAGAACAGAAAGGGATCTGAGACAAAACAGCCTAAGTGGGTAACTGACTCATTCCTGACTACAGCAGGTATGCTGGGGCCTTCTAAATCACTGCCCCAGTCTTCCTCCTCCCACCCCCAGCTCCTTGCTGACAAGGATACATTTTGTTTACAGCCCACCCCAACCCCCACTTCTACAAATCTACTTTTACACTTTTGTTCAGTGCTATTCCACACTGTGTCTGTTGTTCAAGTTTGATTAAAAATATTTCCAGAATCTTGTTTCTTGGTTCATAGAAAGTAGCACATGCAAAGCTGTAGCTTACAGTTTTCTGCTTGCATGTCCCACAGAATGCCAGAATGCAATTTTAATGGGGATGTAGGCACCTACTGAGCAAACCAGCTCCTGCTATGTCCCTCCTGATGGCTGGTCACTCCCTATGAATGAAGTGTTATTGCCCTGAGGTTGGAGCCTTGATAGCGCTAAATGTTTTGAACTCATCTTGATTTTACATGCGTGGATGTGCTAGCTTGCTTCTGCCTGCAGGCTACCACTTCAGGCTGACCTTTGATAAATGGAAAATGCACAGTGCTGGTGACCTTACACGTACAATTAGAGGCATGTGTCTATTTCAAATGGAAGGTCTACTGGAGTTCATCTTCCCAATGAGTTCATTCAGCTTTATAGGCATCTATGCTAAAATAAGTGTGTCAAATGGGGAAGTCTTAGGAAGTGAACTGTCTTCAGTGAGTGGAAGCCATGTCTGATAAAACTGCTGTAAGGATGTCTGAATCTCCAGTGCCTATTTATGACACACAGGGAGCTTGCTCTCCTACCTTACTTATACCTCAGATCACTTACACCTCATATTGAAGCACACCTGAATGTTTGTTCTTTGACTCTTTTCAGTAATGACTTTTGGATTATTTTCATGAAAAAATTGAGTAGTTCTCTTTTTTATTTTTTTCATGTATTCTACCAGCAGAACAACCCCTCTTCTTCCTCTTCCTCTTCTCTTCCTCTTCCTCTTCCTTCTCCTCTTCCTCTTCTCTTCTTCTTCTCTTCTTCTTCTTCTCTCTTCTTCTTCTTCTTCTCTTTAATCAGAAATAAGATTCTTTTCTTTTCAAAGGACAATTTGTTATTTCTAGTTATTAGCACTCCACCTGTTATATTGGTTATATTCTATGAGCATCAAGGGTGAATCCCTGTAGAGTCTGTGTGACAGACAATACAGCTATATTTAAAATATATAAAATAAATGTCACCAGGACAGCATTCAGCACCTCAGTATTCAGTGTGTGAGCATATGTTGCATAGTACAAGTACAATCTTGAAATCCAAGATCTGTGCACAGCCAGTCTTGATGAAGCACTGGCGATTTTAATTGATTTATGACATGGGGTGACAGTTACTCAAAATATGTATCTGTGAGGTTATGCTGTTTATAACTTTTCTAACACTGCAACAATCAAGATGTTTTGTTACCTAAGAGTGGATCCAACTTTTCAAAGCTGAATCTGGATACAATATTAAGATTTGTTGAAATTGGATTCCACCCCTATTGCAATTGAGGCAGTATTAAATCTTAGTGGGCAATAAACACCGTTCTCTCTGTAACTGGTGAAATATGATGATTCTATTGATTTTTTTTTTTTTTGTAAGTAGACTTTGAAACATGAAAAAATGGGAAGAGAAGAAAACACCTATTTTGGATTTTTTTTATATCACAAATTTAATTATATACCTTTCCCACATTCATTTGTCTCCTGTTTTGATTCTTGCCTTATTAATGCACATAAAGTTAAAGTAAGTGAGAATAAGTTGGGCTGGTATCAGAAACTGGTGTTAAGGCAAGGAGGTAGGTAACTCATTGGAAGCACTGTCACCTGGAGGTCACTGTTTCCTGCAACCTGAAAACAAGCCCAGAAAGGCGCCGCCCCGCTCGTCTCTCCAGTTAACTTACACAGCCTTTTCCAGAGTTGCAGAAACTCAGCATAGAAAGAAAGCATTGCTGAGCCAGCAAGTTGTTAATTTTCTTAATTAAGGCATAATGGGACTATAAAATAACTCTAAGATAAATATTTATTTGAACATCTTATCATTAAATTAAATTAAAGTTGCCAAAGCTACTTCAATAAAACATTCAAAAGTAAGTATTTTTTCCTCATTGTAATCTGTGACCTGATAAGTTGTTTATTATTTTATTGTATAGAAAAAAAATAAATGAAAGCACAAACTCTCTGGTAGAAGTTTTGCCTAGTAAGTGTTAAGAAAACATAACCAAGGGACTATTACTGACCTTGAGGAGGTGGTTGGGAACATCCGTAGACACTTTATGACCTTAGCTGTCCATAAAATGCTTTTGGAACATTCCTGCATTAACATTTTAAGGTACCAGTTACTTCAGAAATGAAGGAAGCATTATAACCTCACTTGCTCCAGCTTGTGCCAGTCCCATGCCAGTTCTGTAGCCTGTGTGAATAGATGATACATTCCAGTGATAAAGCTCAGAGTCTCTCCAAAGCAAAGCCATCTTCTCTTCAGGCTGAGCCTGTCACGGGATGATGTCACTTCTTTATATAATAATGCTAGTGATGAAGGGTAAGGCTATCCTTGTTAAAGGACAGGCCTGTTTCATTAACGAGAGGAAGTAGGCATAATAATCCAAGTAAGTTTAGTCTCTAAAGTGTAGATGCCCATAGGGTACCAAATGGTTTGTGACGTCCTGGCATGAACAGATGCCAAAATTTGTTCACACATTGTTTTTTGTGAACTGTTTTGATCACTGAATGCATTTTTTCACAGACGTGGAATGATAAACTTGAGAAAGGTGTGTGTGCATACAGTTTGATTCGTGACAATGGCCTTCGTTCCATTTAAGTCACTTTCTTTTGAGGGTACACAGCGTTCAGGGCCCTTTCTCACACAAGCCTCTCCTAATGATTCTTTCCCAGGCCATGTCAGTTTAGAGTCACGTGGCTGGTCATGTGCGTTTCTGTTGCTGTGATAAGACACTTTGACTAAAATAACTCAAGGAGGAAGGGTTTACTGTGGTCAGCTCAAAGGTATAGACCATCACGACAGAGACATCAAAACCGAGAATCTTGAAGCAACTGTTGCCATCAAGTTCTCATTGCCATCAAGTTCTCAATCAGGAAGTATAAAGAACGAATGAATGTAGCCGCTCATGTATTACAACCCCAATTGATGTAATTAAGGTAATAACTCATAGGCCTCAGCCTTGGTGTAGAGTCTACCAAAGTAACAGCACTAAGTGTCACAGGCAGTAATATAAAGAATATTAGTATTACTTCTCTGACTTTCTTTCTCCTTCATTGTAGTATGATTCTATCACTTTCAAACTCCCTTGTAGGCTTGGCAGCCAATGGCTACTTATCAGTTTGGAAAGCTGAACACAAGTATTCAGCCATAGCGTCCATCCACAAGGGAACTGCCTACAGACAGGCACTGATTGAGTGCTACTCAGTCACACCCACTGTCATCCTGGTGTGACAGTGTGCTTCTGGTGGCGTTAAGAAGCTTACCTAGACTGTGTAAGAACATCTTGTTTTTCCTGCAGTGTGACATGCCTGTAGACCTATCCATACAAACAGTTTTAGCCTTTTATATCAAATATAACTTTTCACAACCAATGTGGATCATGGATTGCCTGGTGAGTTTTGCTAATGAAATAGGTAGGCTGAGAAAACCAGCAAGAGTTGGTAGCTGCACTAGCAGGGCCTAAAAGATCAGGTGCTGTGGGTGTGGAAAAGAAGATGGGATGATATAGTGGACTCTAGCCACAGCCACATTCTTGGGCAGGCCGGAGGGTTTGTTGTAGCTCACTACCACTTGTGGATCAATACCACAATTTTATTGTTTCTGCCCTCTGATCTCTTTAACTCCCCCCAATTGATCCCATTTGTTCAGAATCCAAAGGGCAGGTGAGTTCATGAGATTGACACCAGAGTAGGAAAATTGAGACAAAGGTCCAATCAAGAGTATTTAGCACATGACCTCTTCCCTAGTTCTTCTAGCATAGCATGCACAGTACTAAGGTATTTAGTCAGAGTAAAATTCTACAAAGTAGATGTCTTGCTACATGCTGGACAGCCTCTCTCGTCTGTAGAACAATAGCAGATTGCAACTGGTATGGAGACCTTGTCGAGATGGCCAGCTACACATGCAAATGTGTGTCTGTTGTGCTGACTCATGTGGTTTACAGACCTTCTCAGACATGTATTATTTGTCAAGGAAGTATGTTGATGTGGGCAAGCCTCAAAGTCTCAGCGGCTTCGTCAACAGAGTGACTTGCTCACTCTTCTAGTTTCTGTCCCTTGCTGTGATAAAATGCTCTGACCAAAAGCAACTTTAGAAAGAAGGGTTTATTTCATTTCACATTCCTCACCAGTGAGGGAGAGCAGGGCAGGAAGTCAAGGGAGGAACCTGGAGGTGGGAACCATGGACTTACACTGTTGCTGGCTTTTTGTCTGATTCACAGATTTATGCTTAGCTTATTTTCATGTATAGTCCAGGTCCACCTACCTAAGAACAGTGCTGCCCACAGTGGCTAAGCCATTTCTTATTAATTAACAATGAAGACACGCATGTCCACAGACAAACCTGATAAAGACAATCCACTCAACTGAGACACCTTTCAGGTGATACTAGGTGATACTTAATAGTCAAGTTGACTATTAAGCCTAGCCAGTTCACTCATGCTCCATCCTCTGTGTTGTAGAGGCGCCTTCTGGAATTTCGAGCCTGAAGGACCACCAGAAAGGAGAGAGATGGCGAGGATCACATAAGATAATTCTTGCCATCCTTGGGTGGTGACATGTGGGCACTCAGATCTAGTTGGCTAGGTGGTTTCATTGCTTCAACCTGACTGTAGAGAAGGGCAGTTTGAAGATGACTGATAGTCTGTGCTGAGCATGTGTGTGACTCTCAGCCGTAAACATGTCTGAAGTGAGTTGGGACTAATTGAATATTCATTCCATATATTATAATATTCATTAAGTCCTGCTGTCCCAGATATTTGCATTATATTCAGTAAAACTTGAATATTTAAATTACTCTAGGTATATTGCCTTAACTTTGTCAGTCATCTTTTGAACAAATCTGGAGAAATGATTTTTCTCCTGACTGAGCTATGCCAATATAAGTAGGCCAGACTCCTGTTGTTATTAAAGGTTTATGACTCTTTAACTACATCTTCCCATTCTTAATGTTTTAATTAAGTTAATACTCCTTAAGTGTTAAGTTAATTTGACTCATCTAGTCCTATGAAGAGTATATGCTAACTGAAGTAGAGCATTTATAGGTAGCATTTCATAAGGTCAGAATATTTATTTATTAGTGATGAACAATGTCTAGGATGGATTTATTTAATGTCAGTAGTCATTACAGTCTTGACTATGTAGATGTCATTGTATGAGAAACTTTGAATTATTTAAAGACCTTGACACCGGACCAAAGCCCAGGAAATAATGCAGCACCATTTAGCTTTTCTTGCCCTAGGAAATTTAGGACCTCCATATAGTACTGAGTTTTTCCACTATTATGAATAATTCATTCTCATTTTAAAATGTATATGCATGGACATCAAAGGTATCTATTATAATGCTAGTGAGAAACAGAGACTTTGTAGTTAAGAAACAAAGCTTAACTTAATATGCAAAGTATTAAAACTAGGAGCAAGGAACATAATAATTCATGTGTTATAAATTAGTTTATCTGCCAACATAATGCATGACTACATTGCTAATTAGTGGCATTTATATAGTACATTTTTGGCATACAACTTCTTGGAATCATTAAGCTTTCTGTAAATCAGAAGCTGTTTAATTATTGATTCCCTTTCCTTTATATGCTGTATTAGTCAATTTTGTGTTACTACACCAAAACAACTAAGAACAATCAAATCAATAGTAAATTAATTGAAGATAGGCATCCTCAAAGAAGTACAAATGGCTGATAAACATATGGGAAAATATTCAATCATCTTAGTCATCAGGGAAATGGAAAGTACAGTCATACTGAGATGACATTTTACCCCAGCCAGGACGGTATCATCAAGTCGAGGACCCAGTAATAGGACTCCATGTCACATGCTACAGGGTCTGTACACATGCTTATTATAGCCTATTCACAACGGCCACGTTACATAACCAGCTGAGGTGTCCATTCTGTTCAGCCAGAAAGAATGAAGTGTGTCATTTACAGGAAAACATGTGGAACTGAATCCTCATATTAAGTAGAATAAGCAAGAAAAGACAAATATTGCATATCTCACTTGTATATGGAAGTTAGATTTTACATGAGTGCAGAAGGGTAGAAGGTCATTAGTGAGATGTTGGGTATAGGACTGAGAATTGGTGGGGGGTGAGTGCAAATCGAATGCACAAGATTAAAAAAAAATGTAATGAAATCCAGCAGTTAATAAAATGGACATGAGCTAGTAAAAAGTTAAACACGTTTTAAAAACAGAAAAGGTTTATTTAGCTCAGTATCTTGAAAGTTAGGAATGTGGAACCAGAACTTGGTGAGGGCTTTCTTGCCTGCATCATAACATGGTCGAAGGCATCAGAGATGGAGTACATATGAGCAGGGGAAATCCCACAATGAAGTAGGAAGCCAGAGACCAAAGACATTCCAATCTCACTCCATGTTGTGTGTTGGTAGAGGGGATAGTCTGTGTGGAAACAGATGTATGTATTCCCTATAAGAAAGTCTGATGCTAATAACCTCTCCTGTTACTTACCTACATTATTTTTTCAGACAGGCTTTCTCACTGAACCTAGAGTCCATCATTTTGGCTAGCCTAGCATGGTCTGCAAGTCCCTCACCCGGTATTGAGGATACAAGAATGTGTCATTACTCCCAGCTTTTTATATGGCTTTGGTAATCTTAGCTTATATCTTCATGCTCACACAATAAGCATATTACCCACTGAGCCATCCCTCAACCCCCAGTCTCCTTTTTATAACACTGCCCCCCTGGATAGCTCACTGTGAGAGACTAGCATCAATTCAGAGGGAGCGGCCCCTTCAGCAACTTTATTACCTTGAACTAATTCCCATGTCTCAGAGGCTTCATCACCACACTGCATCCAAGCTTCCAAGAGAAAGGGCGTGTTTGCTAACACACTCAAACCATATCCAAACCACAGGATGCCTGCCTCTTTTATCCACCACCCCAACCTCAAATCTAAGTCTTAAATGGTGTTGTGATTGTGAGCCCTTTATTCCTTTGTTAATCCCTACTGACGCTAGTAGTTTATAGTACTTATTTGTGTACAATGATTCCTGACTAAAGCAATATTATTTAAGAAACCCAAACCAGCAATGATAAGTGATTCATCTAAATCCAATTGCATCCTAGAGAGTTTCAAGTAAGAAGTTATGTTCATAAATCAGAATGAGAAAATTCTCCTGACATCGATTTAGTCTCTACAGATTTCGGGGGTAATATATCTTTGCTGGTGTCTTCCTTCTCATGGAGAAAAGTGAAAATTGAGGCTCCTTCTTATCAGATTATCTATGAAGGATTTATGTTAAATGTCTTCTCACTTATTTGGGTAAAATTTCCCTCCTTATGGTGCAGATGCAGTAGGATTTTCTCCTTATTGGACACTAAGCTCCTCAAATGGTTCCTTTGGTATTATATCAAAGCATTGGATACCATGAAGCTATCACAGCCATTGTTAATGACTGGATGGTCTTTATAGAGAAGCTAGGCCTACAGTGTTGTCAGGTTTTACAACTCTGAATCCATTCCTGGAGTGAGCCTGGAGACTGGCAGTGCAAGCATTGCAAGGAAATTGATCTCATGCTTTGAAAGCCACATGGCACAAGGCCATTTGGGGACTGTCTTCATCACCATGGGACTCTAGGATTAGGCTACACACATGCTTTGTTGAATGTAGACTGTGTGCTCTCCTGTTCTAGAACAGCTGTGTGTATTATCCCCAGGTCACACAGTGCACAGTTTTGCCAATGCTTAGTTTGTGGATCAGCTTTGGGGCCTGGTTCACGTCAAGTCAGATGGTCATGAATATTCTGTCCTCACCCATGTGCTGCTTTTCGAATAATGTGGCCCATCACTCTGTCTCTGAGTTTCTTTTGTTTGTTTGTTTTTTTGTTTTTGTTTTTTGTTTGTTTTTTTTTCAAGATAGGGTTTCTCTGTGTAGCCCAGCCCTGGCTGTCCTGGAACTCACTTTGTAGACCAGGCTGGCCTCGAACTCAGAAATCTGCCTGCCTCTGCTTCCCAAGCGCTGGGATTAAAGGCGTGCACCACCACTGCCCGACATCTTAGTACCACCAAGCACTAGAGTCAAGACAATAGTAGCCATGATCCAAAGCTACTGTTTCTACAACATTAGTGCCTAGAAAAGTACAGGTGCTCAACAGGGTTGACTTTGTTCTTATTGTACCTGTGTGAGCTGTAGCCATAGTGATACCGGCAGCAGGACATTGATGGAGCGTCTGGTAGAAAGGCTGCAGCTTCAGGATATGTGAGTTTATTTCATTGGGTATAAAAGCGTTAGTCCTGCTCTTTGGATCCACCAGTGGAAGTTGTTCTCTGAGCTGTTGTAACACAGTCAAGTGCCTTGTTAACAGTAACATTGCTAGTGCAACTTGGACTTTCATTATTGAGAAAACCTTGAATTCAAGTATCCACTCATTGTTACCTCAACGGGTGGCTCCTGATTTCACCTCTGGACTCACTATCACCACTTTGTTACCCTGTTTTAAATTTCTGTGTAGCTGTTGTTAGTTTTCATTTATTGGTTTGCTTCATTCATTTTCTTGTTTATGTCACCAATGTGTATTGATTGCATTGTTACCATGTCACAGTCATTATATGTGCTAATGCAGTGAATGAAATAAAGGGATTCCTTGTGATTGTGGGCAAGATGTATTAAAATAAATAAATATATAATAAAATACTGTGTCCAATGGTGGTAAATCTTATGCACCAAACCAGGAAGTGCTTGTCCGGGATGTGACATTTAGGTTTCAAACTATCTAGTCTGTTATAGAGGGCTTTACTTCACTGATGGATTGCAGCTAGGCAGGAATTTGAAGGAAGTGATCCTATGTCTATCTGGGTGACACATGAGCCTCAGAAAGAGCCAGTGCACAGTACACATGTCATGTGCATATCTGAATATGGAACTCGGCATAGCAAGATCAAAATGTGAAGAGGTGTTATGTTGATTAATTTTGCCAACATGAAAGACCACCACAAAGTTGATGGTTTCAGACAACTACTATTTGTTTAATTCACTATACCCTTTATTAGTAATTTGTCTTGGGCTCAGCCAGGCAGTTCATCTGCTGATCTCAACTAGGTATATTTCTGGTAGATGCCAGGAAGCTAGATCCTGGTCAGTCTTGTGGCACTCACATAGGGTGACACACCTGTGGCCAATGTTGATCTGTTGATTTCTAACCAGTTATCCTATGTTTTTCCTCTTTATGTCTCTTTTTACTATGTTTTCTTGGTCAGAGGAGGTCTTGCAGCAGGTCTGGCTTTCCAAGGATAGGAATAAACATCGTTTAGACTCTGTTCTTTATACCACTTTTGTATATGCGTTGTAAAGCTTCCTGAGAATTTGCAGCTGAGCGCTAGCCTGAGATGATGTAATCCTTGAGAAATATTTCCAGGCTGCTCTGTTTAAAATAGACCCAGAAGCAGAAGCCCAGGAAATAGTCTGTTGTAGTTAGCTAAGTGAGAGTTGGCATACAGGTAGGCACTGTCTGATTTTTCCATGATGTTTTCAGTGTGTAACCGGAACATTGTGAATTTTCAATACATATATTGGTTACCTAAAAGTGTGAAAAGATATTAGCTGCTTGAGAGTTGAAGGTCATGGGAGAGCATCTGGGAGGGGTGGAGGAAAGAAAGTCAGGTGACTCTATGCCAACTGAAAACCTAGTTGAAAAAGGAGAAAGTGAATGAATTAACGGGAATTTCAATTTCCAAGGTGAACTTGCAGAGACCAAATACGACCTGGAATTTCTGTAGGAGGTCTCTCATAGCCCTTGAGTGCTGTGCAGAGGCTGGCTGAAGCTCGCTGTCCTTGGACTGAGTGCTGGCACGAGAGTACCCTTGAGTTCTGCACTAGGCAGAAGATGTATGGACATAAAGCCAAGGGAGGGAGGGAGGGGATCCAGTGTGGAGGAGATATTTAGTTCTGTGTTTCAAGCTCCTTTATGTTACACCACTGCATTCTGCGTTGTTTCCTTGAACTCATGTATTGAGTTTTTTTATCACTATAAATAGAAGTAATAAAACAGAGCTTTGTGCTTTTTGCTCTAGGTGGATAATTTGTGGAGTAAACTCAAGACCTTGAAGATCCGTAAATGGTACTGACAGCAAGCCAAGAAACCTAACTAGTGTGTGTATGTGTGTGTGTGTGTGTGTGTGTGTGTGTGTGTGTGTGTGTGTGTGTTGTGTTTGTGTGTGTGTGTCTGTGTGTGTTTGTGCGTGTGTGTCTGTATGGGACTTCAGTATCTTCAAACACACAGTGTTCATTGGCCCTGTTTTTTTTTTTTTTTTTAATATTTGACAACCTCAAATATGAAAACATCTAAGACTTTGAAGTATTAGTCAACCCTTCCTCAAATCCAATAGGATGTTAGATTTGTGGTCTCTGAGTGACAGTTACCTGTCTGGCACCAGAGAGGAAATGTCGGGTTATTCTTGATTTCCACTCTGCTCCCAGGCTTCTGTCCTCTCTTCTTTCTACTTTTCCCACTATCATGCGTCACTCTCCACTTGGATTATTTTCCAAGTCCAAGTTACAGGGACTCATGTAGCCTTCCGTCTCTGTTCTAGAAGCTGACGAGCAAGCCTTCTGTCTACCTAGCCACTGCCCCACTTCTCTCTCCCAGGCTCTTCAGTGTCCACACTGAACTGTTTGTATCTCCTTACTTCCTGATTGCTCTTCACTCCACTCAATGCTGGCTTATCCCTCCATTACTTTCAGGAGACCATTCTTGAACCCAGCCTGAGCCTGTACAGGGCTCTGGACATCCAGTGTGACTCATTTCCAGATGATTCTTCTCCGGAGTTCTCTTTGTATCTTGGAGTGCTCAGATTTATTTTGGTTCCGTGTTTTGTTTTGATTTTTAAAATCCTGGTTATTCCTGTATTGCGTATGGAAGTTCTTTTGTGCTCATAAAGCGCTACCTGTCAATTGACAATTCCCTCTGCATAGCTAATGGGCATTAGACTACTAATGAGACTGTAACAGAACTCATAGTCTCTCTCCAGAAATGTCCCTGTTTTCTAAGTTTTATACATCAGCATTTTGCTCCCCTGCTCCCCTGCGTCATATACAGCCACCCCTGATGCAACTCCCTGCTTCCCCCAGTTCAGACCAACTGCATCATCTTCTGAATGGCATTTCTGCTGCTTCTCTGCTCAGGTTCATGTTGGATATAGCAACACCGGAACTGCCACTTCTAAACTCTTTAGTGGTTGGTTTTCTTGCCAGCTGGGAGGAACCTCAATTCCCTCCAAAGAACTAAGTTTCTTTATGATGGTGTCGGTGCCTGCTTCTTTGAGCTCATTTCATGTTGCTCGTGGGTCTCCTGCTGTCTGTGTTCTTTCTATGCCTTTGAACAGCCACCAGGACACCATTGCTCTGCCCTCAGCTAAGCGCACAGGTCCTCTGCTCTTCTTGAGATGATTCTTACTGGCTCATCCCTAGCACTTTGGGTAAAACATGGTTTGGATCTTAAATTTCTTCCATGTGCCAAAGGTGTAATGGCTAATTTATGCCATCACTTAACTTTTAGGAGGTGGGGTCTACTAAGGGAAGTTTGGTCACTGGGTACATGCTCTTGAAGGCGCTCTTAGGACTCACCTCCTTCTTCTCTTTGCCTCACAGCCATTGTGAGGTTAAATCTTTTTCTTTGCCACATGGTCATGTGATGTCTCACTGTCTTGTCATCGGTCCCAAACCAACAGAACTAAGTAACCATGAACCAAAGCCTCGGAAACAGTGGGCTAAAGCAGATCTTTCCTCCTTTAAGTTACGTATACGTCTAATCACTCTCCCTGTTGCTGTGATAAAATGTCATGACAAAATAAAACATAAAAGAGAAAAGACTCACAATTCCGGTTTACCATGTACTCTTTCCAGGAGGTCAAGGTAGCCAGAGCCTGAAGCAGCTGCTCACGTTATATCCGTAGTCAAGGGTAGGGAGCAATGGGTCAGTGCATGTGTGTGTGCCCAGCTCACTCTTTCCACTTTTAACAGTTCAGAGCCCCCTTTCTAGAGAGTGGTGCCGGCCACAGTGAGCAGATCTTTTCCCCTCAGTTAGTGTACTCAAGACAGTCACCCACAGACGTTCCCACAGGCCAACCTAAATTTGCGTGGTACTTATCCATACCCTCCTCTTAGGTGATTCGGGATTGTGTCAACTTGAGACACAATTAAAAGTAACCATACCATCTTAGGTACTTTGTCCCAGCTACTAAACAGTGACTGATGTCAGTATCTTTTAGGATCAAAAGGTTTCTTGACATCCCAAACCCTCCCGAGTTTTCCCTTTCCCTCCCTTCAGGTTCACTGGCCTGGGCTCGCAGGTTGCACTTGTCATGATCTGGAGTTACATCCTGACATCTGATGCCACTTTCAGTCCAGTGTCCACGAGGCTAAGTGTAATGTGACAGACCCTTCTGTGACCTCCTGCCTTTGCACCAATATATGAGCAGTGGGACAACTAAGTGGATGCAAGAATTGTTTTATTTTGTGAGATAACTGAGTTTAAATTAAAGCAGCCATAATTTCAGTGCACTATTCCTCTTCCTGAGGGCCAGACCCTCTGCAACTCGAGACTTTCTATTTGATGTTATTCCCCATATATACATGCATATGTGTGTATATATGTATATGTATATATACATATATATGTATATATGTATATGTGTCTATATGTTTATATGTGCTATATATGTGCATATATGTATGTATCTGCATGTATATATGCATATACATATGTCACATATGTATATTTGTATACATATATATGTATATATATATATATATATTCAACATATATGTATATATTATATTCTATATATGTGTACATATGTGGGAGATATATATATATATATATATATTATATATATATATATATAATAGCTAGTTAAAATGTCTGCATAAATGAATCAATTTAAGGAAAATTTGTACCATTTTACCATTTTACCATATAGCTTTAAAGATTAGTGAATAAACAGGCAATGTAGAGCATAGATAGTCAGGGATTAATAATTCACAGCACCCCTGATGAATCATGCTATAGGAAAGCCAATGGAGTCATATTTTATTCATCTCTGTATTAAAGAAAATCAATCTGCGAATTTCCAGAGTGCTCAGTCCTCATGCTTAGCTTCTTGCCCTGCACGTGTGATGTGTCTCCTGAAGGAGGGCAGCTTCAAAGCTTGTCCATCCTTTGCTGTCCTGACTAAGCTGCTAAAATCCCCACTGAGATGACTACTGCAGTGTTGGTGTATCTTTCCTCCTCAGTAGATTTTCATCCTGTGACTTAAGTAATTCCTCTGGAATCCCAGTCACTGGAGTGACATTTACCTTTCATATTTCAGTCTAGCTCTCTGCCTCTCTGTTTGTCCTCCCCCAGTGTCCTGCTGGGGAAGCATTTACTCTTCTTGAACTTGTTATTTTGTGCTTGTAAAATACCTTAGAACCCGTCACTGCCCAACCCTTTGTGATCAGAAGGAAAGGAATTTCTTCTTTGAAGACACTCTATTTGCCCAAGTCAGGCTCCCTAAGCATGTGTCCATAGGGAAAGATATTTTCATACAGTTATTAAGTGCTATACCCTCAAGGTATTCCAAGATATGACATCATCGTGAAGGATAGGCAAATGATTTTTTTTCATTTATTTATTTGTTTGTTTGCTTGCTTGTTTTGTAATTAGCCATTTACAGGTTACCATTGACTATTCTCCAAAACAGCTGTAATAGCTGTTGTCCGCAGTTCAGGAGGAGGCGTGACTACACTCTCAGCCCCTGGGACATCTGCTTTGATGAAACTGTTTGCCTGGGCAAGGGCATCTCTACCCCTGTTTAGATGGTCGCAGGAACAGAGGCTGGCGTGGTGTGGTGTGCCTTGTATTTCTGCTGAGAGCTAATCGTTTGTGATCACTTTGATTTCATACACATGGATCCCACTCTATGGTGGTATCAGGCAACTAGAGAAAACTGTGCATCCCTGAAATGCCTCTTTTGAAGAAGGTACAACTGTTTTTGCCACTTGACGTGTGTCTGCTGTTACACAGCCTACGCTAGCTAGTCAGTAGTCAGTGCTTTCCCACTGAGCTGTGTCTCTATGGCTGTGAGATTTAGCTCTTCCAGGGGCACATCTGAAAATACTATAAGCAAAAGTCTTCTTTGCTGACAAAGGTTAAATGGGAAAAAAAGGAAACATCTCCACGTCTCCATTTAACTGGCATGCCATTTTTGTAAAAATCGTTTTATTCCCGATTCCTGCCTGTGAGCATGTGGGCAGACTGAATATGCAATATGAGTCTCTTCCCAGTGCTCTGTTGCTCATCTCTTCTCGGCTTCCTGGGGCTGGGGGCGGGGCTGAACTGATGAGTTCACTCCCTTCTCCTAAGCGGATGAGGCTGTGAAACCAAGAGCCACTTGACCATGATCCTCAGCTGGGGAGGAAGCTGGCAGCACAAAACTCTAGTGGAGCCTGAGACAGAACAGGAAGAGCAGCTAAGTGCACGGCTAGGCTAATGCAAGTGCTATGAAGGAAATTGACGAATTAAGGAACTGGAGGGCACTCATTACAAAATAATGGCTGGAATTAGACTCACAAATTCTGTCTTAATAAGGAGATGGGCTAAATATTTCATCTTAAGTTATTCTTCTCTCGAAATGCCCTTTACAAATTCCCGTCTCAGCTTCTATTAAAAATATCACTGTAGAATCAAGAGTCATAATCTTATTTATGAGCTTGCCTGATGTTTTCCTGTGCAAATGAAGAAAGCAATCATACCAGCCCCGAGGCACACAGGACAGATAAGTGCTGTACACAACAGAAATTCTTAGATGATATATATACACACATACATACATATATATGTATGTATGTGTGTATATATATATCATATATATATATATATATATATATATATATATATATATATATATATATACACATACATATATATATTCAGGCTACAATTTTAATTCTCAAGATGAAAATCCAACTCATCAAACAGAAGTTAATTCATAGCAATGAACAATCAATTGATTGAATTCAATTTTTATATTAATAAGTATGAAGGCCATTTCATTCTGATGGTGAAAGTAAATCTCTTAAGGACATAGATCCTTGTACCCAGACCAGGAGGAGGGGCTCAGGCTTACTAGAAGAAAAATAGCGATTACCACCCACACAGGATAATGATAGTTTCTGGTAGATAAACAAAGATCTGTGTGAAAATGAAGCATATTGGAGACTAACCTCAAACTTGTTTCTATGAAGATGAAACCAGAGACGTGCCAGTGTTTCCTACAGTATGTATTTTTCCTTTAGTTTTCTTGGTAGAAACGAGATTTCTGCTGCTCTTAATTTTGGCATTATAAGCTATTCCTTTTTTTTTTTTTTAAGTCTGATAATGGCTTTCTTTTGAAAATAAAAATACCCTTTTAGTTAAAAAAAAATCAGAATTAGAGGAATGTATTCCATTGCTAATAATTCCCCAAAGGCAGCCTGGTGTTGGAATTCTAATAAGTGTTGTTTTTCCCTTGAGCACCTCAGGATATCCCATGCTTATATCGATAACATTTTGTATAATTGAAGAAAGTGGAATCTATCTGAAAAGATTATCTTGTTGAAACTGTCCTCTGTAAAGTTAATCGGTAATAAGCCCAAGTTCCTTCAGTGCTCAGGACTGGTTCTCTGCAGTGAAGCCAGACCTTCCATTGACACATGGGTCAGCTTTGGTGATGACTGTCTCAGTGACATAGTGACCTGGATCTTAGGTCTTGGTTGCCTCCTTCTGGGCTGGGAGTTTCCTTACTCTGTTTTGTCAGAAGGAGAAAATAAATCATGAGATGCATTGGATGTCATCATTCCCTCTGCAGCTCAGATATGCACCCACCATATCTACATCTCCTGTCTGTACTGTACCATGATTGCTCTTTCCTGTATGGCAGTGCAATGCCTCCCTCACAACCAGACACCCATGAGTCAGTGGTGGACACACACAAAGCAGGTTTGTGGGACAATTGTCTGGGTCCCATCAGGCCTCCTTTATTCAGTGACACAGAGCAATTATTCCCTCATAGGAAACAGTTGTGAACACAGAGAGCGAACTGTGTGAGCTTTGTTTCCGTGTCTTCTAACAGCCGACTCTGCACTATCACGTTTGTTTTTAAGGGATGGGGCTTTAAAAATGCTCTCGGTGTCTTGTATGTATTAGTGTTGACAGCGTGCCTGTGGGTCTTGGTATCTGGTACTGACATTTCACAAAACAGCCTGGAGGGCTGGGCGGTGCACGAGCATGTGCTCCTGCAGCCAACTCCTGAGAGAGAGAGAGAGAGAGAGAGAGAGAGAGAGAGAGAGAGAGAGAGAGAGAGAGAGAGATGGAAGCTGGGAACCTGAGACCAAAGCTTCGTTAGAAACATTGGGCAGTTAGACTTCCACGAACAAGGATCGTCTGCTGGGGGAAGCTATAGGCAGTAAGCAAAATCAGCCCGACAGAGTGGCCACTTGGACAGAATCCAGCAAAGCAACAGGGTACAATACCCAAGCACTTGGCATCCCAAGGCCTATTATAGTGTGGGATGCTGAATACCACCTTTATATCCATATATCTGTATCTATATCCATATTTGTATCTATATCTATATCCATATCTATCTATCTATCTATCTATCTATCTATCTATCTATCTACCTACCTATCTATCCCTATATATTCATATATATATTCATAAATATATATGAATATAAAAATATTCATATATTCTTTTTATGCTTTCTACAAAGGCCCACAGTTGAATTTGTTTGAATCCTCTCAGAGACTTTGGCTGCTGAGCAAAGCTGGGACAAATAAGACTCTGGCAACTCTTAAGGATAGGATCATTACATTCTGAGCTGTGAAATGGAACTTCATGGGTAGGGACAGAATGCTGCAGTTTTAATGTTGATTATCTATCATGCAATATGTTAAACCCATATTAACGTTTGGTCTCCAGGGTAGCGCTGTTAGGTTAGATGTGGAGCCTAGAGGAAAGGTGTCTTGTCATTGGAGAGTGTGGTCCTTAAGGGGACCATGGGACCTTGATCTCTTCCTCTTTCTCTGTTTAGTAGTTTTTGGTTTTTTGCTTCCTGGACAGAAAATGCCATGCGTCATTCCTTGCCCCACTTTCTGCTCCACTTTGAAGTCCTATACCTTTATCAGAGATGTAAAAGTAACAGGTCCATCTGATCATAGACTGAGTCCCTTTAACCATAAGTAAAAAATAGTCTTTTCTTCTTTGTAAGTAAGTTGCCTCAAGTATTTTGCTATAGTGACAAAGATGACTAATATGGACACTGAATTTTGAATTCGCTATCGCTATTTCTTTTCTGTATCTACAGTGTTTTCCTTCTGGCACCAGATGTGTGTTTCCCCACATCCAGTGCTTCTTCATTTCTTTATAGACATGGACTGGGTACCCAGTGACTTAATTCAATTCAGACACTATCTGAATTAACTTACATGAGTTAAATCTGGTCAGTTTAAGGTTCAGACTTACAAGACAGTACCTCCCTTGGCGGTCAGTTGTCAGTTAAAATGCAAGTTGACTTCTCTACTGTGTCTTCTGGTGGCTGTAGAACAGAGGTTTCCAAACTCTTTCCCAAAATGCAATCTCAGGAATTTGCCAGAGTGGCTTATGATTTCAGGAAAACACTAACTACTTTTGTTTAGTAGTATATCAGATATGACTTCCGAATAGTCAGTGAAAAAGATAAAGAAGGCAAGATACACTGGCACAAAGTCAGAACCACCCCAGAGTTCTCTGACTCTCTCTGTTTAGGCTTTCCTAGAGGTCTCTTTCCATGGGGATAATTACTTGTCTCACTGGTGCTTCCTGGTCAGGTCAGTCATCAGCTCCTTTTCCTCACTGAAGACCAAAGGGAAGGGATTACGTTTTCAGTTCCCTACCCACATGGTTTGCTCCCCTGGAAGCTGTTCCATTTGAGGCTCCCCAGGAACTCCCAGCCCCCAGCCTTACTAATATACAGAAAGAGATCACAGTGACTTTAAGAGCTGTATCCCAGGCAATGGGGACAGAGACCCATATATATCTGTGTCCCAGATGGCCAGAGCAGAGCAGTGAGGTAGGAATTCTTATCTTCATGACTTTTCAGCTGAGGACAGGGAGGCTCTGAAGGTCACATACATTCCTAAGGTTAAATAGAAAAGGTTAGAACTGTTATCAGGGTTTGATCCTTTCTCCATAGCAGGTGAGGAAGACAGGAGAATCACTATATCTGTACATGCCTAAGTGTGCACAAACGTGTGTGTGTGTGTGTATGGTTGTGTCAGGGGGTTGTCTATGTGTATGCCCACAGATGTCTGCATGCACATTTCAGAAACACTGTCTCCAGGATGTACTCTCTGAGTACAGCTTGGCTTTCAGAACTGCAGGGAGAAAATCCTCTGCAGCCATGTCAGGTGGCTCAGCTCACTGGAAAAATACTAACCTTGTGTTGTGTTGAGTGGCCTTGGAATGCAAGGAGAAGGAGATTTCCAGGGAACACAATGGGCTGTGGCCTCTATGCTCTGTGAGTCTTGCTTTGCAACCTCCCCTCGTTGTCACAGCGGCTACTTGGATGAACACAACTGACCCTCCTTCTGTCCCCTCATCCCACTCTCTACCTGGCATTGTCCCTGCCCTGGCAGCAGTTCAGATCCAGTCATCCTTCTCCCTTTCTCTCAGGACAGAAGCCACAGCACAGCCCTCCAAGCCCGTTCACTGACCACTGCAAACAAGCATCTGCCTTCCCCCTCTACTCTCTTGGCTCTGAACTGCCCAGAGGCTTTGTCTTTCTGTGGAGGGTACGGGGAAGAGCAGTCCCATTCAATATTGTTGCTTCTATGCAGGAATGCATTCATGGCTTCCAAGTTTTAAGTGGTCTTATTTTGCTATTATCCCTGCCACCTCAGTCTTCAAAGCATGGCTTCCCTCCCCCCTCAAAGAAGTTTGTTGGAGGGTAACTTATCCTTTAATGGGGACATAACTTACTGGAAACCAATAATAGAGTGACCCAATTTTCAGAAAAAAGGTCAACAGTGCTTCCTTCAAACCTCCCTCTCTTAGCCACAGCACTGGGCCCTTTCCTCTGAGCATCTAAGCATAGGGACATTCCACGGATCTTGCCTCCATATCTGTGGATGGGCAAATTCCTGCTTGATCGACTGCTGAAGAGCCAGTTATCAGGCAGAGGGTTGCACATTCGTTTTGTTCAATAACGTTCATTACTTTGGAGTGTTTTTCAAGATAAGCAAAGCTTTCACAAGAAATGATACACTAGTCGTCACTCAGCAACCAAAGTCCTGGCTTAGGGGCCATCCTTTCAGCCACCTTTGATGTTGATGACGCAGGTGATTTCTGTCACTTCCTTGCCAGCTCTCTGGGGTTGACAAGAAAGAGCTATGGATACAATGGAACAAATACATTTTAAGTTCACCCAGCACACCTGTGTCCAGACACAGTACTCATTATAGTCCTTGTATGTCACAGACAGGGATGGGGCTTCTAACACTTGCTACTCTTGAGGGTGTGGCTTTGCTGAGAGGTCTGCCTTGTGTGTCACAAGGTGTTTGGCAGTCTTCATTGATAGTGGTAGAAATGTCAACCAAAGACAACTGTTGAATAAACATGGGTATTTGGGTAGAGCAGAGGCAACACATGCTCATCTGAAAGAGAGGGGGTTAGGAGCTACAGTGACGGAGATCTTTTTATGCTGTCAAAGTCAGATCCTCATGGAAAGCACATAAGACAAAAACTAAACTTCCTCCTTGACTGAGTGTGCCTAAGTGCTGCTGTCACTCTGTGTCAGGGTACGAAGGTCTCAGCACTGATGAGTTATCGTCCCTGCTCAAAGAGTTCATGATGCTATTGGGGGCAGGCACAAGGATGGATAGTCATGTGACAATGGCAGTTAGAAGGGCATATTTCATCCTGCTGCCGATGCTATGGAGACCAATTTTTAAAATCATCATGTTGACTGAAACTTTTACTGTTGGGGTGCTCCTTTCGAGTCTATAGCCTCAGGTGTGTTGTAAATGGGGCACTGCAGAGTCAACCACACACCTACCACCATCTACCTCCCACTACCCACCTCCACCACCCACCTACCATCAGCCACCTCCCCACCCACCTCCCACCTCCTATCTCCCACCTACCCTTTGTGATGCTTGCTTAAGCTGTTGCCACGTTGATGATCTCAGCTCAGACTTTTATGTCTCCAGATTCTCCTTGCCTTTTACAGAAAGACATGCCTCCGAAGGAAGCTGTTACTGGGCTGTCATAGGTTGGATTGGAAAGGACACATCCTTCATAGTCTGTGGCTCTAGGACCTGATGTGTGTGTTTGTCCCATTTCTTATCCAGTGGTCATATTGTTCACATACCTTGTATGATATCTGAAATCCGATGTTATGTTAGATTATTGGATTAACACTTAAAGTGTTATTTGAATATTTCTATAAATGTGCATGAAGGGAAACTCACAGTTCTTAGCACAGGCAAGAAGGGGAAGATCAAGTTAAAAGGAAAAAAAAGCTGAGAAAGGTTAATATCTTCTGAGGATTTTTTTTCCTAATGTATTCCTTCTGTCCTGGTTGAGGTTATCATTGCTGTAATGAAACACCATGACCAAAACAAGTCAGAGAGGAAAGGGTTTACTTAGCTCACACTTCCACATTGCTGTTCATTACCAAAGGTAGTCTGGGCAGGAACCTGGAAGCAGGAGCTGCTGCAGAGGCAATGAAGGGATGCTGCTTACTGTCTTGCTCCTCCCGGCTTGCTCAGTCTGCCTTCTTATACAACTCAGGACCACCCACAATGGGCTGGGCCCTCTCCCTTGATCACTAATTGAGAAAATGCCTTACAGCTGGATCTCATGGAGGCATTTCCTCAGCTGAGTTCCTTCCCCTCTGATGACTCTAGGTAGTTTGTGTCAACACAGAACCAGCCATTACACCTTCTAATGTTTTAAAACTCTACATCATACTTACTTCCCAGTGCTTATGTGTCTTGGGATTACTGGATCTCTTAGCTGGTAGCAATCACTGGCCTCAGGCCTCCACTATATGATCAGGAGTTCTGTCTGGTAGCCTAGGCATCTCACTGAAGCATCCTATACTTTGGCAGAGCCCTCAGATTGATGGATTCCCAATTAACGTGTGAGTGAGTGGTGTAGTACTTAAACAAGGTGAAGATGCCCTTGAGGAAAGCTTTTATTCTGATTCCTAGAAAACTTTTACTGGAGGGACAGTGAAAAAACTGAAAAATCCGAAAAGGCATTTATCTATTGTGTTTAGGTGTTGCCCCAGGGAAGGATAAAATAGACTATCATCTCCTTTCTTCTTCCCCTCCTTGGGGGGGGGGGGTAATGAGTTGACATTTTGCAAATGGGAGGTTTCAGTGTTTATTCAGTGAATGGGGCTTCCTTGAGTTCAACTAAAAGTCATATGATATCAGGAAATGGCATGTGGGTTGGGGTCTAACTGGAAGCTGGATGGTGTGGCCATCACCAGGCAAAGCAGTGGTCACTCTTTATGAGATGTTATATGGAAACAGGGCTCAGGAATTTCCTTTTTCAGAGAAAGTATAGTATAGAACCAAGAGTATAGCTAAATGTAACCCACTGTATGTACGTGTGTGTGTGTGTGTGTGTGTGTGTGTGTAGAGAGAGAGAGAGAGAGAAAGAGGAGAGAGAGAGAGAGAGAGAGAGAGAGAGAGAGAGAGAGAGATTTTACTTAGCCTTTACTACAACCATTTGAAATGTGTTGCTACTTTGTTTTGTATGTTTTTTCCCCTTTGTGGTGTCAGAATTGAAGTCTAGGTTTTGTGTATGCTTGATGAGAGCTCTATCACTGAACCACACCCAAACTTCTACTGTTATTCCATTTTAATGGTGAGCAAGATAAGGTCTGAAATCATACAGTGAAAGGAGAGCCTTAGAATCCAACCCAACCCATAGTTTGAACCTGCTAGAAAGAAGCAGAATGCACAGTGCTTAGGCCAATGGTTCTTTTCTTTAGTTTCTTCCAGGAGACTAAGTGTACTCCAACTACTTTGCAGTAGAATATAGCACACCTCAACTAGGTACATAATTGTTGAAGATTCCACTTGTTTTTGTACTTTAAGGACATATATTTATTTCAGACTCTGAAACTAAGTTTTATCAGCTATAACTTGCATACCATATATTTTCCCCATTTGCATGGGTCTCGGTCATTGAGAGGCTTGGGTAGCTACCATCTATTTTTAAACATGCTATCATCCATAAAGCATCTCTACGGTTTTTAAGAGTTTTGTTTGTTTTGCTTTTATTGTTACAGAATTGTTAATGTATAGATAAAAGGAGAGAGGGAAGAAAAATCAGATTAAGTAGTAAATTAGTAAATTCCTTGGTACCGAGGAACTTGTGAAGCAGAACAGTCATGAACTGGGATCTCCTGTAAAGGCAAAGAAGGGGGCAGGGTTGGGAAACTGAGCAGCTCAAATGAATTGGTGGAATGCTAAGCACTGCACTGAATCCCAGCATATTCCCACCATGGAGGGAAGAAGAGCTGGCCTGATGCTTAGATCTCTAAGCAACCATCTTCCTCTTGCATTTCATTTTGAGGTCTGAAAAGTTTATGCATCTGTGGCCAGCACAGTGGCTGTCCTGTGCCTTGGATCTAGAGAGTTCGTTTCCGGACAGTGCCTCTATCACATGGCTAATGCCACGAAGGTCCTCAGCACACGGTATCACTTCCACTTGCTCAGGCCCTCCTCAGGTAGCCTCAACTGAGTTCAGGGAAGTCAAGAGTTATTAACTGCTGTGGCTTCCAAGTGCCAGGAAAGTTACCTTGGTTACAGAAGGACAGTCTTGTTAGACACAGGGTCTTTTCTGCCATGTGCTGTTGGTTAAATGTGTCCCCTTCCTGAGAAGGGGAATGCTTGCCACTCCATGGTTATGTCACACGACATAATAACACATGGACTGGGATACAGCAATTTTGCTCATCCCATCCTTGGAAAACAGAAGAAGATAAGCAGGAAAGCATCTCGGAGTCATCCTACCCCATCGAGAGCCATCTTTCTTGTACTTATGTAATGGTCAGTGTTTCGTGGTAGAGTCAGGCTCTCTAATCGATAGTGGAAACCTGCTAGTCTTTGCCCAGTCAATTCTACTTTCTGACAAGAAAAATCATAAAGTTTCCCCAGCAATGTCTTCTTTCTACACAGCAGCTTCTTTACCCGTCTCTTACTCATTCTGCTAAGCTTGACTCAAGGTTACTTGATCTGTAAGCTTCCCCTGATGGCCAAAGGGAACAAAATAGATCCACCCACTAAGTATCGTATTCATCTTTTCCATGAGTATTATCTTGACCTCCAAAGAATAGGAATGCTTCACAAAGTTAGTGATTTCTACACATATCACATATGCCAAGCATCTGATAAATGCACATTGAATAGATGTATATATTTTAGTGCCATTGGGTGTGTATATGAAAACTCTATGTGTACTTTTACATTGGTGGAGTCATCACACAGTGTGACTTCTCAAACCTAGAACAGAAGCAAAGTCTTGTTCCGGGTTGCAGATGCTACAGGATCAACACTCAGCTTCAAGAACTGTGTCTCCTCTCCTCTATGACTCACCCTCTTTGTGGTCTTTTGTCTCAAGGACTCTATTTAGGAAAGGAGAAGAAGTCATTAAGATGAATGTTGTTTTTCTCTGACGACTGTCTTAGGTCTTAGTTCCCATTTATTTACTTATTTGATATAGCAGAGTGCATGAGGTTGGGCACTTTACAAAGAAAACATTGAGCTCACAGTTTTGGAGGTTGAAGCTCAAGATCGGGTGGCCCTGTCTCCTCATCCTCTGGTGAGGCCCTCAAGGTAAATAGCTTCACTAGTCAGGAACGTTTGCAGAGGAGATCACATGACAAAATAGGAAGCTTCGGAGACTCTGGGACCTGGCTCATTTTTTCACTCATTCATTCATTCATTCATTCACTTTGCATCCTAATACCCGGCCTTATCTTCTCCCAGTCCCCTGGCCCACATTTTCTCCTCCCATTTTCCTCTCTATTTCTCCTCTGGGAAAAAGGAGGCACCCTCCAGGTATCACCCCATCCTGGCACATGAAGTCTCTGCAGGACTAGGTGCATCCTCTCCCACTGAGGCCAGACAAGGCAGCCCAGTTAGGGGAATGGGATCCACAGACAGGAAGCAGATTCAGGAACAGCCCTCACTCCAGTTTTTGGAGGACCTGCATGAAGACCAAGCTGGATATTTGCTACATATAAGCAGGAGACCTAGGTCTAGCCCATACTAGCTCTTTGGTTCGTGGTTTAGTCTCTGCAGCCCTCAAGGGTCCAGGTTAGTTCACTCTGTTGGTTTTCCTGTGGTGTCCCTATCCTCTTTGCGTCCCTCAATCCTTCCCTCAACTCTTCCATAAGACTCCCCTAGCTCCATCTAATTAATGTTTGGCTGTGTGTCTTTGCATCTCTTTTCATTGGCTGCTGGTGGGGGGTGGGGAGCCTCTCAGAGGACAGTTATGCTAGATTCCTACCTGTAAGCAAACAGAGTATCATTAATAGTGTCAGGAATTGGTTCTTGTCCATGAGATGGGTCTCAATTTGGGGCAGTCATTGATTGGCCATTTCCTCAGTCTCTGCTCCATCTTTGTCCATGAACATTCTGTAATCAGGACATGTTTTGGGTTGAAGGCTTTCTGGGTAGGTTGCAGTCCTTTTCCCTTTACTAAGAGTCCTGCCTGGCTACCGGAGATAGCCTCTTTAGACTCAATATTCCCCAATGTTAGGAATCTTAGGTATAATTAACCCCCATAGACTCATTGGAGAATCCCTGGGGCTTCCCTCCTCCCCTGGGTCCCAGGTCTCTGGCAGGGCTTTCTCTTACACCTACTCTCACTCAGGAGAGATGTCCAAGTAAGACATGTATCACTCCTCTGGGAATATAGCTCCTTCTTTTTACTTCCTTTTTAAAACACTGCTTTCATTTTCTTTTGAGATTATAATATAATTAGATCATTTTTCCCTTTCCTCTCTCCAAGCCCTTTCACATACGCATCCTTGCTCTCCTTAAAATCATGGCCTCTTTTTTCATTAGTTGTTGTTATAGTCATACATGTTTGCATATATACATATAGATTCCTAAATATAGGATAACACTCAGTTCAGTTGTCCTCTTAAAAACATATTACCTCCCAGCATTTCCACACTGAGGACCAAATTTCCAACACATATAAACCATATCCAAACCACACCAATGGTGAGTAACAAGTGCCATTTACAGAGGATACCACTCAGATCATTATGAGATGAAGTACTTGGTGGTGGGACCAGTTCTTATCCTCATCTTTGTTGTGCCACACACATGGTGCCTTCCTATAGGCAAGGGACAAAAATTGTTGTAAAAACTCCACAGAAGAGGATGCCTGCCTTTTGGCTATCATCCCGTGTTACCAAGGTCACTGTTTTGCCCACTATTAGCATACTCAATGCATGTTCTGCATGAGCTGAGATGATAATGTAGCTGCCAGCAATAGAAATTCTGTGCAAAGGCAAATTGAAAACACTGAAAATCTTTTATACTCTCCTATAGCAAAGACAGCTCCTCTGTGTCTGCAAAGAAACAATTCAGCACATCTATAGTCTAACACTCTTTAATGTAGGGTTCCCAGGTGCCCAGCATGTAAACAGGATTCATTCAGTATTTAGAGGAGTAACTGGATCAATATATATTATCACTGCTGTACACCTATAAATCATGTGTGACAAAATTAAGTCACTAAAGCTAATGACATTAGGCATTGTCACACAAGGAACATTTATCTGATTTCAAATAATGAATAGGACCCACTTTTGTTATATAAAAAATTAAGAAGTGAGGGAGAAGGTAGCATGAAGCTTCAAGAATATGTGGGATACATGCATTTTATAGCACCTTGTCCAATGTATGAAAATCTATAAAAGATCGGACCAATCAAGTGAGAGAAGTGAGATGTGGACAGCTCTTGGGGAATTTGGAGGAAAATGATAGAGGAACACATAAGCTTTTTCTCAAGTAAGCTCCCAAGTCTGTGGTCATAGGATCCTTATAATTGGCCTATAAAGGAAGGTCCAGTTTCCTTGGGGAAACTCTGGGTAGACACTACTCTGAAAGGCTCATTTGACTCCTGCAATGGGTGTCCTGGGCTTGGCCAAAGATCATTCCCAGGTTAGCACTCGTCTCTGTTCCAAGTCCCAGTCCTCTGTTTGCTTTGAGTTGTTTCATAACCAAACCTTTACCTCACATTGATTTCTTTCGTCTAGAGTTGAATTTAGAACTTTTCAGGTTGACAGATCTCTTTTGCCCTGACCTATATTGTGTGTCCCATCTGCAACTTCACATGGCCTTGAACCAGATTCCTCATCTGTCCTGATGTAAGGTTTCCAGGTATTTAGAAGAAACTGTTTCATGAACTTCCTGAATTTTATCCAATAACATGGAGCCCTTGCATGTGCTGAAACACTTAGAAGTTACCCATTGCCCTGTTTACATTTTGGTTGGTTGGTTTGTTTTGGTTGTATGACTTACGTCAAGGTATTTTACTTAAATGAAGTGACAGTTTATGGTCAGGATAGTGTCAGTCAAGTATGTGCTTTTTCAGTAGCCAGGGGATGACAGTGAAGACTGTTCTCTTATAAGAAAGTGGGCTCAGAGATTTCCTAACTATCCAATTCTTGTAGAAATTTCACCCCAACCAGGGATGTGGAAGTTTGCTTTTCTTTTGTCATCCAAAAGAATAAAAATTGGAATGATTGGCACCACCTGACAGAAGATCATTTTAAATATATGATCTGTAAATATATGAACAATAGCAAGGAAACAAGTTTTCCTGATGATATTTTGATTCTATTTTTACCTAGACTTTAAATTTGGAGAGAATGGCTCAGTAAACAATAGCACATCTTAATTTATAAGTTTAATTTACTTGAGTCTTTAATTTCTTTGTAATTATTTCTTTATAATGTATTTTGTGTAAATCCTGTTTAAACACTTTGGTTCATAGCTAGGTATGCAGATAGCAGTGCACAAAACACTAAAGCAGATCTGGAGGAGGAAGTCAGTCTGAGAGGCACAACAGTTCCAAGGGGTAGCCTGGACTACATAACCTAAAGAGCTATTAATGCATTCCATGTCTTCATGTGTCAGTTTTGAGGAAGTGATTTTTTTCCATGCTACCTATTTAGTTCCTCTATGGTAAGAAGTTGATTGGCATAGAGTCAGTGATTACAAACCCTCTTTCATTCTCTAAGTTGCTGTTAACTTTTCCAAGCACATGGTTCTGTTTTCTGATGATTTTCTAGAGGTTGCTTAGGTTTCAGCTTTCTTTTGTCTGATTTTATCTCAGCCCTGAAAAGTTTATGAAGGTGATTTTCTGGCAAAGAAGCTCCAGTCCAAACTATGAAACCACTTTTATCTTGCATCCTACAAAGCTACTCTATTAAGAGCAGACGTGTAACCAACGGGATGTTTTATCTTCTTGTTATTCTAATTCCACAATGGCAAGTTTTCTGTCCATGTTCCCGATCTTTACTCTAGGGCTACAATCTAAATACTATCTAAAGATGATTGAACATAGATTGCATTTAAATTCATTTCTTTCTGATGAGGATATTCCTTAGGAGCAGACGTTCTTTTGGGTAGCCCTGGTGAGTAATCCCACCTATCATCTTACTACAGACCCATTAGCTTATGATTCATATCTGGCCTTCCTTGTAAAAACAAATACGACACAGTACTTTGGGCACAATGATTTAATGGTCACAAAAAAAATTAAAAAACCCAAAAAACGCAAAACTGTGCTCAAGTTCAGGCTGGCATCCTCTTGGCACATGTTATGTTCTAACTCTTTCAGATAGCAGGATGGAGGTGACATCTTTTAGGTGGTTTCCTGGATACCCAAGTGTGTCTTACTTGTTGGAAGTCATTTACCCAGAAACTTTAGATCTTGTTTTGGCTTGGTCTCCTGACATGTTTTATAGAAAATTCCTAGACTTTTCTCTATATCTTGTCTTCTCTGTAGGCAGTAATAAACCCATGCTAATCAGTAATAATCTTTTTGTAAGATTGCCATTGTTACGACTTCAGAGAAATTAACATTATTTTCTGGGAAGAGGGAGTGGCATGGACAGTGCTGCTAATCCTGGCCATATGATTGTCTGTATCTTTTTTGGAACAGACAAAGCACTTCTAAAGAGTTCATGTTCAGAGAAGATGTACTTTATAATGTGAGTTGAATTTTCTTTCTAAATTAGTTCAAATTAAAGAGACTCAAGTCCTTTAGATTATCTTCCTTTTGTGGCTATATCTCAGAAGCTGTAATTTCCAGCTCAAGAAGCACCTGTGGATGCCCTGAGCAAGCTCCTGCAAGCTCATGCCAGTCTTAGCTGGCTTTTGCTGGGCTGCTCTTGCTGCTACTGGTTTTCCTTCTCTTGGCCTTTTGTGTGGTAGGTGTAATTGTGTCTGCGTTGTTCGTCCAGGAAGAACATCATGCCCAGGCTATGACTGCTTACACAGGTAGAGAAAGGATGAGAGTAGGCACAGGAAGCAGAGAAGGAGATTCAGAAATAACTTAGGTGTTGGTGGACAGATCTCAACTGGTGGCTTGGCCAGAGCCAAACTTTATAATGATGGATGTGAAAAATAGGGCCTCTTGGCAGTCACATGGATGGCAGAAGCCACTTTCAGTATCCCACATTTCCAGGCACTGATGGGTGGGGTCAGCAGTGTGGTGAGTATAAGGGGGATGAGTTTCAGCTTCAAGCATCATAAAACCTGTGGTCTGTGCAAAATGTAGAGACCACAAGGCTGCCTGTGGTCCAAGTAATGGGCACTAAGCAGATGTATAAACAGTGGATTTGTGGGTCAGGAAAGAAGAGCCATCCTCAGAAGAGGAAGAACAAGGAAAAACAGGATGGTTTGGGTAATTGAGGTGACTTTAGAGCCCAGTTGGAAGGAATGAGAGTAGTATCAGTAAGAGAGAGAGAGAAAGAACACGCTCAGTGCCCAAAGTAATAAATGATATCTTAGAGAGTGAAATAAAAATGAACTGAGAGAGGTCTCTCCTTCCCTTCCTCCCCTCATCCCTTCATTCTCTTCCTCTTGATCTCTTGATCTCCCTTGATCACTTTCTCTTAAGTGCTGTAGCAACTGTGTGCCAAGTACTGAGGATTCATGCTGATCTGAAAAGCCCTCTTTGATGGTATTTACAGGCTTGGCCCTTCTTCCCTTAGGAATGTGGACCTAGGATTACACAGAACTGAGGGTTGGGGTGGGGTAAGTGCTCAGCCGCAAGTCCAGCTAGAATCCTCTTTTAGCAGACCACAGGACACAGGGTTGGAGCATCACCAGAATGTCATAGCATTGCATAGAAGAGGATATATGAAATTGTCATTAGAGTTCACCAGAATTATGAAATCTAGTATGTTAACCGTATGATTGCAGGAATCTGACCCCTCAGCTTATGTCTCATTTCTAGTCCTAAATGAGATAAGCTTGGGGAAATTGTTTAGCTTACTGTCCTGGCTATATTTTCTTCCTGTTTTTTGATAAAATACTCTGACAAAGGCCACTTAAAAGATAAAAAAGTTTATTTTGGTTCAAAATTCAAGGGTATAATCCTGGCAGCAAGAGTTGGCAGGAGCTGGTCACCTTGCTTGCATAATGAGGGGATAGAGAATCATGAATGAATGTTCAAGGTCAGATAGTTTTCCAGTTTATGCAGTTTAGGACTTAGGCCAAGTGAATGGTTTTTCCCACTTAAAGGTTGGATCCTCAGACTTCAGTTAATCTAATTAAGATAATTATTCACCATTCTGCCCAGAAGTTTGCCTCATAGTTAATTCTAAGTTATGCCAATAATTAATATTACTACTCAGGACTGCCCTCCACTTGCCAACATTCAAATACATCACCTTTAAGTCAGAACTTTCTACACTTCTGGCTCACGGTACGTCATATAATGCAGAAATACATTCAGTCTAACTTTAAAGGTCACTGGGGACTTTAGCACTTCTAATATTGTTTACAAATCCAAAGTCCAAGTCTCATCGTATACACAAGGCAATCTTTTAATTATGAAATCCAAAATGAGTTATTACATATTTCTTACATGGAGCAGCATAGAATTTCCAAAAGGGAAGGATTAAGGCATACCAAGTAATAATGGGACCCAAGTAAGACTGAAACCCAGCAGGACAAACACTAAATCCTGTAGCTCCAGTTTTAGCACATGGGGCCTCCGATAGAGTCATCAGTCCACCAGATGGCTTCGGTAGCCCCACTCGTCCAGATCTATTGCCTGCAGCACACACAACCTCTCCTGTGATTTTGTTCCATCCATGTGACTTTCCTCAGCAGACACCACTTGGTTCTGGCGTCTTCATTTTCTTGGGTCTCCACTGCAGTTTAGACTTCATCTTTACAGCTTTGCATAGTGGCCTCTAAGGGCTCCTTGCATGAACTCTGACCCTGTCACACATTGCCTTACCTGTTCTCTATGATTCCCCTCAATCTTGCATACTTCACATCTGCAAGCACTGGTGCTGCTGTTGAGTTCCATGGGTTTGAGACGCAGCCTGGCCCTAATGGACCACAGATGTGTAAGCTTCTCTATGCCAATCATGGGGGAACACTTTGCCTACGGGCTTAGTTCCTTTTGTAGGCCAGGGATCCTCTCTAGCCATGATTGGTTGATAGAGGGCAGCTCTTGTGGCACAGGTCCTACTGTCCCAGTGTAGATCAGGATATTTGGCTTCAGCAGTCACAGCCTTCTTTTCAAGATGTGCCTTGGCTGGAAAGTTTAAATTACTTAAGCTCATTTCTGCCTTAATAATCTACACATTTTAAAATATCTTTCTGTTCAATATTTTGTTTCTTTCTTTAACTACAGAACTGCACGACAGCCATAGAAAGTAGCCAGCTATGCTCATACCTGAATGGTTTACTCTTTTGAAATGCCCTCTATCAAAGACAGTCCATCATCTTTAAATTCAACTTTACTCATTCTTTTTAAGACATTAGCAGACTGAAGGCAGATTCTTGGCCAAAATATCACACAGGTGCCTCCGAGTCCACTTCCTCATGAACTGGGTCTCTTCTAGGCACATTTGTTTCAGCAATCTTGTCTTCCAAGCTCCCACCAGAATAGCCAAGTATACTTGGGTTCTAGCATGCAAAGGGTTTTAAACTGTCAGAATCTTTTACATCTCTTTCATGAAATAGTCATAGAGTCCTAAACCCCTCAGGGTCAGGCTTATAAAAGCAAAAATACCACTGCTGGTGCCAATTTTATGTGTCAGTTATTTTCTTCTGCCACTGTGATAAAATACCAGACAAGTTCAACTTAAGGGAGAAAGGGTTTATTTTGCCCAACACTGTACAACCCATAATATCAGACATGTGAGGCAGCTGTTCATATTACATTTGTAGTTAAGAAGTAAACTGACAAGTTGTACTCAGCTAGGTTTGCTGTTGTTGTTGGGTTGGGTTTTTATTTCATTTATTTATTCTTTTTGTTATTGTTGGTTTTTTTTTTTTTTTTTTTTTTTTTGTTTTTTTTTTTTTGTCTTTCTGCTAGGACCCAAGACCAGGGAATGGTGATTTCCAACTTCAAGGTGGGCCCTCCAATCACAATTAATATAATCCCTCACAGACATGGCCAGAGACCTAACCTAATCAATATAATCCTTCATAGTCAGGCCCAGAGGCTTGTCTCTTAAGTGATTATAAATCTTGTCAAGTTGGTAATCAATATTATCAATCCCATTGTCTCTGATTGCATTTACTTATCTTTAAAATGGTGGGTGTAGCTCTCTCACAGAGCTGTATGGTAATTCAGTGAGTTAATGCCTATAATTCAGTACGATGATTGGAGTATATGGGCCCTATATGATTGTAAGTTATTATCATTAAATTATCTCCAGGACACTCAATGAGGCTAAACATCCAACCGAGGACCTCCTTGGTCCCAATTTTTCAAGGAGCAATAGTTTAATTGCTCAGACACATGCAGTTTCTCAGGATTGTGGATCAAATGTTATGGACCAGAGTGAAATAACAGTTTCAAAAACTGTTAAAAAAAAAAAAAAACAGTTTGGAAAGCCAATTTGGCTTCTGATGTAGCATCTTTCTTTCCATTCATGGCATGAGCTCAATGAAACACACATGCTCTCTCTCTGTGTCTCTGTTTTTATCTCTCTGTCTCTGTTTCCCTCTATGTGTGTGTCTCTCACTGTCTCTGTCTCTCATGCACTCAGGAAAGAGAAGAGTGAAGGAGAGATAGAGGTAGACAGACAGACAGACAGACAGGGCTAGAAAGATATGGAGAAGGAGGAAGATTGATAGGGAGACAGAGGGAAGAAGGGATGATATAAGAAGAAGCCTTTTGAGACAAGGTCTCATTATGGAGTCATAGTTATCTCAGAAGTTACTCAGGAGACCAAGTTGGCTCAGTCTTGTGGCAATTTCCCGCCTTTTCCTCCTGAGTGCTGGGATTTTCAGGCATGCAGTACTGTACCTGTGTCTCCAGAGGAGAAAAATATGTTTCACTATTGAAAAATGCAGCTCAAGTTCAAATTGTTTTACAGACATTGGATGCCATGAGGTGGAAAGACAGGCTTCAAGAAGTCATGATTTTTCATTTTCATTGTACTGTCTAGTGTCACTGAGCTGACCCTATGGATTGTCTCTGACTTCTGAGAGCAAAGATGCTGTTAAATTTCCTACCATAGAAGATAGAGCTATTGTTTTCCTATGAAAGGAATGAGATAACCTTCCTTCCTCTTATACCTAATGCTAGAAATATGGGGAGCTGTTAAGAGAGGCTGAAGAAATCACCAAGATGGCATTGTTGGATAAAGGGAAGTCCCTGAGTCCGTGACATTCTATAATTTTGGCTTCAACAGTGTTTGTCGTCACAAGCCAGTCAGTACAGTGATGTTACATTTAGGGCTTATCATCACACGAGGAACATCTTTTTACTTGATAATTTGTTGTGTTGTTAATGGAGAAAGTTGAATTACTCACAGAGTGGTATCAGAATAGTTCAGAGGATACACTGCAAAGTATATGCAGTTTAATCTTCTTTAAAGCTAAGTTTGAAAAATCACCATCAACAGAAAAAAATCTGTAATAATAGTACATAGTTGGCCCTTCCATTCCAGCAGAATCAGATTGTTATTTCCTTGTAGTTTACTTAAATTACCTTAAACATATTTATTCAAAACTATAGGCATTCACGTTTTAAGCCACCCTAAATTTGGCACCCATATTTCTTGCTCCTGGCAAGTGTCCCTTTACTCCTCTGCCTTCTGTGCAAAGGAGGAGCATATCTTATGGGTTTGAAGCTTGACTACAGAAAAGTTAGGTGACTCCTATGTCAGAGACCATGTGAGCACTCTCTCTCCTATGTTCCAGCTATATCAAAGTCTTCCCACTGTCGTCCTACAAGCAAACATCTATTAGAGACACTCTGTCCCTAGAGACATCATATTGTCACTGATATTTTTAGGTATTCTTAAATCAGTGAGTAGGTCTAATAGACCTACTGAGTCTAATGACTGAGTATAATGACACTGAACTACACTGACTATTGGCAAGAGGAAAATATATTCCACTGAAGAAGAACATTCTAGCTGAATCCCAGTCACTTATTTTTGATTGCTCAGTAGTTCCTGTGATTCAGTCCTATGTACTTAGCATATAGACCTCTAGATGAAAATAATTTACACAGACACACACACACACACAGAGACACACACATGTACACACATACACACACAGATCACAGACACAGAGACACACATGACACAACCAGTACACACAACAACACCATACAGACCCACACACATACATACAACACACAACACACACAGAGACACACACATGTACACACATACACACACAGATACTCACACACAGACACAGAGACACACACATGTACACACATACACACACAGATACACACAGACACAGAGACACACACATACAGACCCACAACACACACACACACACACACACACAGACACTTACACCATTAACCCTAATTACACACTCAGAATCAGTTGCCTGGTCATTACACCAGTACACAGGACACGGTGCACACCAAGAGACACTTCGACCCAGGCATAATTTCGAGCTCATCTGTAATAACACTCAGAACCCCAGTTGCGCTTGGCTGTGTTTGCTGTGTAAGTCTACCATGAATGGTAGAGATAATGTGGTATGAAACAATCGCAATGAGTGTTGTGGCAGCTTACTACTATATAAGGTAGACATGCCAGCTCCTATGTGTTGTAATACGTGTTTAAATCAAGTTTTAATGTAAATCCACAGTACACGAGAACATGTGCCAGTGACGCTCCACATTTGTTGAATGACAAGAAGCTTAAGGAGCTTTACTACTACATACGCAGCAGCAGGCAGGTTAATGTGTCCTAATTACATCAGAAAGCCAAAGGGAAAAGCACAAATGCACTTGAAAGAACACCTTGCTCACTTGTAAAGATGAAATAAGACAAAACACTTATTATCTATTCAGATATTTTAAGTGAATAAAGAAACCTCACCTTCAAATGAAGACTGTGTTTATCACATTACACAGTCATTGACTGGTGGTGCTGTCTTTTGTTATGTAAATGATTGTAGAGTACTATTTTAAATATATGTTGACATGTAATCCACAATGCGTATAGAGTTCAACAATGTATTTGTGAATACTGGAGATCAAGTTCAAATTTAAAATATTACAATTGATTATTTGGTTGTCCACTGATGAAGTATTTTGAGACGGGTAGGAGGGAGGGAGAGAGACAGGGAGGGAGGAGAGAGGGAAGGAATGTGAAGGAAAGTTACAAGGAAGTGTAGAATCACTGCGCATTCAGTACAGCACATTCAGAGCCTATATGCTCAGACTTAAGGTAAGTATGAGTGTTTAAAAAAACTCAGATTTATTGAATGGACATAGCAGGTTGCGTTCTCTGGGGGAAGGTTCTTCTATTAGCTCATCCTGGCAGCAGCCAGGGCTTTCCTCCACAGGCCTAGTGTCTGTTCTGTGTTTTTCATGGTGTACGGAATGTATTTTCATTGCTTATGGCTCAACCATCAGTTCTTGTCTTGTGTCTTTCTCAAGTATATAAAAATGAGAGGATGATTAATTGATCTTCTCAAGCTAATAAGACCACTGAAGGATGTCTGGAGCACTAATTGTTCCTATCAAATATTGATACGTAAAATATTAACTTACTTTTTGTTGAATACTGTGTACCACTATGGTTTCATGTGTTTCTAAGATCCCCCATTGGTATACAAATTCTAAATCTCGATAACAGTGTCCCATAGCTTACCCACTGATAATGAGATAGTCACGTCTAAGAATGTGAGATTAATAGAGAAGAACATGGACAGAGAAGAACAGCTTTGTAGTTTCTGTATGATTATTTTAATATGCATTACTTTCAACGACTATTTTTACTGATGATCACATACAATGTATTTTCTATTTTACATTCTTCTACAAGAAAAAGAAAGAATTTTCCCTTTCTTAAAAATCCAAACAGGTGTGAATTGGGGATCGTGGGGGGGGGGCATGGAATAGAGGAGCCCTCATTGTGTGTTGTCAGAAGGTATTTAATTTTGTATGGATATGTGATTTTCTGAGTACCCGAATATTCCTGAGCTATTCACACTCAGTATTATTATCTGGACCAAAACCATATTAAACACTGAGAATGGAGAACTGATGAAAATGACAGAGTCAAGGGCAATTCATGATCGTTATCTACTTGTCTGATTTATGTCCTGCATATGATGGAGAAATCCAGGGGGGGTGGGGAATGGTCAGATGGAAAGGGGAAGAGCACCATAAAGGAAGACACTAAACCTGTGCTTTTCCCCTTTTCTTTTTAACTTTGCGCAGCACCTTTTCCTTACATGCCTCTGTTTTTCTTTTAGTGGCAGAGCATTTCTATAACACTGGTTGAGAAAGTTCAGATGATCGCTGTAATCCTAGGATCCCTGTTCTTAATAGCGAGTGTGACTTGGCTCCTCTGGTCAGCCTTCAGCCCCTATGCAGTGTGGCAGAGGAAGGACATCCTTTTTCAAATCTGCTATGGAATGTATGGTTTTATGGATCTAGTGTGCATAGGTAAGACCACAGTGTTAAATATTCACGAACTGTCAGTAATGCATCTCTTTCAGCATCTTTATTTTTACCAGTCGCGTCTAATGTATGTAGAATGTTGCTGTATCCATTATCTTCACTTCTGGTTAATTACTGGGGCAATGAAGAGGAGGTGGCCACAACTTGGCTGCTTCTAGTGTAGTTTGAAAAGAAAAAAAAAAAAAAAACCAAACAGGTCAAATTCATTTAATGTGGCATATTTTGTAGCCAAAAAGAAGATGAGGTGGTTTAAACAATTACTTGGGGTGAGCAATGTTAGGAATGTCACTTGTCTACAGAGCAAGAACAAATCAGTTCCCTTTCCAAGGCTAAGGAAGCATGGGCCAATGCCAATAGCAATGTCCTGGGTTTGCAGAGATGACTGTGCCCTAAAAAAACCTGTTTCATAATTGGAGCTCAAATTCCTTCGGAACATAAATGGTCCCTTGTAAAGTTGGGAGCATGGGACAATTTTCTTCACTTACTTTTGTCTCAATGTGCTTACTTTCCCCAAATGTAGCTAAAATAGACTTCACAGGAAAGGTCATGCTCATGATTCACTTGATGGTCAACAGAACATGCAAAATCCATGGCGTGTATGTGTGAGGTGTTCTTGCAGGCACCATGACAGTGACAGTTAATAGGTTGTCATAAAAGCACCTGGTGAGGGGCACCCAGGGGAATTTGCCTGCCCTAAAAGATTGCTGGGGTGTAAGACGAACCAAGGAGGAAGGCAGCCATGTTTTAAGCAATAGTAGCATCCTGTTACCTGCTTAGAAATGCCCATCTCTGGGCTCATCCCAGACCTACTGAGTCTTGAGAGGTAGAGTTGGAGTCAGTATCGTCCAATTTTTCTGCACTGGTGATGAACAGTGAAGCCGGATGGCGAGTCGATGACCTTGACAAAAAGCAGCATGTGTGATCAGATGACTGGTTTCTGATCCTAGCCTCGCTTGAGGAGATCGGCTCCATTCCTTCCATCCTGTCTTTCTCCCCATTGAATTGGGCCAATAATCTGGACCATGCAGTCCAAACAAAGGCTTCCATATGATTATGAAAGAGTCCTATTATTTGTTGGCAATGTTATATTGGATATGTTATGCAAGTCAGAAACACCAAAGTGTCGCTAAGTCACTTGAATTGATGTTGGTACATATGAGAGTCTTAATTTAACTAGAAATTTCCATACCCCCAGTTGTTTTATGAAAGGAAGTTTACACACATTTAAAATATAGTCATCCCAGCTTTACTTGTTTTCTTTTGTCCCTTGTCACGGATACAAGGCAAACAAGGAAGAACATTATGAAATGTCAAGCCTAAAATGAGAAATGAAGGATCTCTCCTTCATCTGTTGTGAAGGTTGATAATCTAAGTACAGCTTGCCTGGGTAATTAGACCTATCACACGTGTGAGCACTCTTACAGTAACCATGCAGATGGAGATTTAATGTCTAGGTCCTTGCTGTAAATCAAGAGGAACCATGAAATCCCTCAAGCATCTGAGAGAATGTGTTTATTCCCCAATGTCTTTTATAAAAATTGGTATACTTTTGAAATTACAAGGAAAGTGCTTCCTTAGCCTGGAGGAAAGGATTTTATAAGCCTTTACCATAAATAAAGGATAAATTCAGGAGGAGATATATCTATTTACTTGCTAATATGAGTGTATATGTATACCAATAGCTGAAGTTTTGTATTTTTGTGTACCAACTAAAATAAAGAGGAAAGTGAAATACAGCAACAAACACTATAACTTGCTTGCCTCAAAATTTAACTTATAAGATCAGGTTGCCTTTCTTTACCTCTTTGTAAAACTAAGAAGGATCGATGCCTCCTAGGTAGAAAAGCATCTCGACAAGCTTTGCAGTGTGCATGCGTTGCTAAGTTATAACATATTACTGTCAGCATATTAATTAAAACTACGAGATCTCTGCTTTCAAGAACACAGGCATGTGAACTAGTGATCTTTGGGAAATATGTGCTATATTTGGACTCCTCTTTTGAAATTTGAATATTCTCTCATTTTATAAAATCCAAATCTCTTAGAAACAAAAATACTTGCCATATTTTCTAGAGACATTTTAGAGAGTGAGTTTGTGTCTGTGTTATAAATATTGAAAACACACTCTATTGACTTTTGGCTCTTCAGTCCACACTCTCCTCATTCAGTGATCTATTTGCAGAGATGGAAAAACATCAATCCAGATTAAACATCATTTCTGTTGGCAACCTTATTAATTAGTATATTTTAGATCTGTGAAAATGTCAGGTTCTTTTACCCCAAGAAATCGAGAAAGCAACATAGTAAGGGATGCATTAGCCAACTGGAGTACTGCCAGAATCAGCCTCTGCCAACGTTTCAAATTAAATTAAATGTCACCTAATTAAAAGTGCATGCTAACAAAAAATCACATAGATTACACCTTAGAAACAATTGACTAGGAGATGAAGACTCAGCGTTAGACTGAAAAGGATTTTTGCAATTTTTCGGAATATTTACAATTATGAGTTGAGTTTGCTCAACCCAATTTTTGGACATGTTCTGTGTCAAACCCAGTGGTAGGTGCTAAGACCACAAACGAGGTCAGTTGTTTTTTTTTGTCTCCAGGCAGGCCAGGGCCTCAAGTGGATATGGAGTTCTTGAGAACTAAAATGTTGCCATCTTATGAAGCCCTAATAATCAATCAACCAAACAAATTAAATGTTGGAACACTTCATAGATCTTGTTACTCATGCTTTTAGGAACTATCTCCAAAGACTGTAAAGCCAGAGCTTTGTACAGAGGCCACTACAACCTCACACAGAAAATACTTGTGTAAGGACATCTTATCTCCTTACCTGTTTGACCTTGAACTGGTGTCTCCCTTGGTACTCATCCTTGAGTGTAGTTGATTTTTTTAATCCCCATGACAAAAGATTGTAATTTCAATGTATTTTATCCACCTTGCTTCATTTTTTCCTTTAAAAAGTTTTGCTGGCCCCCATTTCTCTGAACACACACCTAACTTGCTAAGGTGTGTATATTCCCTTGCCATTCAAAACTTAATTCCTTGGAGATTCCTGCCACCATTTGTTACTTAGTTTGACAGAAAGCATAAGTGTGTAAACATGCAGTTGGAAATATAATGGGATGTGACGTCATGGGCCGGCAAACAGAAGTTCATGGTGCAGACAGTGATCCCTGCTTGGGAACTGCCTGGAGGGGAAGTCTCAAGGAAATTTCATGGAGGAAGAGACAGGCAAGCAACTTAATGGCTGATGCCTGGTGAGACCAGAGAGGCAGCCTTACCAGTACTGGAGGAGGCCTCTTCATGTTTCCACAGAGAGGGCTTAGAAACAATGGGAAGAAGGGTTTGTACACGCTTTCCAAACTTGATTGTTTTTGAAACAAGAAAGAACAGATTGACAGATTGAATGGAATGTTCTTTTAAAAATAATCCAGAAAAATACCCACATGATTCTTCTAGGGAAAAATATAAAATTCAGCTATTTTATGAAAGTCTTAAGAAATCAAATCACTGTAGAGACTTCCTTTATGTCATAAGAATGGACATCTCTTCTCAACTTTTTAATGCGTATCTAGACCATTTTGTTCTTATAGACACCAGATTCTGAGGAACGTTGTTTTTATGCTCTAATGAGTACAGGAAACAGTGATTTCCATCCAACAGTGTGATCTCCAAACCTTTGCCTGTCCACTCTACCATGATTTACTTCACCTTCCATATGCTGATGGCGACGTAAGCCATTCAAGGTCACTTTTGCCATGAGGGGTAATGCTGCAGAACACGTCAGTTTTAATTGTTTCTTCAGATAGGTTTCCGAGATTGGAGAGTCTGAATAGAGTAGTAGGCATGTGTATTAGATTTTAGAAGACCCCTTTCTGTAATCCACTATACAGACTTGACCATTTACAACCACAAAGAAAGTTCTGGCTTTCCCATACCTTGCTGCTATCACCCCATCTTTTTTTTTTTATTGCTGCCATGGCTTTAGCAATACAGAACAGTATTAGACATTTTATTTTTTCAAATCGTTCTATAACTAGATCAGTATGGCAATTTTACCTAAGAAAATAAGGCTGGCCACCTGGGGTCATGCCAGCGACAATAGTTGAGATACTCCTACCTCTCTCACTTGACTAAGCAGTAAACATATATTCGTGAGGTGTATTTTTCTTCTTCAGTTCATTTGGAATTTATAAACCTGACAGATGCGAGGGGAGAATGAAATGGTTTGAATATTGGCACCCTCATGCACCCTAGTACACATTACATCAGATGTTACTTTATCAGGAACCAAGGATCTCCCTCAGGGTTCTTTTGCAGTTTACAAAGTTTACAACCACTCCACCCTGAAAGCAACCAATCTCATCTGAAATAATGACACGTTTAATATAGCTTTTTCCTCTGTACTGCTTTTGAATGCTTCCAAATTTAGGGAATTCTAAAAAGTAAACCAGTATATGCTAGAACGACGATCAGATCAAAATATTTTCTTCTTACCCTACCAGTTACAGTCAACACTGAAGCATATGTTCCTTCAGCAGGAGGCTCATATTACTGCAGCTAAATTTTTATTCTCCTATATTTTCAATCAAAACAGTTATTTAAATTCAAACAAGTCTTATAGTCATGAGGATAGCTATATTGAAATGTACTTCTCATAGTCAAATATTCATGGGCTGAAGTTTCTTGGACACACAAACTTCTCAGAGTTAGAGTCACCAATGTATTCACACTTCATTATACAGCATCAAAATGATAAATACAATTCAATGTTTGATTGACTATATTAGACATACATTTACATTTTAAAGAGTCAAGATAATCCTTTTGTCTGGCCTTTTAATTTAGAGTAGCATTCACTGTACAAGTGATTTTGCTTCAATTTGTAAATTTCCTCCCAGGTTTAAGAATAAAATATAGGGCCAGCAAGATGGTTCAATGAGTAAATGTGCTTGTGCTACAAGCCCAACGACTTGAGTTGAATACTCTGTCCCCAAGTAAATGTCAGACAGTGCACTGTGGCAGCATGTGCCAGTAAAGACAGCAGTCCTATGGGCAGTGGAAGAGAGGACAATAAAATAGCTCATGAGCAAGGTGGCTGGACATGTCCAGTGGCAACAGTAGGGACACCCTTTCTGAGAACCAATGTGGACAGGGACTGCGGCGATTGCTCAGTGATTACAAACACTTCCTAACTTGTGGAGAAACTAGGTTTCCATCCTAGCACCAACATCACAGCTCACAACATCTGTAATGCCTACAGTGCACATACATGCATGCAGGATAAAACACTCTTACACATAAAATAAGAAGAATAGGCGGAAGGATTGTGGGCCCTAAGGAGATAGGAACTGCACAGGAAGATCAACAGAGTAAACCAACCTGAACCCTTGGAGCTCTCAGAGACTGAATCACCAACCGTGGAGCATACCTAGTCTACACAGATCTACCTCCATGGGCTGGACCTAGGCCTCCCTGCACATATGTTGTAAATGTGCAGCTTGGTTTTCATGTAGGTCTCAAACATCTGGAGTGGGGGCTATCCCAAAACATGCAGCCTGTATATGGAGTATGGTCTTCTAGCTGGGTGCCTCATCTGGCCTAAATGGGAGAGGAAGCACCTAGCCTCTCAGAGACTTAAAGTGGCAGGGTGGGGATACAGGAGGAAGGGGTACTCAGAAAACAAGAGATGGGGAAGGATTGTGGAGGGGGTGACTGGGATGGGTTATAAAGTGAATAACAAAAAAAAAATAATAAAATTAAAAAAGGAAAAAAAAAAAAAGAAAGATTAGGATTGTTGGGATAACCCACCTCCACACATGTCATAGGGATGGTAAGTCCCTGTATTTTCAATTGTTAATTGCTGGGCCTGCATTGTCAGCCTAGTAGGATATGCAACTGTTGGTCCCTTCCTCATCTAGCCCCAAAGAAAGCCAACTGGATGATTGAGGGGTGTGGGTTTTACCTAATAAAGAGCTGGCTGCTAGAGCTAGTAAAAGGAGGAATGGAGGGAGAGATAGATGGATGGATGGATGGAGGGATAGATAAATAGATAGATACATAAATAGATAGATAGCAGACAGAAGACAACAGATAGATAGATATAGAGTAGGCAGAATAATCTTGTGGTTTAATATTATGTTAAAGGGAAAATTTTAAAGTACATTTTCTCTCCATATTAAGTGAGTAAAGATGAATAATTTTGGCTCAAAGACATTTCAGTATTACCATAAGTAAGGTTTTTTTTTTTTTTTAAATCAGGGATGCCCACATAATCACAAAAGTTTTCCTTCTAAAACAGGTCTGTGGGCTATCTGCATTGCTTTCGATAAATACGAAGCAATTGGCATAAGCAACTGGCAGATCTCCTGCTATGGGAACATAAAATTCTACTACACCTCAAGCAAAAAATGAGAAAGGAATAAGTTCTTGTTTTCTGGTACCTTGGAAATAACTCAAACGTTGACAATATTTTTAAGAGTTTTGCATCAAGAATGAATTTCCAGTGGAGACAAAAGAGTTAAATAAGTTATCACTAGAAGTGAGACAGGTCATAGTTTAGGAGGCAGCAAAGGAGCCTCCACTGTTCATCATAGGTAAGATATCTGTGGGTGAAGCAGATCAAGGTCATTGTCTAAAGATCGTACATGTTAAAGCTATGAAACATCTACAGATACATATGACATTCATCAGATGACTCCAAATAAATAATGTAAAGTTACTGGAAGAGTACCAGTATGTTTGCTTCACTATTTATGTCCGGGGTGGGGGATGCTGTTCTACAGGCATCACTTTGGGACATTTGAATGGAGGAGGCTTTTTCTTAGACCTAACTAAAGTGAGGCTGAACCACCAAAGTCTAGCATATTCTGGCATGTGCTAAGATTCTTTGTGGGAAGCAGATAGTAAATACCAAGATGCCAGCCATTCTCCTGCCCCCTGCCCAGACACAAGCATTCCAGAGTGACCTGACCTTAACAAGTATTCTCCATTCAACACTGTTAGCTACTCCCATTAAAAAGGTTTAATAAACATGCAGATGTTTTCCTGTGACAAAACACTTAGAATCCAGATGCATTTTTTTTTCATCACACACCACCATCCTTTACCACCATCACTACCCAGTTTGGAACTAAGCCACTGGAGCTATTCGGGAACGGAGCTTTGAAGTTGATAGTCAACATTACAGCCATAGAGTGGGTTGCAGAAGGCTGCCTCCATTCTGTGTTTGACAGTCTGGGCTTTAGTTAAAGGTGGGCTGTAGGAGGTATTGCTGCTTTTGTGTTCTGTTGAGCTTTGTAGGAAGCACAGATGTGGTTAAGTCTGCATGAATCATAAGACCTGTGATAAAGGAAGCCCAGCTTAAATACTGCTTGGCATAACAACCACAAAAGTTGATTAACTTGTATTCCCTGTTTTGAATATCTGTCTGCTGTAATTTTCAGCTCCAGGAAATTCCTTTATTTTTCTTGAGCTATAGTTTTATCAGGGACCCACATCATTCAGTACTGCAGCTTGGCTCTTAGGAGGCTTTTACTGTTCTGCTTCTGTAAGGACAGAACTGTCTTCTGTTCTTGTCCTGAGCCTTCTGGGTTTCCCCTGAAGCCCATCTTAAGCGGAAGAATGACAGGCTGTACGTTAGCTGCACCATCAGAGTCTGTGCCATGATTGGCGACTACTACTACAGAATGCACACTCTGCTAGCTCGCTAGAAATAATTCTTCAGCTGTAGTAGTACTTATATGGACATATCATTATGCCTAACTTCAGAATCAGCTAACTGTCCTGGACCCTAGGAAATGCCACTGTTTCATTCATAAAGTGTCTGATGTAATCAGTCACCCTGAAACACAATCCAAGTCTACCCTGAATACCAGCCCCAGCCTTAAATATCACAGACTGTGACCACAATTTGAGTGCATGCTAGGGGCAGAGAAAGAGTAGCCCTGGGCTATTTGAAACAGTTAACAGAAAAGAAGACTTTAATATTTTCTGTGTTTTGAAAAGTAGGTCATTCTCCCTTTCTCTGGAGGTATAAATTGTAGGGTTCTCTAGGCCTTAATCACAGTGATGTTTACCAGTCTTTAGGATTATTATCATGGTTGGCTATTAGTGATGCTATCAGTGATGCTGTTGCATTTTGAACCCTAGTAAAACAGAAAGGAATTTATCTCTGATATGTGCCATTGTGCATCACTTATTAACCCCATAGATCTTCCATGAGGGCTAAAATTAAAGATACCGCCTTAAGAAAGCCCTCATCTTACATGACTCTGTAAAGACCTAGTTTTTCTGAAGAAATATTAGCAAAAGTAAAAGAATAGCAGACCAAGTATGCTAGTATTATGACTTCCATTTCCTTCATAGGAAATTGAGACACTCTCAGCTGTGCCTCTCCACAGAGAACTGTCTAGCCAAAGTAGTTCCAGTTGCCCTTTGGGACACACATGCCACTTGCATGTGTCAGCACATAGGCCCTAGGGCCAGATACAACACATTGCCTGGTTTTGACTTGAGAGTAGTTGGAATGTTTTTTTTTTTTTTTTCTTTTTAAATGGCTAAATATACCAAAAGAACTTATGATACATAAAATCACATCAAAAAGAAATGATAATGCTCATAATATTGTATGGAGATAAGCCACTTTCATGTATGTGTGTTCTATCAATGAGAAGCTGTAACAGAGATCAGAGGATTTTCGTAGCCTGAAAAACTCACTATTGGCCTCTTTGCATTTGTTGAACAGGGATGTAGCCTGCACACTGCTTTCTACTTGCTGTAGAGAGACAATCCACTGAAAAGGATTAAATGCAACCTGGAAAGTACCAGGAGACAAACTTCTGAAAAACTGAAGAGAGGACAGATAATCAATTTATGGTCAGCAAGGCCTGTGTGCAGGAAGTCTTGAACTAAATTTGGGAGGAAAGCAGAAGCATGGGAAGGGTCTAGAGGGGCAGCAACTGCTGGGTCTAAGCAACATACATATGGTAGTTCACAGATCTTTGCTTCTTCCCTCCTGTCCTCCCTCCCTCTCTTTCTTTCTTTACTTCCTTCTTTTCTTTCTTTCTCTCTTTATTTCCTTCCTTCCTTCCTTCCTTCCTTCCTTCCTTCCTTCCTTCCTTCCTTCCTTCTTTCTTTCTTTCTTTCTTTCTTTCTTTCTTTCTTTCTTTCTTTCTTTCTTTCTTTCTTTCTTGATTCAGTTTCATTATAAAGCCCTGACTGGACAGGAACTTGATATACAAACTAAGCTGGCCTCTAAATCATAGTTCAAAAGACCATAAGAAATTTTTCTTCATACAGTTGAACATCCTGAAGAATATCATTGATAATCATAGGTATGAATGATGGACAGTCATGTAGGAGAAGGTAATAAAGATACTACAATTACCTAAGCAAGTGATTAGGGATATTTTAGGTAAGGTAGAAAGCTACCATAATGAAAAGAGATACAGTGATCACCGTGGAACCAACCGGAAGCAGTTGCAGCTGTGGATTATGGAGGGCCTCTCAGCTTGGACTCACCAAGGTTGATTGATAACAGTTTCTGAAGGACGGGGCATCAGACGATGGTTAAAGGAGAGAGAGAGATCGTGGATTCTTCATGACCATTTATCATTGTCAAAATTTCTGGGGACTCCTAGGGAATGTGGCCAGCAAGCAGCTGGAATTAAAGAGTCTGCAGCTGAAGACAGACATTGGAGGTAGAGATTTCTATGTAGTAGCTGAGACCAGTGTCTACATGGAAAATGATTTGGGCAAGATGAGCTGAAGTTTGAGGAACACAGGGAGATTGAAAGGGTGGACGACCATGGCCAGAGTAGGAAAGGTAAGCTAAGAGGAAGAGGGGATTGGGTGGTCCAGTCAGCAATCATTCCAGGTAAGGAGAGCAAAACAGATTTGGCAGTGTGAAGGAGCACGGAGATGAGAAACACTGCAGTAGTGTGAAGAGGGGCTTGAAACATAAGCTCCCAGGCTTGCCTGATGGAGGATGCAGTTAAAAACGGATGGAGACTAAAAGGGATGTGACTTGGGAGAAATGTTGCCTCTTGGGTGGCATATTTTAAAGGTAGAGTTAGACATAGACAGATGGTGAGGAGAGATGTTTGTTGTACTTCACAAGAAAGTGTAAAGATCCAAGGATGAAAGGGAATTGACATCACCAAGAGTACAGTGAGTTGAGCCTAGCTTCCAGTAGGGGAGGTTGCCAGGTACAAAAACTACTGACCCTGTGAAGGGAAAGGGTGAGCACTGCAGGAAAGAATACCACCAAGATGGCCTCCAAGTGGGTTTGGAGAAGGCCCAATATAGGAAGAGTCTCAGGAGAATAATATGTGATGGTTGGCTACTGAGTGCAGTGGGAGATGAAGCTGAGTCTAGGCATACAAAGAACCCAAGGCCACAGTATATGAACCCTGCAAGATACAGCAAAACAATGCATTTTACCCCAGGAAATAGGATCAAGTTCAGAGAGGTGGAGTAATGCCTCTGGGATAGGATTACATTGGGTGATACAGAGCATCTGGGACACAGACTAGCCATGCATCTGACCTTATGAGGTGAGACAATAGCCTCAGAATGGGATGCGCAGGTCTCTTGGCTTCTGAGTAAGAAAACATTGCAAACAAGTAAGGAAATTGGCAAAAACCACATCCTTACACCACACCAAGAGATGAAAGATGGGCAAGGTGGAGAACTGGGAAAGTGGAGTCAGAGCTTGGAGATGATTACTGTTGGCGAGGCCGATGCCCAGGATGGAGCATGGGTTTTGCACATCAGTCAATAGAACCAGCATTCCCATAGATCCTGCAGGCATAGGAAGAGGAGACCTGTGACTGTAGACTGTCTATGGAGTGGGTATAAGTACACACACATTCCATATGCTGCATGTGAGTGTTGAGAGGCATTCATTTTTAAGCATCTGGGTTCATAACTGTTTTGATTCAACCAAGTATTTGGTGACCAGGTTGACAGGAGAATGGAGGAGGACGTACAGTTTCTTGGCTAAATACAAATCCTCTGTGACTCTTTTGCCACCAGTGGTCCCTCTGTTCCCACCCCCTTTTCCCTGAAGGTAAAGCCTACTGTCATAGAATATGGGCAATGGTGACCCCTTAAGCTTTTTTTTCAAATCTAGTTTTGAATCACACATTTGAATTCCTCTGCTAGTGTTTTAAAATATTACTTTAATGTTTGAAAGAACTATAGGCAAGGTTTTAAGCACACTAATTCAGTCTGCGCTTGTCAGGCATTCTGGAGATCCCACTGGTGCCTGCTGTTCTTTTCCTCAATTCCCTGGAATTCAGCAAGGATCTATTGAGGTTTTTCCACATGCCAGGGAATGGAATAGGAATAACATCCACCTAAAGGAAAAAGAAGACAGGGCTCAGCCAGGCTGAGAACACACAGCAGAGTCGGAACCATAGTGTTTATACAAGATATTACAGTATAAGAGATTAACAGCACAGATCTGTGCTAATGGAGCTGGAGATGATAGGAAGGGAAGAGGGGCTGACAGATTTCATTTAATAAGGAAACGGGAAAGAGCCTGGCCTTCAGTGATCACTATGAGGAATCATTTCTCTTTTATGCTGTAAATCCATGATTGCTGTAGACAAAGCAGGCAATGCTCATTAACTGGACCAGTGATGGTAGACAAGAACACGTTTAATCTTCATCCTTTTGGAAAAGGGCCTGCTTCACTCAGGTCAGCCAGTGAAAGCTTACTTCTGCATCAAGGTGGGCTTCACAGTCTGGGTCTCTTCTCAGTGCTGGTGTGATCAGCCTTGGAGATCCGTCCTGACAGGACTCCTCCCACTCACCTATGGACTGCAGATCTCACAGAACATGAAGATAATGCCATAGCACAGACATGAAGTTTATGTAGTTATTCTGAGGAACTCCATCAATCCTTCATCCATCACTATTAGGATCTCTGATAGTGTAATGTTCATTTCTTGATGTGTGCAATTATCTACATTAAGAGTGTGGTGGCTTTTTAAAAACAGCAGTACCTACAAATTAGCCAGTGTTTATGCCAAGGCTTTTTTTCCCCTTTATCGTGGCAGAATTCATTGTAGTTACAAGGTTTCTTCTGCATGGGGGTCTCCTGCCAGGGGTAGTGGTGAATCTGTGCTTGCTGTTGGTTATTAGAACCAGCACTGCACTCTCAGATTGGCTCTAGATAATTCTGAGAAGAGTAAAGGTCTCTAACATTCATATTTCACAACAGGAAAATCAGCACATCTTTGGTGGATAAAAGTGTGTTTTATATTGGCTACTTCTTTATATAATTTATTTATGTATGGACACCACAAAACACCCATTTATGATTAGCACGTTGTGGTTTACAGAGCCCTCATCTGACATCAGTTTATAATAACTATTTTGTGGTGTTGTATATATTGTTTGGCTTCATTCCACTTTTGACATTTGGCTATTTTGCATTTTTATGTTTTTAGCTTTCATGTATGTTCTGTTTAACAGCAGAAATGTTGTAGCCCCTAGAGAAATAACTGACTTATCATTATTTCTTCAAGATACTTTTGAACAATGTTCAACAAGGTGATGCCTTTTCAGCAATGACTTCCACAGTCACCTACAGCAGTGGGAACACAGCTTGAGAACACAGCTAGGAGATGAGAGTGCCCTTCATGGCATTTTATTTTTCTTTATTATCATGAATGAGGGTGGACACAAGGATAAACACAGCACAGTACACTGTCAAAGGTCAGAGGACAGCTCCATAGAGTTGGTTCTCTCCTTCCACCTTTGAGTATGCCTTTAAGTGGGATTGAACTCAGGTAGTGTAGTGTCTGCAACAAGTATTCTACCCGCTAAGCACCACTCTAGCCTCCCATGGAATTTTAGCAAAGTTTATCACCATCAAGGATATAGCGGGCTACAGTTTCACTTTGAGTGTTACTAGCCATCATGCATAGTTCAGTTCAGCAATAGACATCTTTACATTTGGCCATTTTGTACATGGACCTTCTCAAACAACACCAGTGCCTGCCAAACATAAAGGCATCAAAGCAAAGCCAAGCAGAGCCATTTCCTCCAAACTGCTCTACCATAAAAAGAATGGAGATCGGAAGCTTCAGGATGCTTTTAGAGCTACTGACTCTTCTGGGTAATTAATAGACTTTCTTTTTCATTTTCATTTTATTTTTAAGTAGATTCTTCTCACATATAATACATGCCAACCACAGTTTCCCCTCCCTCTACTCTTCCCAGCTCCCACAACTTACCTTTTCTCCAGATTCTTTCCCCCTCCATCTCCCTTCCAAGAGATAACAACCACACACACACACACACACACACACACACACACACACACACACACACACACAGAGACAGAGAGAGAGAGAAAGAGAGAAAGAGACAGAGAGAGACAGACAGAGACACAGAGAGAGAGACACACACAACACACACACACACACAGAGAGAGAGAGAGAGAGAGAGAGAGAGAGAGAGAGAGAGAGAGAGAGAGAGAGAGCAAAAGCCCTCACACTGAACAGGGCAACGAAGCAAGGTAACAGAACAGGAGAATAGTCCCAAGAGCTAAAAGCTATATCACACACTCAGATGCCTGGAGACACTGTCTTTGACACTTACAGCATTGGAACACATACTCATGCTTGCAAGTGTTCATTGCTCACCCACACATACTGGGGTGGTGACATCTTGGCAAGGCAAAAAGGAGAATTGAAACTAGAAATGTTAGGGAATCTCAATCAAAATTCCTTTGGGCTGGATCTCTGCTGCACTTACCAGTCTTTCCCAAGGGCATTTGGGTTGAGCAGACTGTGCATAGGAATTTCTCTTTTTGATGGCTGAACTTCCTGGGAAAGGAGAAATGAGTATAACTTATGCAATAACTAGGCAAAGTCTTCACAGCTCATGATATTGCCTTCCAAAAAGACTCTGAGATCCTTTACCTCATAAAGTGAATCAGTGTACCCAGGAACATGGATGTTCGATTACTACTATTTTGGTATAGAATGTTCCATGGAGACTCATGTGTTGTGTTGAAGGTTTTTAGGTCCTGGTGCTGTATTCAGAGGTAAGGCTCTGGGGATATGATTGGATTTGAGGGCTCAAAGCTACTCAGTTAATCATGATGAATTCATCACTTGATGGTCATAATGGAAGATGATACAAACTAGGAAGTAGCACTCTGCCACCTGGATGCCATGAGGTCAGCATTGTGTTCCTTCCAGCCCTCCTTGCACCACAGTGTGTTTCTTCACTTTAAATGCGAATAAGTGTAGCCATGCAAACATTGACTGGAACTCCTGAAACCAAGAGCCAAACAACCATTTTCTTCATTAAGTTGTCTTCCTTGGGGAGTTTGTCATAGGATAGGCGCATCTTAGAAATATTAAGCAGTATCATTGAAACACAGGGGTGCTTACGATAGCAACAAATAACATAACGTCTCTCAAATCACAACCTTCAGTATTTGATTTACTTAAGTTTTAAATGAAGATGATAATAGTTTTCCTATAGTACTGTGGTCAGGTTATATGCCATAACAAAGTACTAGATTGGATGGTTCAAACAGCAAATACTTATTTGTCTTTGTTCTGTAGGTCAGATAATTCAGGGTACTACCTACCACCATACTTTATATCTCGTAGAGCCTTCAGGACTGCCATCTCCTAGTTACTACATCTCATTGCCTTACCTGGGTGTGGGCAGTGGGAAAGAGGGAGGCATGGAGGAGGGAGGGACACAGAGAGATAAGTGTTTAACCAAGGCAGTTGTAGTTAATATCAGATAAAATTTATGTTTGACTATAAAACTTAAAAGCATTCCTCCATCCATTCCTTCTCTTTCTGCTGTGTGCATACCTAGGCAAGTGTTCTACCGCTGAAATACATCCCTAGCTCAATTCTTTGTTAGTTACAACACTTTGAGTGCGAAAGTAGATAGACAAAAATTTGGTTTATGTGTGTGTGTGCATGCATGTGTGTGTGCACATGGCCAGATATATGACCATGTGAGTACACGGACCTTGATAATCTTCTTCATCTCTTATACTTTGTTTCTAAGACCATTACAGATAGCATAATATATCAGTTAACCCAAAATCTTTTTAAGCCTGCTTTGATTTTCAAGAAGATTCCTTAACAAAAATGTTTCCTTGAGTATCAATAATTTTTCAATTAGATATATTGGCAAGAAAAATAACCCTAAATTCCCACTACACTCCTCAACTCTCATACTCTGTTGGCATCCATGACATTGAATATAAAAAGTATCCTAAAATAGTTAATATATATGTTTTATAAAAATTATCACTGTATTTCCCTGCAAGATTAATGGCTCCAGTGAAATATAAATCCAAGCTTTTTCTTATGTGGCCTGAAATGTCAAGGTTACATTTGATCACTGGTGGGAAAATACCAGTGATGCAGTTGTACCATTGATAAAATTTTACCACTGATACAGTTCTTAAAGTCTGGCTTTTCAGCACAATGAGCTAGAGTTAAATGGATTCTAATTATTGGTATAAAGTTTGTGGTAGCCAACTCTTCCTGTAGCCACCAGCTCCAGTAGCATTTTACATAGCTTCATTGAAATTGAAGAAGAATGGAAAAGTGCCTTGTGGGTAGCATGGGATACAGTCTGTTTAGGAGAATTTAAGCTTCAGAAGGCAAGGGGTAGCCCTGAAAGCTCATGGGGAATAAAACAAGATCTGGACATTATTCATGAGTCAATGCAATTTATGAGCAGCCCATGAAGGTAGACAGACAAAAAGATTGTGTTTTCTGAAAACTGGGATTGTACGACCTATTTTTGCACATTAGCAAGTGTTCCTAAGAATATATCCCTAGAAAGTGAGCATCCCCTCTAGTAAATTGTCTGACTTCTGGCCTTTCAAAGAAATTTAATGGAAAAAGAATAAGAGGCTGAAATTTGAGTGGTTTTCTGTGATGAAGCCGTCACACAACCGTCTTGACCACTACACTCACTCCGAGTGATCCTTCCTTGGACTGTAATTGCTTTTTGATCAGTGTGGATTAGCTCTCACATCACATAAACTCACTATCGATTTTGTAATTAATAGTAATGTCTTACATTTATATAGTTCCCATCATAGAGGAAATCCAAGTGTTTCAGTATTGAGGAATTATGATTTATGACCTAACTCTCCTTCTCAGTGCAATAATTGGATGTTCCAACTGCATTTCAAGGAAGAAAATGAACGACTAAATCACTGGCATTGATAAATTTTGAAAGCTTAACAATAGAGCCAGAAATTACAACCTAGTCATCTTGACTCATAATTCTGACAGTTCCCTGTTAACAACTGGTCAGTTGAGTCAACTGCCTTCTTTCCTTTGGGAAAAAAAGACTCAACATTGATTTTATACTACTGTCATGACTGACAGAGCATATTTCCCCTGTTATTTTGAGATATAGAAGATTTGGCCTCAAAGACATGTTAAATAACCAGGTCACACATGTTTTTAGCAGGCTGGTAAATGTCTTTGCAAGTTGTTGAGTCACATATACAAGAAACTTATCTTCTGTAAGCAGGTAATGCAAATAGACACAATTCTGACTTCTTTTTTCAAGGACTAGACATTCATCTCCTGCTTGGCATTGTTTAAGCTGATGACTGTATAAAAGGAAAAGAGGAAGGAAGAAAGGAAGGAAGAAAAAACAGAAGGGCGAGAGGAAGAAAGCAAGAGAGGGAAGAAGGGAGAAAAGAAGGGAGAGATGAAAGAGGAATGTCCTCAGCACAGGCAGGCTCCCTCCCCTCCTCCACTGAGCTGCTGGTCTATAAGTACTTCTTTCAATTACTTAACTCTTTCAACATTAAAGTCATTGGGTTGACTGTACCCCTTCCTGTTAATATAATCCCCACCATTTTTCTTTCTGTAAAGACTCTTTTTTTTCCCCTTTTAAAGTCTACTTATTACTTCTTTTAAAGCTTAGGGTAGCAACCTTTGTGTTTCCCCCAAAGTTTTCAATACATGTTAGATTACTAATAAATTATCTGTTATCATCTTGGGAAATCTGAATTTCTCGGGTGCCCCAAAACCATATACAGAATGATACGTGAATACCTCTACCCCTATTTCTCTACTTGAACTGTAACTCCAAGCACATTTGTAAGTCCATCCTCCTCCAACGGGCTCATTTATCCATTCTCTCCTTACTACTGAGACTTTAGAAGGTACTATTTTCACTGTTTTATACACCAATCTCCTATTTGTATGAAGAAAATATGTACCGTATTTTTCTGCCCTCATGCCTATGAGAAACTTTCTTCTCTCCTCACTGTGTCTTTGAGATTTTCATTATGAATCCATGGTAATTTATGTGGCTTTGTTAGTTTATGTCATTTCTGTTGTCCACTAACTCTACACTCTATTCTCCCACTCTTTTAAGGATGGATGCTCAGATTGCTTGTGGTAATTTTGCAGTAAGCACTTTTAGTCACATTCCCTGGGCTTTGTGGGAGCCAAGCCCCAAGGAGTTCAAGCCCAAGGAAGGGGGTGTTCATCCTCAAACCAACCATCAGGAAGTAATTGCACTGACAAGTGTGCACCACTCCTAAGCCATACCTGATGGAATGAGTCTGCCTTGGCCACACTACTGACCAACTTCCAGTGGCATTTAGCCCTCTTGGAAGACAAAATCACAGACCCCCTTGTTCATTGGAATGGCTGTCTCCTCCAGGGCTTCCTCCTCTTCTGTGAAAGTCACAGGGTAACAATCTCATGGAGTACACGCTGAAATGTAAACATGTGGAAAATGTAAGCTGTGTAGAGGGCACTGCACCCGCAGTGGTGATGGCTCTATGCTGCTGTACCACATCTGGTTGACCATCCAGCAGTTTATGGCCCCTGAGTTTCTCATATTGCCTTGACTGTTTCCCTTAGAGTTTGCTTCAGAGCAAGGTGACTATCAGATTCAGAGCAAGGACTCTGCAGCCAGCTGCTTGGGTTTGACTCCTGGTTCTGCCACTTCCATTTCTGTGCTCCAATGAGTTCTTTACAATATTCTCATAGCTTGGCTCTCCTGTTTGCAAAATGAGAAAAATGTTTACTTCATAAAGCTTTGGTGGGAATTAAATGAGGCAATATATATAAAGTTAACAAGGAGTTAAGGTGTTCAATAACTGTGATTGCTGAAAGCAAGAGAAATAAAGTGTTCTATCTACCGTGTGTCAGCTATTGCTTTACTATTGCTTTAAGAGCAGTGGAAATGGTAGCGACCCTAATATCTACCTCTTAGATTGTCAGCTTAGCCCCAGTTCCTACCAACCTGCATGGTGTACAGTTGGCACAATGTCAAGGTTAAAAATGAAGCTAGTGATTGAAAACAATGTAGACACTTCATGTGAGTCAGATGCTAGAAAGGAATTACATCAATGACAGCCAACCGCTTCACATATTAATCAATTATCTTTTAAAAATGAGCACCTCTATCTAGCATGGAGTCGTCTGCCAGTAACCACCCTGTTACTCAGAATCCTGTGTTCTCTGTTAATGATGAGGGATGGAGATGATGCTGTGTCTTAAATTCCTGATCTTTATGCAAGACAACGTTTCCAACTTCAAACTCTCAACAGTCATTTTCTTTCCTTGAATTTTAGGCCTCATCGTCCATGAAGGAGCTGCGGTTTACAGAGTGTTTAAGCGATGGCGAGCTGTGAATTTGCACTGGGATGTATTAAATTATGACAAAGCCACAGACATTGAAGAAAGCAGCCGAGGAGAGTCTTCCACAAGTAGGACTTTGTGGTTACCATTGTCAGCTCTGAGGAACAGGAACTTGGTCCACCCCACGCAACTCACCTCACCACGGTTTCAGTGTGGCTATGTGCTTTTACATCTATTCAATCGGATGAGGGCCCATGAAGATGTATCAGAAGATAACGGCTCCGGGGAGGTAGTGATGAGAGTGACGTCTGTGTGACAGATGTACACGGCAGGGGAGTGTGAAAACCTGCGCATTTCGGAATGTAATTGCAATGAATGGCAAAACCATAGCACTTCTATGTACATCCATGAACTTTTTAAAATCTATGCTTTTTATATGAACATTTGAATTGCAAATACATTTTTCTGAAAAAAAAAAAAAAAAAAAAGAGGCTCCTCCTTTGCTTTGTGACTTGTCACATCTTTTTAAAGTTAGTTACTAAAGTTGTCATATGGGTTATTTAAATCTACTTAGTCAAAGGAATAATGAAGAAAATCATTAAGACCTAAGGTGTTTTTCTTGCTTATTTTAAATATATGTGTATTAAAATTTTTGCTTCATGTGCACTCCAGACACAGCAAAATGGGTCAGTTCAGAATGCTGCAGGCAGGTTCCAGAGAGCCACAGCCTCCAGGTACTCCATGAAACTACTCGCACCTTGTTTGGAAAACTTGTAACAGCAAATATCTGTCCCAAGGATTGCAAATTCTAGTCATTATGATTTGCTTTTCAACTTCTGAATCAGGATAGGGAGTGTCAAGGAGGAAGAAGGGCACTCTTAAAATGGTCAGTTTCCTGTCCATGTTAGGTAGATATCCCAAGCACATTTAACCCTGGAAAGCTCACCTCACCAAATTCTTCAGGTGCTATCATCACAGAGACACAAAGAACAGTCTCCTTACATTGGCATACCTAATATGCTATCATCATTACTTAGTGTCTTGAATTATCTTAATCAGATTTTCCTCTTATAAAAATTATATATACCTTCTTAACCTTCTAAATGCTACTCCAACGGCAGAATGAAATTCTGAGGACTATCTTAACCTACAAGCAGTGAAGATCTTTCTGTTCCTCTGGATAGACTAGATTTTATTTTTGAAAAAGAACAAAAAATTAAGCCTTTGATTTCTCAGAAACAGATTCTAACTAATGGTAGATGGCAATTGTCTATAATTCATCCCTGTAATGAAATGATTGACAGATTGTAGTAGAAGTTGTTTAATTGGCCTCTGGCATTGGGCGCCAATTTGTAGCAGAAATTATTAAGACCCTAAATTTGTCTCTGTAAAATTTCCTACCCGAAGGAGTCCAGTAATGGAAGACATAACTCAATAATTATGGTATAAATAGCACTCCTAGATTGGGCAGGTTTACCACTACACTATTCTAATCCCCGGCTATGAGATCCCTTATAACTTGTGGTTCATCCAGGCTGTGTGCCTGTCCTCCATCGTAGGTTTCCTTCTACCGCAGGCTTCCTTCTACTTCTACCTCGACTCCCTCTTCTTCTTCTCTCCCATCGACTCCACTACTACTGCCCAATCTCTGGCTCTAGTCTTTATTTTACAGGTTTTAATTGGACAGAAGGTTTACAAGACATCACCTGTGTACAGATTCAATCATCCTCTGCAGCCCCTCACAGAAGGGTGGAACTAGGATCAAAATACAAGACTGAGGCTATCCACAGCAACAGATAGTACAGGGCAATAACAAAATGTACAGGGAGGTAGGCAGGCATGCTTACAAATGAGCATTATGCCTGCTGATAATAAGTTGAAGTTCACATACAGATCTAAAGGCTTATGAGACAAAACATCCTCTATTCTGTTTCTAAAAATAATGTTGGAATCATTGATGACATTATTGTTTGTGTTTACAAGTATGACTATAGCCACTCCATAGGAAATTCTCTTCACTTTAGAAATTCTATTTTTCCAGTTACAATTCTGTTACAAACAATGAAAAGCGGACAGTTTGTAGAAATGTGAAGAATGAGTCACAAAGCCATGTATGGAGGAGGACTCTTACCACTATTTAGAGGCAGATCCAGGGAATGAAGTTATCAGAATTCTTTTTCAAACTAAGATTGTTTGTTTCAGTCAGATGCTACATGGTGTAGTTCCAGGAGAGATTCCTGGGCAGTTTAACAGCACAACATCTAATGGGGAACAGTTTTGGTTACTGTTGGTAGTTCTTTGGCATAGTTTTAGACTAACAGTGCTCCAGCATATAGCAAGGCTGCCCTTGAGGCAGTGTACAGCAGTGAATTTGTATCAACACTCTCACAGGAAAAGGACCCTGGGATAAGAAATTCTCTGCAATATAATTGTGGAGTACAGGAGGGAGATCAGTGAGGACGGGAATGCCCAGCGCTATGGCAAGCTTGACTGTGCCCTGCCATGAATCATTGACTACTTACCATCGTCACTGATCCCCCCACACAAATGCACTCACATACATATGCATACATACATATACATATATACACATGTGCACACACACACATACACATACACACAGAGTGAGAGAGCCCAAATTAATGTTCAAATAAGAAAATTATCAGAATTTCCACACAATAAATGTATCACCCATGAAATAATTGCATAGAAAAATGTGGTGTGTGTGTAAGTGTGTGAGTGTGTGCATGTGTATAAAAAGAGATTTGAACTCACTGTTTTAAAATACATAAAAACCTTAAAACTCTTAATATCATCACACAGAGTATCATGACAGAAACAGCTTTTCAATTTCAATACCATAATTCAAACTAAATCTTCTAACACTAAAAATATTTATAATTAGGAAATGAATTGGAAATATGTTAAATTACTATTTTCAAAATCACTTGCAGAATGATAAAAGCCCAGAGCCTGTAAGCAAGTTGTCTCTTTGAATGTCTAAGTTGTAGCATGAACTTCTTCTTTAAATGTGTTTGTAAGTCCTGGGGACTATTAGGAGCCTGCACTGAGGCATCTGGACATGAGAGATGAAGACCTCTGGCCCTGCATTGCACGTGGTAGATCAGGTGAGTGGTGGCAGCCCGAGGGGCAGGTTGGTGGAAGAGTTGCCCAGGAGGCACCAGGAGAGGTCGTCTAGGGGATATTGTAAAACCTGGCTCCTGAAGCCCCAGGGGACATCTGAAAATCAGAAAGGAGGTATAGAGAACATTCTAGGAGGAAGAGGACATGTTACAAAAGTAGGTGTGCTGTCTGTAGGGGGATGCAAGGTGCATTCAAGACCTGGTATGGGACGGAATGCTCCAAGGATGAGTGAGCAAGAGATAACTCTGGAGCACTAGTGTCCTGTCTGCATCCACTGCAGTAAGTAGAAGACAACAGATATGCCAGAGCACCATGTAGGTCAGCCATGTTTCCTTCCTTCCTTCTCAGGAGACATCAAAACCAGAATTCGAGGAAGGAAAGCAGCTCACAGTCTCATGAAATAGAAGATGGCTTCTTCGTTATGAAGAGCTCCTCAAACACTTCAGAGTAATTATATTTTGTCTTCTGATATTTCTTTAATATAAAAATCTAATTTTTGAATTCTCTATACTGCACTAAATATATGTCAGAATAGGGATTGGATTATAACTCAGTGGTAAAATTTTTGTCTCATGCAGGCCTTGTGTCCTCTCATTAGTAACACATACTGGAAAGCGGGGTGGGGTTGGGGGTAGAGATTGGAAGGGGAAAGAGGTGATGGAGGGAGGGAAGGAGGAGTTGACAAAGTCAGGAGAAAAACTTAGGATATGTTTAAAGGCGGTGGCTGTGGTGAGGAGCTGCTTCTGAATGGAAGACCTCAAGAGTTAGCAAATATGACTAAAAAGCAGGATGAAGACCAGAGAAGCATCCACAAAGGTTAGCAGCAAGCAGAGCCTTGGTGCTTTGAACAGAAAGAGATTCCAATAAAATTTCAGGTGAAAGAAAAGCCTGCAGACTAACCCTGAAATACTGTGCTAAGCAGAAGGCAGCTGTTTCCTCAAGGCTGGGCTCCTGGCTCCTCCTCCTCTCTCCTCTTCTTCACTTCAGATAGCTGTCTGTAAGCTTGTGTGAGCAGTTTAGGGAAGGAGCCTGAATGCCTAGTGTGACTGAGAAACTAAGATTGCAGAACCTTAAGGAGATGCTCTTTAAGTAGGCTTCCTACAGAGGGTGGGGGTGGGGGGTGGGGAAGGGCCTCCTGTGTGTCCTTAAGCTTCAATAGGACACAAAAGTAGAGACAATTAAAACGCAGCTTCCTGAAAGCAAATCAAGGTTCCTTCACCCGATGGCTCCCATTTTCTTTTCTCTTTTCCTAGTCTGTTATTAATATATTCCTTAAAAGTTTTACATATGTTTATGTTTTGACTGAATCTACTCTCGTCTTCTCCCCTTTAATCTCTCCCCTACTCCCCATATCACTAATCCATCCCAACTTCATATGGTCTTTTAAAGATTCTACTTAGTGCTGCCTGGATGCGCATATATGTAGGACCATCTACTGGAACATGGGTAGCATCCCTGGGGTTGCATCCCCTAAGAGAACTGACTGCCTTTCCCAGGAGGCATCAAATGTCAATAGCTCCACAGCTAGTGGTGGGACTTCATGACTCCTTACATCATCCAGGCTGGATTTTGTCTGGCTTGATCTTGCACAAGTTTCCTTCATGCAGTAAGAGACAAGGTATCTGACACTCTAGTGAAACAAAATTCCTTCTTCTGTGGAACGCTGACACCCCTTCCATTGCCTCTATAACAGAAATTACATTCCTGTAGTTAGTTGTTTAGATCTCCAAAGGTTTTGATGTTATCTCTTGTTGTTCATTTTCTTAGTATCACCTTCACTAGCAAGTCTTTAACATTTTTCTTTGGTCTAATCATGAAGACCTCCCTTGCTGGTCTAAGGAACATTAATCATCTCTGACCGAACTGAATTACAAGAGCTTCTAAAGGCCAGTTGTAAAGGTTGACTTACTTCCTCCAAAAAAATTAATCACTTAGGACATCAAAATGTGACTGGACTTGGTAAATAGTGTTTAATTACAGTTTATAGTTAACATGAAGACAGAATTCACAAGGAAAGCCTCAGTTCCACAACCCATATCTTTGTCAGGTCACATGAAGCATTCAGAGTTGCAGACATACACAAATTACTCATGTAATTATGGAACATTCGGAATGATGTTCCCCCAACCAGGAAACACTTCACTATTAACAACCCTAACCGAAAGAGTCTAGAAAGAGCATCTCTGACTGATTCAGAGCAAACGGCCCTGTAATTCCCTGACTGGACTTTGACGCCTCCACACTAAGACAGTGAACAGTAGGGTTTTACACACAAGTGTTGTTGCTACTTAAAACAACTTCAGGAAACCAACATCTTCTCCTAGTCTTCGTAGTAAAACTGAGCGTCATTTCAGAACTGAGACATCATTTCAGAAGAAAGTAGAGCACACTACTCTCTCTGTCACACAAATTTCAATTGTTGAGGGCCCATCTCACTCAGAAAGGTAATCACTGTCATTACAAAATCCCATGAGGACCTGCTCTTGGTGGTACCTTTCCCTCATCCCACTACCTTCTTGCTCTGCCCGGCTTTTCTGGATTTCAAACCTGTCAAGAGCATCTCTGCTTTAGAGTTCCATGCTGTGTAGATGAAGCCTGGTACATTCTTTCCCATGTGTCTTCATGGTATCATACTGTTGCTTCTTGTCACGAGCTCCTCTCAGACCCTGTAAGAATGGCACCATCCTCTCATGCTCTGCTTTCCTTTTCTTGGAGTACATTAGCCACTGAGTACAGTGTATGTCTGTTTCTTACTATGTTCTATTGCTAAAGCCCAAATTCTATGGGCTGTATTTCATTTACTGCTGCTCCCAAGATGCCTAGAAGAAGGACAGGTATGAGATGGGTTCTGATTAAATTGGGAGGCTCAATGAATGAATCTGTTAGAAAAAAAGTACATGGCATGTAGGGATAAGAGGAGATTATTAGAAATAAATTGAAGAAAAGCAAGTGTAGGAGACTGTGAAATAAAGGTTTGTCAAGAACATCAAGGTGAGAGTTAATATCATAAACTAAGAATTCATGAGGGGATCAAAGTGTGCATGTCTATGCTTTTGATTAAGTATAAAACTCTTGCATAGAGTAAGTTATAAAATATATAATAAAATGTCCCTGGTCGACCTGATTATACCATTAATCACACATCTTTAAAAGTAATGAAGTTATGTGGACAATTTTAAATGAAAACAAATCAGCATAATCTGCTCACTAAGAGGCTGAAGAACAGGCACCTACCACTGCCCAGACTGAGTAATCATCGTTACACCCTCCCTTCAACTCCACGCTTGTGTTATCTTCATTTTCTTCACTCTTCCCTCTCTCCACCCCTCCCCTTTCTCCAACATCAGCACCATCATTACAAGCATTCACAAATCACAATTCCTTGGTTACCTCAACAAATTCTTTCTGACTGCCATCATTTCAGAAACAAGGAATAAAACGTATAGGATGTTACAAATACCCTCAGGGGATTCAGGCCTAAAATAAAGTCATATCCTAAAGTACAGGAATACATTAAGTGAAGTCTGTATACAAGCTCCTAGTGAATATAATAAAAAATATTATATGTAAGCATAAAATCCTCAAAGAATTAAAATATTGTATCCCTATATGTTTATATTTAAAGTTTATCTATTACAAAGTAGATAGATAGATAGATAGATAGATAGATAGATAGATAGATAGATATAGATATAGATAGATAGATAGATAGATAGATAGATAGATAGTATAGATAGATAGATAGATAGATAGATATAGATAGATAGATAGATAGAGATTTGAGTCCCACTCTTTAGTTTAATAAGTGGTATTCTTTTAAGTACTCCTTTGCTCTATAAAAATAACTCAGTTGTCATGGACTTCCGTGCACTTGATTGGCCATTCTTCTCTCACAACTGACTTAATTTTTCATACCTTATAGATTCCAGTATAGTCAATCTCAGGGAAAATAAAAAGTATAGGAATAAAGATGGGTCCAAAATCAAACAAAATATTACCTACAGCAGAAAACATACATATAGCCTTGAGGAAGGGGAAAAGATGTTTTATTATGCTTTATTATCTTAGCATGGAAATTAGAAATGGGGAAGACCATAAATTAGTAGTTCAATAAATTATTTTTTCAACTTATAGATCATTCCCCTTGAAATTTGCAAAAACTTTCTTAAAGTATTTCAAAAGTTCAACATCAACGTCTGTAGTTCCTTCTTAGAATTAGAGTGCAGAGCACCCTTTATGAGTTTAGGAAGAGACAGAATCCATAGAGGCAAGAGAAATGCTAAATGGCAAAGGAATGACATGGGAGCATCCTTTGTCTCACCGAGTCAGACTTTGTTGTGTACTTGAATCTCAGAGATTTAGCAGGAATGGAATTCTATCTGCAGTTTTTTGTTTCTCACCCAGGACAATTATACTTCAACAACATCTGTTCCACCAGGAGATTGTCGGGCACATGAACACTTTGCATCAATGTCCTTTCAAATGAAAGCAAATTAAATTCACAGTCATAAGTTCAAGTTAAAAATGTCCTTCTCGTCTATTCCTTTACAAAAAATACCACTTAAAAATATCATTTAGATCCATCTCATTCTGTCACTGGAAGAGCTAAGTTCAATCAAGATGTTAAGTTTAAATTTTCCATTGGACTTTATGACACAAGTCCTTTATGTTTGAGAAAATTAGTATTAGAACACTTATTTCCAATTATAACTAGAGATGCTTCTTTCATACGTAATGACTTTATAGACCTATGTGTGGATGTGCTTGAAAGTGCATTACTAAAACTCAAGTAACGAGTCTGTGTCTTGCTTGGAAAACCTGTGAGTAATGGTGACTGTCACTGGGCTGGACCTGATTCTGTGGATCTCAGAACATGCTCTCAAGATATAATCAAGAACTAGTTCTTTTACAATGAATCCCAAGTGTGAGATTACAATTTCTATAGGCAGAAAAAACAATCTTAGCTCTAATCACAAATTTACTTTTATAGACGGGCTCGCCAAGAATAGGTTCTTTGTAGGGGAAAGAGAAAAGTGACAGCTATTTGTCACTTCCGCAGAAAAATTCCCCTTAGAGTAAAAAGACTGGGTTGGCTCAAAGTTTTATTCTCCAAAAAGCCCGGTGTTGGCTTTGTCCCTTCAGTTTTTTGAGCCAAATTTTTTAATTCTTTTTTCCCTCCCCTTTACCCCTTTTGAGCCACTTGAATCAATTTGCTTTTTTTTTCCTTTTGGAAAACCCCGTTTTAAAAGGAAGTTTTTGCCCAAAAAAAAAAGAGGGCTGGTTTT